>CM056049.1:30295288-30860582 GCA_029574335.1 Rana kukunoris | reverse complement strand
ATATTAATAATCCAGACTGTGAAATGTACCCCTAATATTACAGTGTAATTACAACCTCTTATAATATTACAGGCCATAAAAATCCGTATCCCCCTCTTATAATATTACAGGCCATAAAAATCCATATCCCCCTCTTATAATATTACAGGGCCATGAAAATCCGTATCCCCCCTCTTATAATATTACATGGCCATGAAAATCCGTATCCCTCCTTATAATATTACAGGGCCATGACAATCCGTATCCCCCTTATAATATTACAGTGTCATTACAACCTCTTATAATATTACAGGCCATAAAAATCCGTATCCCCCTTATAATATTACAGGCCATGAAAATCCGCATCCCCTTATTATATTACAGGGCCATGAAAATCTGTATCCCCCTCTTATAATATTACAGGGCCATGAAACTCCCGTATTCCCCCCTTACAATATTACAGGGCCATGAAAATCCGTATCCCCCCTCTTATAATATTACAGGGCCATGAAAATCCGTATCCCCCCTCTTATAATATTACAGAGCCATGAAAATCCGTATCCCCCTTATAATATTACAGAGCCATGAAAATCCGTATCCCCCCCTCTTATAATATTACAGAGCCATGAAAATCCATATCCCCCCTCTTATAATATAACAGGGCCATGAAAATCCGTATCCCCCTCTTATAATATTACAGGGCCATGAAAATCCGTATCCCCCCCTTATAATATTACAGGGCCATGAAAATCTGTCACCCCCCCTCCCCTCTATATAATACTACATGGCCATGAAAATCCGTATCCCCCTATTATATATATTACAGGGCCATGAAAATGCGTATCCCCCTTATAATATTACAGGTCCATGAAAATGCGTATCCCCCTTATAATATTACAGAGCCATGAAAATCCGTATCCCCCCCTTATAATATTACAGAGCCATGAAAATCCGTATCCCCCTTATAATATTACAGAGCCATGAAAATCCGTACCCCCCCTTATAATATTACAGGGCCACATACAGACAGAACTGATCCCTGTGAAATAAAGCCTCCTCACACCTCCCCCCCACATACAGACTGATCCCTGTGACATAAAAGCCTCCTCACCCCCCCCTCGTGAAATACAGAATGATCCCTGTGAAATAAAGCCTCCTCACCCCCCCCCACCTCGTGAAATACAGAATGATCCCTGTGAAATAAAGCCTCCTCACACCCCCCCTCGTGAAATACAGAATGATCCCTGTGACATAAAACCTCCTCACCCCCCCCCACATACAGACTGATCCTGTGACATAAAAACCTCCTCACCCCCCCCACATACACACTGATCCCTGTGACATAAAACCTCCTCACCCCCCTCCCCACATACAGACTGATCCCTGTGACATAAAGCCTCCTCCCCCCCCCTCGTGAAATACAGAATGATCCCTGTGAAATAAAGCCTCCTCACACCCCCCCTCGTGAAATACAGAATGATCCCTGTGAAATAAAGCCTCCTCACACCCCCCCCCCTTGTGAAATACAGAATGATCCCTGTGACATAAAAACTCCTCACCCCCCCCCCACATACAGACTGATCCCTGTGAAATAAAGCCTCCTCACACAAACCCCCCCACATACAGACTGATCCCTGTGACATAAAGCCTCCTCATCCCCCCTCGTGAAATACAGAATGATCCCTGTGGAAATAAAGCCTCCTCACACCCCCCCTTCGTGAAATACAGAATGATCCCTGTGAAATAAAGCCTCCTCACACCCCCCCCTCGTGAAATACAGAATGATCCCTGTGACATAAAACCTCCTCACCCCCCCCCACATACAGACTGATCCCTGTGACATAAAACCCACTCACCCACCCCCCCACATACAGACTGATCCCTGTGACATAAAACCTCCTCACCCCCCCCCCCCACATACAAACTGATCCCTGTGACATAAAGCCTCCTCACCCCCCCCCTCGTGAAATACAGAATGATCCATGTGAAATAAAGCCTCCTCACACCCCCCCCCCGTGAAATACAGAATGATCCCTGTGAAATAAAGCCCCCTCACACCACCCCCTCGTGAAATACAGAATGATCCCTGTGACATAAAACCTCCTCACCCCCTCACCCCCCCCCCCCCCCCCCCCACATACAGACTGATCCCTGTGACATAAAGCCTCCTCACCCCCCCCCACACACATACAGACTGATCCCTGTGACATAAAACCTCCTCACACCCCCACATACAGACTGATCCCTGTGAAATAAAGCCTCCTCACACCTCCCCCCCCACATACAGACTGATCCCTGTGACATAAAGCCTCCTCACCCCCCCCCCCTCGTGAAATACAGAATGATCCCTGTGAAATAAAGCTCCTCACACCCCCCCTCGTGAAATACAGAATGATCCCTGTGACATAAAACTCTCCTCACCCCTCCCCCCCCACAGACTAATCCCTGTGACATAAAGCCTCCTCACACCCCCCCCCTCGTGAAATACAGATGATCCCTTGTGACATAAAACCCTCCTCACCCCCCCCCACATACAGACTGATCCCTGTGACATAAAGCCTCCTCACACCCCCCCCCCCCACATACAGACTGATCCCTGTGACATATAAAACCTCCTCACCCCCCCACATACAGACTGATCCCTGTGACATAAAACCTCCTCACCCCCCCCCCCACACATACAGACTGATCCCCCTGTGACATAAAACCTCCTCACCCCCCCCCCCACATACAGACTGATCCCTGTGACATAAAACCTCCTCACCCCCCCCACATACAGACTGATCCCTGAGACAAAAAGCCTCCTCACCCCCCCTCGTGAAATACATGAGATCCCTGTGAAATAAAGCCTCCTCACACCCCCCCTCGTGAAATACAGAATGATCCCTGTGACATAAAACCTCCTCACCCCCCCCCGACATACAGACTAGGGTTGCCACCTTTTCCTCAAGCCAAACCCGAACACGCCACTACATATGGTGGGTGTGGCCATATTGAGGGAGGGGCCTCACGAGGCATGATTAAATTAAACAAAATAATTATTTTACCTATAAAATATGCTTACTTTGCTGTGCCACAAGTAAGAGTCTCACTGACATGAATAAACCTCAGCACAATCATTTAAAAAAAATAAAACTCTTCCATTACTACAGAGGTAAGTGCAGTGGAGATCAGGGGCATTAGTTCACCTTTTAATTTTCATTAAGTACAGAGGGTATTACAGTATGTGCAGGGGAGAGTGCAGAATTTACAACAGTATATACAAGAGTGTGGCGCGTATGTTGGTATGTGTAGGAAAGGAGTGCAAAGTGTAAGACATTATGTACAGGAAATGAGTGCAGAGGGTAGGTATTACTTGCAGGAAAGGAGTGAAGAGGGTGTAACAGTGACCAGTATATGCAGTAGAGGAGTGTGGAGGGTATGATGGGAGCACTATGTACAGGAGAGGAGTGTGGAGGGTATGATGGGAGCACTATGTACAGGAGAGGAGTGCGAGGGTATGATGGGGGCAGTATGAACAGGAGAGGAGTGTGGAGGGTATGACAGTGGGCAGTATGTACAGGAGAGGAGTGTGGTGGGTATGATGGGGGCAGTATGAACAGGAGAGGAGTGTGGAGGGTATGACAGTGGGCACTATGTACAGGAGAGGAGTGTGGAGGGTATGACAGTGGGCAGTATGTACAGGAGAGGAGTGTGGAGGGTATGACAGTGGGCAGTATGAACAGGAGAGGAGTGTGGAGGGTATGACAGTGGGCAGTATGTACAGGAGAGGAGTGTGGAGGGTATGATGGGAGCACTATGTACAGGAGAGGAGTGCGAGGGTATGATGGGGGCAGTATGAACAGGAGAGGAGTGTGGAGGGTATGACAGTGGGCAGTATGTACAGGGAGAGGAGTGTGTTGGGTATGATGGGGGCAGTATGAACAGGAGAGGAGTGTGGAGGGTATGACAGTGGGCACTATGTACAGGAGAGGAGTGTGGAGGGTATGACAGTGGGCAGTATGTACAGGAGAGGAGTGTGGAGGGTATGACAGTGGGCAGTATGAACAGGAGAGGAGTGTGGAGGGTATGACAGTGGGCAGTATGTACAGGAGAGGAGTGTGGAGGTATGACAGTGGGCAGTATGTACAGGAGAGGAGTGTGGAGGGTATGACAGTGGGCAGTATGTACAGGAGAGGAGTGTGGAGGGTATGATGGGGGAGGTATGAACAGGAGAGGAGTGTGGAGGGTATGACAGTGGGCAGTAGTAAGTACAGGAGAGGAGTGTGGAGGGTATGACAGTGGGCAGTATGTACAGGAGAGGAGTGTGAGGGTATGATGGGGGCAGTATGAACAGGAGAGGAGTGTGGAGGGTATGACAGTGGGCACTATGTACAGGAGAGGAGTGTGGAGGGTATGATAGTGGGCAGTATGTACAGGAGAGGAGTGTGGAGGGTATGATAGTGGGCAGTATGTACAGGAGAGGAGTGTGGAGGGTATGACAGTGGGCAGTATGTACAGGAGAGGAGTGTGGAGGTATGGTGATGGGCAGTATGAACAGGAGAGGAGGAGTGGAGGTATGACAGTGGGCACTATGTATAGGAGAGGAGTGTGGGAGGGTATGACAGTGGGCACTATGTACAGGAGAGGAGTGTGGAGGGTATGATAGTGGGCACTATGTACAGGAGAGGAGTGTGGAGGGTATATGACAGTGGGCAGTATGTACAGGAGAGGAGTGGGAGGGTATGACAGTGGGCACTATGTATAGGAGAGGAGTGTGGAGGTATGACAGTGGGCACTATGTACAGGAGAGGAGTGTGGAGGGTATGATAATGGGCACTATGTACAGGAGAGGAGTGTGGAGGGTATGACAGTGGGCGGTATGTACAGGAGAGGAGTGTGGAGGGTATGACAGTGGGCACTATGTACAGGAGAGGAGTGTGGGGGGTATGATAGTGGGCACTATGTACAGGAGAGGAGTGTGGAGGGTATGATAGTGGGCACTATGTACAGGAGAGGAGTGTGGAGGGTATGACAGTGGGCACTATGTACAGGAGAGGAGTGTGGGGGGTATGATAGTGGGCACTATGTACAGGAGAGGAGTGTGGAGGGTATGATAGTGGGCACTATGTACAGGAGAGGAGTGTGGAGGGTATGATAGTGGGCACTATGTACAGGAGAGGAGTGTGGAGGGTATGACAGTGGGCACTATGTACAGGAGAGGAGTGTGGAGGGTATGACAGTGGGCACAATGTATAGGAGTGGAAGGATGTTTAGGGACTGCGTAGTGGTTAAGCGGGTCATACATGAATTGAAATTACACCAATTATGCAGAGACCAGCCATAGTCGATCTATGTATGGGCTGGCTGGTTTTACACAAGTCAATCTATTAATTGACTTGAGTACAACCAGCCTGTTTTTCCAAAAACAATCAGTGCTGCCGGCTATAGATAGCAACACTGATCATTGTACTCACTGGCAGAACACAACAACACTACAGGAGTGATTCCCCCATCCACAGGTCAGCAGGTGAGAGGGTGTGTAAGGACAGGCTAGGGAGAGATACCAGTCAGTGGCTGGGTAGGCACTGGCTAGTATCAGAGCCAGATACACACAGGTTACATACGTCACGATCGTTAGAGCGAGAGCAATAATTCTAGCACTAGATCTCCTCTGTAGCTCTAAACATGTAACCTAAAAAAATTTAAAGCATCGCTTAGGATACCCAAAAAAAATTGCTAACTTTAGTGTTTTTTTTTAATGAATGAAACAGTTTATTTCCACAAAAAAAAAACACGTTTGAAAAATTGCTGCGCAAATACAGTACCGTGCTAGAGCTGCACAATTAATCGTTAAAAAATTGTGATGTCGATTCCCCTCCCCCCTGACATCTCCAATGCAGAGTTTGCTGATTCTTTCATATAAAAGTGGAGAGACTTTCAGCTGTCAAAAGAAAATATCTGGACAGTCTGCCAAGTTCTTATCAGGAAACATTGTAACTAACGCATTCTTCATAGATCAAAGAGATAAACTTCTGTGTGTAAAGAAAATATCCGACTGTCTGCCAAGTTTGTAAACAACATGAAACATTGTAACCAACTTCCTTTTTAGATCAAACTTCTGTGTGTAAATGCAAGAAATGTAACCACTTAAAGTCCAACACTTGTTAAAAAGCAATATTTTTTTGCTAGAAAATTACTTGGAACCACCAAACATTATATATATTTTAGCAGAGAAAAAATGGGAATTGCTGCAATATATTTTTGTCACGCTGCATTTGCCCACTTCATTGAATAATAAAAATCATAAAAACAAAACAGTAAAGTTAGTCCATTTTTTTTTTTTTTTTCATTTTAATGTGAAAGATGATGTTATGCCGCACGAATCGTGAGAGAATCGTCATCTATCTTCTAAGCAAAATTGCAGTTGTCGTTTTAGCCAGAATCGTGCAGCTCTATGCCGTGCAACATAAAAAGTTGCAAAGACCACCATAGAGTCATTTTCTAGCAAAAAATTAATGATGATTTTTTTTTTCTCAGTGTGCTGCAGTGTGTCAGCTTGTATTTATAATGGCTGCTCTGTATGTAGCTTCTGACAGGCTGTGCAAGCAGGCCCGTATCTCCAGAACCATAAATGATAGCCATCCCATATTTTGACCGGTTGTGGGGTAGGTCTTCAACTGACTACCCCCCAAATGTGGGGCTAACGGAGAGCACTGCTGCGGGCGGCACACCTTCTACTAACACTCAGGCAAGCTGGTGGAGCCGGGGATGTGCAGCTCTGTTGCGGCCGGGCCAGGATGGACAGCTAAAAAAAAAAAATATATATATATATATATGTGCCCGGGTTTCAGGAGGCTTCAAAACCGGCACATGTGTCCAAACCCGGACTGTCCGGGTCAAAACCGGACAGGTGGCAACCCTAACTAGGGTTGCCACCTTTTCTTCAAGTCAAACCCGAACACTTTAGTGGCCCACGGCAATTTTTTTTATAGTATAACCTATACATATATTTTGCTATTAAACACCATTTCTGATCATATGAAGGTAATACCAAGAGTTCCCCTTTACATCAGAGCCCTCAGAGTTCCCCTTTGATATATGAATCCACAGAGTTCCCTTTTACATCTGAACTTGCAGAGTTCCCTTTCACTGTAAGGGGGGACTCTGAAGACTCTGATGTAAGAGGAACTCTGGGGGCTCTAACATAAGGGATGCTCTGGAAACCATGATCTAAGGGGCAACACTGGAAACTCTGATATACAGGAGGACTCTGATGTAGGGGGGAACACTGTGGTCTCTGGTGTAAAGGGGAACTCTGATGTAAGGGGGAAAGGTGTGGCCTCTGGTGTAAAGGGGAAATCCGATGTAAGGGGTGCTCTGAGAACCCTGATTCACCTTTGTGTACTCAATCACAGGCAGGAGAGAAAAGGGAGGGGGGGGAGACATTCACAGACAGTTAGCACCTCTCATCCAGATGTAACTGAGGCTGCTGGACTTTAAATTTCCAGCCCCAACTTTCCTTTTCTGAGGCACAGCCCTGAGGATTGGAGTGTGGGCAGACACAGAGGGGACGGGGTGGGGGGAAAGAGTGTAGATCAAGCCCTCTCTCAGGCAGTGTGAAAGAGACAACTGCAGCCATAAACCCTTCTGGCAAGCCATAGTCCAGGCTAAATAATGTGTCCGGGTTTCAGGCTTTCTGAAACCCGAACACAGGATTCCAAACCCGAACTGTCCGGGTGAATATCCTGGACAGGTGGCAACCCTACCCCCCCCACATACAGACTGATCCCTGTGACAAAAAGCCTCCTCACCCCCCCACACACACATACAGACTGATCCCTGTGACATAAAGCCTCCTCACCCCCCCACACACACATACAGACTGATCCCTGTGGAATACAGACTCCCCCCCCGTGACATACAGACTGATACCCCCCGTAGGTAGCCTATACAGCTTGTTGCTGTACCTTGTAGCTCGCAGCCGCCGTCATCCAGACGCAGTGGATCTCTCGGCGGCGGGTGAAGGGTTAATCTGACACGGTACGGTGTTCCTCGGCAGTAGCTCTGCGCTCGACTTCAACTGCCTGAAATCGGGACATGCGCAGTTGATGGAGGGGATACCGATCTTCATGGGATACAGATCTGCATGCTACACACGGAAAAGAGAAGAGATCAGTGTTTTGCACAGCTGCACACTTGAAGCAGGAGCCATTGGCTTTTTTGCTGACAATCAGAGGAAGTGTTACGCTAGCTATGGTAGTCCAACAGAAAAGGAGACGAAGCCAAGATCGCTGTGGGCACCCCAGGAGAGGAGGACCAGAGCCATGCAAAGAAATACCACTGTACAGAGCAGTGACATGTTTGTTATTTTAATAATAATAAAAAATAATTTTGTAACACTTTAAGGGCTGTTTCTCTTCTCTTAGCTCTTGTGCTGTGATATGAATTAGTGGTGTAAATTAATCCCGAACATTTAATTATTCTACTTTTGTATTCAACAGATAAATGAGGAATTCAAAACTTGACTATTGCACCCCAAAACTGATCACGAGGAGGAACGGCTGGAATGAGAATCAAGCAGATCAAAGACATGCTTTTTCTGGTATGACAATTATTTAGATGTATCTCTTAATAAACGTGGGTGGGTATTGTGAAATGTCAGGGGGAGTTAAGTGAGCTAGGAGTTATGCTGAAGTGTTGGGGAAAGGGGTGCTTTGGAAATGCCATGGGGGGTACTGTTGTGTACATCTGAGGGTAAGGGGAACTCTGACAGGGACACCTGGTTTTAGGGGTACAATAGGCACACTTGGTGTAAGGGGCAAGGCTGGACCGGGACAAAAATGTGGACAACACATCAGGGCACAGTGCACATCAGGGCACGGTACAGAGCTCAGCACTCAGGGTACAGTGCACATCAGGGCACGGTACAGAGCTCAGCACATCAGGGTACAGTGCACATCAGGGTTACAGGACCCAGCACATCAGGGCACAACACATACAGAGCACAGCACATCAGAGCCCATCACAGCACATCAGGGCACACCACATTGAGGCACAGCACATCGGGCACGTGGCACATCAGGGAACGGGGCACATCAGATCACATATGGGCACATAGGACCACAGGGCACATAGCACATCGGGGCACAGCACACAGGCATGGACTGGCCATAGGGACTACAGGGAGTTTCCCGGTGGGCCGATGGCTCAGTGGGCCGGTTTCAGTGACAGCCTGTCAAAGTAATGGCTGCGCAGCTCGCCCTCCACTTCATGCAGTGATGTGAGAAGAATGAGGAAAATACAGAGGAGAATAAGTGAAATAATAAAAGAGGTGAGTGAGGACTCCTCTTGTTATGCTACTTATGTTTTTTTGCACAATTGCGTATAATTTGTATACTGTTTTTGTTCTTGTTTGCAAACATAAAGTGGGCCGGTCTGGATAAAGTCCAGGGCCAAATTTTGGTCTCAGTCCATCCCTGACAGCACATCAGGGCATGAGGCACACAGCACATCAGGGCATGGGGCACACAGCACAATCAGGGTGCACAGCACATCGGGGAGCACAGCACATCGGGGAGCACAGCACATCGGGAGCACAGCACATCGGGGGGGCACATAGCACTTAAGGGCACATAGCATATCAGGGCACGGGGCACATCGCACATTAGGGCATAGGGCACATAGCACATAAGGGCACATAGCACATCAGGGCATGGGGCACATCGCATATCAGGGCACATAGCACATCAGGGCATGGGGCACAGGGCACATAGCACATGAGGGCACATCTGTGCAGCCTGTGTAAGCAGGAGGGGCTGTGCTGGCTAATCAACAATAAGAAT
The DNA here is from genome assembly GCA_029574335.1 of Rana kukunoris. Classification (NCBI taxonomy): domain Eukaryota; kingdom Metazoa; phylum Chordata; class Amphibia; order Anura; family Ranidae; genus Rana; species Rana kukunoris. Next base: position 30,850,779 of record CM056049.1, on the reverse strand, counting down.
CACTGACAACAATTATTACTGAAAAAAATTATTAGTTATTCCAGCCATAGGTTTAGGACCATTTTCTTGTTCTGGTTTCCAGAAATGACAGACTTGACCCTTTTTGAAATAATTTTGTGGGTGAAGAAGCAAACTGCTAATAATGGCTTCTTTGTTACATGCTTGAGAATTTCAAAATCGACAAAAGACGTGAATGCGTCCTAAAAGCCATAATTGTTTACGTGAATGAAGAACCCTCTAACCTCGTGAAGGAGTACATGGTAATTTTTTTAACCTGTTAAAAGTTACTCTAAAAGCAATTTCCACTTTTTACCCCAATTCGGATCGAATTGTTTCTTTTTATATGTGAATTTTTTTAAGATTGCTGAACATGATGAAGCCCTAAACTCGATGCGCTGTTTGACACCACCCTAGGAAGTGGAAATATGTCATCATATCTGAAGGGGCAGATACTACCGGACTAAAAGTTTTTATCTCTTTTTTCTAAAGAGAAAAAAAAAATTTTTTTTTTTTTACGCGATATTAGAGATAGGTGAGCATATCATTGAAAGCATCACAATACTTGAAAACTTAAACAATGAGAGAGCGGCCAATGGATTGACTTTATGTCTAGATTTTTAGAAATTTGCATAAGTCATGCGATAAGGCGTATATGTCCGTAAAGATCTACAATCTGTGTATTTAACGAGCCCTTTAAGCCCTTGTCTCTCCAGTATTTGGAGAGATAGGAGAGCTGAGAAGACTCTGATGAGGGGGAGGGCTAAGATATGCATTCTTTCTCTGTAGCTCTGAATCTCTGAATCCCATGGGAAAGGAGAAGTCTCCAGTTTAAGAGAAACAAGCGTGCATATTCTCCAGCACACAATGGATTGACAATTTTATGAGCTATATCTGAGGCCGCGTACACACGACCCAGAAACTCGACGGGCCAAACACATCGTTCCGCCCGTCGAGTTTCCCGTTCTGCTCGTCGAGCAGCTCGATGAGCTTGCTTTGCGTACACACGTTCAAAGTCCAAATCTCGTTGATCTCACGTTCACCACGTGTGACGGCACTATAAAGGGGACGTACGTTTGGTTTGGCGCCACCCTTTGGGCTCCTTTTGCTAATCTCGTGTTTACGCGTGTTAGTAAAAGTTTGGTGAGTGACGATTCACGCTTCTCAGTTTTCGTGCTTTTCAGATCGATACTTGTGGTTCGTATCTTGGCTATCGGGCGTGCGGTCAGGTCGTATTGTTTTACATTGCGGTCCTGTCCGCCCGTTTTTGATTTTCAGGTCGTTCTTCATAGGTCTTCTGTTCTTCAGTGCGGTCTGTTTAGTGCAATTCTGTTTAGACGTTCGTTTCTAACCTTGTAGCCATGTTGCAGGCATCTCGTCATCGGCGAACTCGTGCTGTGCGTGCCATGTCTATAGGTCTATTGGTTTTAGACCTAGATGACGAGTCCATGAACAGGGTGAGGAGGCGTTCATGGACCAAGAATTGGTTGCTCCGTAGGAACCAATTCTCACATATGCCTTTGCTGCGGGAGCTTCAGGAAAATAATCCTGAAGATTACAGGAATTTCCTGAGGATGTCTGATCCCGTTTTCCAGCACCTGTTGGCCTTGGTGTCCCCCTATATTACCAGGCAGGACACCGTTATGCGGGAGGCTATTGGTGCTGAGCAGAGGCTAGTTGCCACCCTACGTTATCTGGCAACTGGGAGAAGCCTTCAGGACTTAAAGTTCTCTACGGGCATCTCCCCCCAGGCTCTGGGCCTTATTATTCCTGATACCTGCTCTGCTATCATCCAGGTTCTGCAGGAGGAATATATGAGGGTAAGTTTTCTCCTTTACTATCTCATTTGATGTATATAATGTATGCTAATGTATTGCACTTATCTCCTCCTTCCATAATTACCGTTTGGAATATGCTCTGTGAATGTCCCCTTTGCCCCCATGCATGCTGTGAAGTTTAATGATGCCCCTTTTTTGGCCTACATGCCTATTTCCCTTCACTTACCTCCCAGCATGCTATCCTGGGCCCAAACACACCTAGCCTAGTCACTTCCCAATGTATTGTATTATATCCATTGTAATGTTTGCCCCCGTCCCCTCCAAAATGTGTTTTAAAAGTCTATGTACACTTTTTTTTTTTGTGTACTCCCAAACTCATCTAGCCCTCCCCTCCAAAATGTGTTTTAAAAGTCTATGTACACTTTTTTTTTTTTTTTTTTTTGTGTACTCCCAAACTCATCTAGCCCTCCCCTCCAATGTGTTTTAAAAGTCTATGTACACTTTTTTTTTTTTGTGTACTCCCAAACTCATCTAGCCCTCCCCTCCAAAATGTGTTTTAAAAGTCTATGTACACTTTTTTTTTGTGTACTCCCAAACTCATCTAGCCCTCCCCTCCAATGTGTTTTAAAAGTCTATGTACACTTTTTTTTTTTTTTGTGTACTCCCAAACTCATCTAGCCCTCCCCTCCAATGTGTTTTAAAAGTCTATGTACACTTTTTTTTTTTTTTTTTTTGTGTACTCCCAAACTCATCTAGCCCTCCCCTCCAAAATGTGTTTTAAAAGTCTATGTACACTTTTTTTTTTTGTGTACTCCCAAACTCATCTGTCCCTCCCCTCCAAAATGTGTTTTAAAAAGTCTATGTACACTTTTTTTTTTGTGTGTACTCCCAAACTCATCTGTCCCTCCCCTCCAAAATGTGTTTTAAAAGTCTATGTACACTTTTTTTTTTGTACTCCCAAACTCATCTAGGCCCACACAAAACTTGGGCACTGGCACATCAGAGGGGGTGTTTAATTGACTAAATCTATTTATGTATAATATGCTAGTTCAAAGAAATGTTTTAATGCTTATAATGTCTTTGTATAATCAGCTTGCAATGTTTCGGGGTAATTTTTTTTTCTTTTTTTTTTCTTCCACAGCTTCCGTCCACGCCACAGGAGTGGCAGTCTGTGGCCATGGACTTTCAGAGGCGGTGGAACTTCCCCAACTGCGGGGGAGCCATCGACGGGAAGCACGTCCGCATCGTGCCTCCACCCCGTTCAGGATCCAAGTTCTACAATTACAAGGGGTTCAATAGTATTGTGCTGATGGCGGTGGTGTCAGCGCAGTACGAATTCCTTTTTGTGGATGTCGGGATGAATGGACGGATTTCGGGTGGGGGGGGAGCCTTCAAGCAGACCGAGTTTGCGCTTCGCCTTCAAGAGGAGGATCTGTCATTGCCACCGGATGACCAGAATCTTGAAGGGTTGCCATTTGTTTTCTTGGCTGATGAGGCGTTTGCGTTGGGACCCCATCTTATGAGGCCATTCCCTCAGCGGACCCTCACCCCAGAGAGGAGGGTCTTTAACTACCGGCTGGCCAGAGCCCGGAGAGTGGTGGAGAACACCTTCGGAATAATGGCCAGCCGGTTCCGCCTTTTCTTGACCTTTCTCCACATGGCGGAGTACAAGTGGAACTATATTATTTTTGCTTGTTGCATACTTCACAATTTTTTGAGAAGACAATCGACAACATATCTTGCCCCGGTTGGACCCGAGGCTGTACTTTTTGAAACAGAGCAAACATTGCCAGGTCTTGAAGCTGCCCATCAAGGACTGCCCCCCCCAGTGCCCGTGAAGTGAGGGACAAAATACGTACAATACTTTATGGGTAGGGGGGCCATACCATCACAACCAAATGTGTTTTAATTTCTGTTTCCAAAAATTTAAAATCTTGATGAAAAAATTTTTATGTCTCGCTTGTGTTTTTCAATGTTTCATATTTTTTTCATATTCTTCTACATGTAGTGTCAAGTGTATTTTCCTTAACTAATTTCCTAGGTGACATCCTAAAAAAATCACATGTACAGTTATTGGTATTTTAAGCAAAACCACACACACTTTTTTTTAGATATCAAAATCTCTTTACTTTTTCAACAATTAGGTTTTTAACAAACAGAATGAGGTAATAATTGTTAGAATTTTTTGTAAAATATTTTTCTTTTTGATTTAAAAAATAGAAACTTTTGTTTTGTTTGGTCTTTTTGATTCAAACATATATGTAATTTTTTTTGTTATTTTTTTGGTCTTTTTTGATTAAAAACATATATAATTTATATATATATATATTTTTTTTGCTCTTTTTGATTAAAACATATATAATTTTTTTATTTTTTTTTTGTCTTTTTGATTAAAACATATATAATTTTTTTATTTTTTTTTGTCTTTTTGATTAAAACATATATATATATATATATATATATTTTTTTAAACAAACATTACAAAACTAAAACCCTCAAAATCAAACCTCCCCAGAACATCAATTATATTTTTTAATTTGGTTTCCATTTCTTTGGTCTTTTTCCGTATATCCTGGTTCATATTCTCAATGTCATCCCTGCAGGACTGGACCTGGGCAATTAGGAGATGAGCACTGTAGCTATCCAAGCCGCCACCAGCTCTTGAAATGTATGACCAAATCAGGTATTAAAATTTAGCAGGCCTACATCTAGATTAGCTGAAGCTGTGTTAATATGTTACTTTACCGGATGTAGAGGCATCATCATCCCGCGGGGGGGTGGGGCTTGGGTGCTGCCTTGCTGCTGTTGTGTAGAAGCTTCATTCCGCCCTACGAGAATAAAGAAAATGGAAAGATGAAGAGGCCTGAAAGAGGAATCTGTTTGCTTTAGCCATTTGTGGACGATTGATGTTTTGAACAGCCCCCTCTGGGCAGAACACAGGATTCTAGGCATTCCCAAACATTATTACATTTCTTGTACCTTTGTTATAGTTTCAAACATGTAGGCAAACACCAAGTATACACTGGATCACCTCACCTCTGTGTGAACCCATAAATGGATTATTCTTGTGGCCAACAATTCTGCAAATGAGTCCACATGTGTCACCAACTGCTGAGCAGACTCTCCTTTTACTGTATATTGTCTTATTTTACAGTAAGAGAAGTTTTAAATAATACATCAACATTAATAACACAATTGATCTCACTTTAAACTAAAAAAGTGCACAACATTAGTGAGATCAATGTTTTGGGGCCCAACAATTGGTCAGAAAAGTTGTCGTTATGTTGGAACGGCGACTCCTACGACCAAATATCATGCTCACAACCAGGGCAGGACTTAGGGTGGTGGGGGCCCCTGGGCTTGAGTGTTGAAGGGGCCCCCTGGGACGGAGGGGGGATCATAGTTGTTGAGCGGGGGAGGGGTGCGCAATTAAAGTTGTTAAATGGGGGGGGGAGTGCCTCTCATCTGTGCCGACAGCCAGGGCCACAGACTGTCATTAGCCCGGCTGTTGGCTTTCTTCCCTTCAGCAGCCACAGTCCTCCACACACCACTCCGGTTCCTCCTGCTTCCGTGCTGCCTCCTATTGCAGTGCAGGAAAACTAACCCTTTCCCGGGACTGCGTGAAGAAGCGGAAAGTCCCACAGAATCAGTGCGTCTTGGGAGGTATGCGCAGGGCCGCCATCAGGAATTTGGGGGCCCCTTACACAGCTTAAGGCAAGGGCCCTCTGGAGCAGAGAATTGGGGGGGGGGGGTTGCTGCCGCCTGAAATTGAGAAGCAAGGGGGGCCTTTAACAAAAAAAAATTAATTTATAAAAAAATGTAAAATATATATATATATATATATATAAAAGGGGGGTAGCCATCCGGGGCCCTGGGGATCTCTGTACCCTTTAATAATAAAAAAAAATAAATAAATAAAAAAAAAAAAAATATATATATATATATATAGAGATCTAAAAATTATTATTTTAATGTAAAAAAAAAAAAAAAAGTGGGGGTTGCTTTATTATCAAAAAAAATTATAAAACAAAAATACAAAAGAAATTTTTAGCTTTAAAATAAATGGGGGGGTTGCCACATGGGTCCCTGGGGACCTCTGAGCCCTTTAATGATAACCAAAAAAAAAAAAAATATATATATATGGGCGTTGGGGTTGCCATCCGGGGGCTCCTGGGCCCTTTAATAATAATAATATTAATAATAATAATAAATTATATATATATATATTATATATATATATATATATATATATATATATATATATATAAATATATATCTAAATAAATATATTAAAAAAAAAAAAACAATGGTAAGTCCAGCCCTGTAAAACTTGTTTAATATTTGATCGTAGGAGTCGACGTTCAGAAAGAATCGACGACTTTTCCGACCAATTCTTTGTCCCAAAAAAATTGAATACAAACCTGCAAAAAAATGCACATGGCGCAAAAAAAACAAACAAATTTGACTTACTTTTTAGAACTCTCCTGATCTTGCTCATGGTCTCTGGCTCCCGCAGTTTTAGATCCGACCACCTCTTTCGGATCTGCTCCTTGCTCCTTCGCACCCCAAATTTTTGATAGAGCCTCCTCACCACCTTCTCCATTATTTCCGCCTTTTACTTTATTGGGGTGCTTGTAAGGTCCACGCCTGCCATCATAGTCCTCCTTTTGAAATATGAAGACCAGCTCCACCATCTCCTCGAAGGTCATATTGGTTGCCTTAAAGCTTCGCCTTCTCCTTGAGCTCTCTCCCGCCCGGCCCTGCTTGTTGTGCGTCCATTTTTGTTGGCTCCCCGATAAATAAAATGAAGGATAAGGCGGGGGGCGGGAAAGGATTACACTGAATGTCAGGGGTGGGGAAACGTGCGGAACGTCACACATGCGCGCGAATAAAGGGATACCACGTGAGTGAGTGAAAGGGCGTCCCAGTTTGTGGAAAGACGGCGGAGAGAACGCTCGGGTTCAACGACGGTATGTAACTACTTTTTCAAGTTTATTAGTGATGGTAGAAGTTGTTGAGAGCTATGTATCAATGATAAAACCTAGGAGAAATAATGAAAAGAGGGTCGGGGAAAGGACGACACAGAACGTCAGGGGGTGGGGAGGACGTGCGTTGCGTCGCACATCCGCGTCTATAATGGGATACCACGTGAATTGAAAGTGGCGTTCCCCAGTTTGTTGAAGAGACGGCGGAGAGAACGCTCGGGTTCAACGACGGTATGTAACTACTTTTTCAAGTTTATTAGTGATGGTAGAAGTTGTTGAGCTATGTATCATATGAAACCTAGGAGAAATAATGAAAGAGGGTCGGGGAAAGGAACGACACAGAACGTCAGGGGTGGGGAGACGTGCGTTGCGTCGCACATCCGCATCTATAACGGGATACCACGTGAATTGAAAGTGGCGTTCCAGTTTGTTGAAGACGGCGGAAGAACCCGCTCGGGTTCAACGACGGTATGTAACTACGTTTATTAGTGATGGGATGAGTTTGGTGGGCTACTTAAATATGATAACCTAGAGAAAGTTACAATAAACATTTTCTGAAATGGCCATCTATAGTGCTGTCGTACATAACCGCGTTTAGATACAGCATTTTGCTAAAAAGTATGGTGTGGGGCAAGGTAGTTTTTCACAGATGTATTTGTAAAATATGTGTTTTAATACATGTTGAAAATGGTCGCTTTTAAAAGTCTTGCCCAAACTAGATCGTTTCTACACTTTTCATCCACAAATGAGTGAAGGGATCTAGGCCTCATTACACACAACTGGTCATCTGTTTCCTATGAACTTGACCAACACATGATATGCAAATTCCTCCTTGTCGTTTGCACGACGGAAGGGGCGGGGATACATCAAATTCATATCATTGGCGGAAGACGTGTGTGGAGTGTATGTAATGCTCGAACACACGTGTCGTACGTCCGACCGGGGTGCGGAAGGAAGACGATTGCACGACAGGCGTGTAGGTAGCTTTGAACTTGGGACAGCAGAGCAGGGCCGCCATCAGGGGGGTAGAGGCAATACACCTGTAAGGGGCCGGGGGTCCCCAGGGCCCCATATGGCAACCACCCTTCCAAAAATAATAAAAACTAAACTAAATATATATATATATTATATATATAAATAAATATTATATATATATATAATATATATATATATATCATCTCTCTCTTTTTCTCTTTTTCTTTCTGTGGCAGCCCCCCTTCTCAATTTCATTCGGCAGCCCCCCCCCCCCCCCGGGTTCTCTGCTCCAGGGGGCCCATGCCTGAAGCTGTGTAAGGGGCCCCAAAAATCATGATGGCGGCCCTGCAGCAGAGGCCTATTCAGGAAAGTCAAGACATTTAAGGGCTAGATGTTGATAAAGAGTACTCGAGTTTCAAGACTGTGGATTGACATTATAGTATTTTTCTTTTTCTTTTTTTCTGGCAGAAATGAATAGATTCAACAAAAGGGATTTTCTAGAAGTCTTCATAGACAGATGGAGGGAGCAGACAGTGCTGTGGGCCACCAAAGACCCTAGGTCCCGAAATAAAGAACTGAGGACAGCAGCACTGGAGAGCCTGCTCCCACTTGTGCGCAGGCAGGTGGGGCATAATGTGACTGCTGAGCAGTTGGAGGTGAGAATTGGAACTTTGAGAGGCTCCTACAGGAAGGAACGCAACAAGGTGTTAGATTCTATGAGGTCTGGAGCTGGAGCAGGGCAGGTATATGTACCGAAGTTGTGGTACTACTACAACAGACTGTCCTTTCTGGATGACCACTTGGAAGTAAGGCCATCACTTTCCAGCCTTCCCCCCAGAAGACAGGAGAGAGAGGAAGAGGAAGAGGGAGTCCAGCCTTCCCCCCAGACTCCCCCCAAGACATCCCTCCAGGCAACCTGATGCTCCTCCATTAGATGAGACCTCTCAGCAGCCTTCCATCCTGGAGCAAGAGCCAGATTTGGCTGTCTGGAGCCAGGTATAGTACTTTCAATGTGCAAATGTGTGTGTGTGTGGTTTTAATTTTGGAAAATAGATGTTTTGATGTTTAAAGGTGAATAAAAAAAAAGACTAGCTTAATGTGTTTTACATATCATTAGTCAGTAGTGGCCACTAATGTTAAGGTAAATTTTTTTTTTATTTTTAACGTTCTAAAAACATTTTTTAGGAAACATAGAAAAACAAACTGAAGGACACAGAATACATATATACATTAACATACAAAAAAGGCCAAAAATGGTCTCAGTGTATTAAGTTAATCTACGTTGGTTATAGTATGGATAATATGGGTATTTCAATATCCTAAACTCATCTTCTACAGGATGGGCTCCCAAACTATATTTTCACCTATTGTACCTCTAGGACCTCAGGAGTACAGTCCCCGGGGTAGATGGAAGAAGAATTGTGTGGAGACGGGGTGGGGGGGAGTGTGCGGGAGATAAAACACAAGTAGAGGAGAGGGTAGAGAGGGATGAGAAAGCAAGGAGAAAGGAGAGAGGAAAAAAGGGTGAAAAAAATCATATTAATAAGTGAATTAAAGTGTATATTTAAAGTTTATATTCTGCTTAAATAATTTTTTAGATATCATTTAATGCATGGGTCTTCAAACTATGGGCCTCCAGTTGTTCATGAACTACAATTCCCATCATGCCTTGTCATGTCTGTGAATGAATGTCAGAGTTTTTCCAATGCCTCATGGGATGTGTAGTTCCACAGCAGCTGGAGGGCCGTAGTTTGAGGATCCCTGATTTAATGTGTTGGATGGACTAATAAGCCCCCACCCACCATTATTTAGTGAGAGAGGGAACTAAAAAATAGAGGGAGGGGTAAAATTCCAAAAAAAAAATTGGATATAGGTATACATTTCAAAATTAATGAAGTAAATTTTGAGTATTTTTGTTTAAATTTATTTTATATTTATATCTAAATATCTAAATGTATTATAGTGGTGCATTAAGAAGAGAAGAGGTTAAAAATATACAAACTGCAGGGGTCAGAATGATTGGCTTATCAATTTCTTGACAAACAGTTTGCAACAGTCATGAGCTGAAAATTGTGTGTGGTTTTGGAACCCAAAAGTAAAACTGTCCCTTTTTTTTAATACACAGGAGGATATCAGCCAGCAGGAGGTACAGGAAACAGAAAGTACAGCAGAGGAGGCAGGAGGAGGGCAGGGTGAGTGGCACAGAGGAGGTGGCAGGCCCAATTGGCTCGGAGGAGGTTGCAGGCCCAATTGGCTCAGAGGAGGTTGCAGGCCCAATTGGCTCGGAGGAGGTGGCAGGCCCAAGTTGCTCGGAGGAGGTGGCCGGGCCTAGTAGCAGTACTAGGTGTCAGGTGCCTCCAATACGCCTTCAACCCAGAAGGGCCGCGAGGGATATGAGGGTTCGCGAGGCCTCACTGGCCCTCATTCGCGAGGCACAGGCCAGCCTCCAGCAGCCTGCCACCTCTCAGGAGGGCTTTTTGACCTTTATTCTGGCCAAAATGGACCACATGAGTGAGGACCAGCGTCTCCTCTTTGAGGGACTCCTCGTCATCTTAGCCAATAAGGCGGTGAGGGGTCATCTCACTGAGGAGACGGTGCTCTGTTCACATCGCCATCGCCGAAGAACATCTCGCTCACAACCTCCTCCTCCTCCTCCTCTTCTTCTTCTTCCTTCTTCTTCTTTCTTCTTCTTCTTCTTCTTCTCTCCTCGCCCCTACTGCTTCCCTACTCATTCTTCTCCTGCCCCCTACTGCTCCCCCTACTCATTCTTCTCTTGCCCCTACTGCTCCCCTACTCATTCTTCCCCGCCCCTACTGCTCCCCCTACTCATTCTTCTCTTGCCCCTACTGCTCCCTCTACTCATTCTTCCCCTGCCCCTACTGCTTCCCCTACTCATTCTTCTCTTGCCCCTACTGCTTCCCCTACTCATTCTTCTCCTGCCCCTATGCTGCCCCCCTACTCATTCTTTCTCTTGCCCCTACGCTCCTCTACTCATATCCTTTCCCTGCCCCTACTGCTTTCCCCTACTCATTCTTCACATTCTCTTTTGCTTTTCCTTTCTCCTCCCCCTCCTCCTTCTCATTCTCCTCCTCCCCTTGATTCTATTTCTCCTGCTCCTTCTCCTCCTCCACCACGTTCTGCTACTCCTCCTCCTGGCATGAGTACTGCCTCCATGGCCCCCGCCTCCAGCCAGGCAGAAGAGGAAGGCTGCTAAGAAGGCTGCAGAGAAGGTCAGAGAGCAGGCTGGAGGGAATCCACCAAGGAAGGCCTTGCGAAAACCAAAAGATGACTCCCTTCCCTTCCAGGTGGTTGTACCAGAGGACAGTCTGTTGTAGTCCCACAACTTTGTGACATCTGCCTGCCCTGCTCCAGTTTCTGACCTCTGGGAGTCCAAGACCTTGACACGTTCCTTCCTGGATGAGCCTCTCAATTTCCCAATTTTGAAGCAACTGCTGAGCAGTCACATGACGCCCCACCTGTCTGTGCACAAATGGCAGCAAGCTATCCAGTGCTGCCTTTTTATTTTTTATTCTAATCCTTAACCAAAAATAAATGGTGATTTTTGAGTTAACAGTTCATACTTGTCTATGTGTTTTTACTCCAAAAAATAATGTAGCTTGTGAGAAAGGCAGGTTATGTTTTTAAATCATTTTAAAGGTGTAATTAGAAGGACAGATGAGATAAGACCAAACAATAATGTTTCAGTGGGGGTAACTTGACAAACTCAAAACAACTAGATCACAGGTGTCAAACTGGCGGCCCTCCAGCTGTTACAGAACTACAAGTCCCATGAGACATTGCAAGACTGACAATTACAAGCAGGGCCGCCATCAGGGGGGTACAGGCATTACACCTGTAAGGGGCCCGGGGGTCGGTCCCCAGGGGCCCAGATGGGAACCACCCTAAAAATAAAATAAATATATCTATTTTTTTTTTTTTTTAGGGGTCCGAAGGGGCCCGAGGCCACCAAGGGCCCCCAGATGACAAGCCCTTTTTTATAAAATAAAAATATTAATTTGTAATTTTTTATTTATTAAAGGGCCAATGTTTATTTTTTTTTTTTTTTAGAGGTCTGGAGGTCCACAGAGACCTGGAGATCCCCAGGGCCTCAGATGACAACCCCCCTTTTTTTTAGAAAAAAAATATATTTTTTTATTTCTTTTATTTATTTAGATATATATATATATATATATTTTTTTTTAGTATTATTATTATTATTAAAGGGCCCAGAGGTCCCCAGGGCCCCCGGTTGACAATCCTTTTTTCTATTTAGATAAACATTTTTATATTTTTTTTTTTTTTTTTATATAGATGTATTTTTATTAAAGGGCTCAGAGGTCCCCAGGGCCCCATGTGTCAAACTCCCTTTTTTTATAATTGTATTTTTTATTTTTGTTTATATATTCTTTTTTATATTTTTATTTTTTAATAAAGGACCCAGAGGTACCCAGGGCCCTGGAAGGCAACCCCTTGTTTTTGATTTCCTTTTTTATATATATATATATATATATAAATCTTTATTTTATTTTTTATATATATTTTTTTATTTTTTTTTTTTTTATTTTTTTAAGGGCCCAGAGGTTTTTTTTTTTTCGGGCCCAGAGGTCCCGAATGGAATGCCCCCTTTTTTGAAAAATTTCCTTTTATAACAAAAAAAAAGGTCCCCGGGGCCCCAGTTGGCAACCACCCTTTTTTAAAAAAATATAGATATATATTTAATAGATATATTTATATTTTCTCCCATGCCTGAAGCTGTGTAAGGGGCCCCAAAATTCATGATGGCGGCCCTGATTACAAGCATGAGTCCTGCACGCAGAGGCGTGATGGGACTTGTAGTTCTGCAACAGCTGGAGGGCCACCAGTTTGACACCCCTGATGATTATAACATTTTAAACAAATGTTTAAAATGAAGATCAGGATTTGAAATACAGTACCAAAAAAAATGAGATCTAATTTTTCTTTCTTTTTTTGGTCCTGTATTTCAAATCCTGGGATCTTCATTTTTATTTAATTTTTTTCATTTCTAATCATCTAGTTGTTTCACAAACTATGTCAGAAGAACTCTGTGGGAATATCAGCAGCAAATTTAAAATACACTGGTCCAGTTTTGTGCAATTGTAATTTTTGTTAAAGAACGCTGCAATTAAACGATGCAATAATGTTGGCAGCGTGACGAATGTGCTATCTCCATTCCAAACGCTACTTTTACCAAGGATGTGCTCCAGTCTCCTACTTTTATCTGAGCATGCGCGGGTTTTTCTTAGCATACACACGATCGAGCTTCTCGTCGGGAAAACAGCCCGTCGATAACCTCGTCGAGCCAAATTCCACTCCCGTCGAGCAAATAGAGAACATGCTCTCTATTTTGGCTCGACGAGCTGCCCGACGGTTTGCTCGACGAAAGTGTACACACGACCGGTTTTCTCGGCAGAATACGTCTCCCAGCGAGCTTCTCGCTGGATTCTGCCGAGGAACTCGGTCGTGTGTACGCGGCCTGAAACTGAAGTGCAGCACGGTGGGCAACACCATACATCGGCTTAAAAGGACGGGTTCCACTCAGCACAGTCCTCGCCATGGTCGACCAAAGACGTTGAGTACACGTGCTCAGCATCATATCCAGAACCTGGGCCGATATTAGCTATCGGGTGCTGCTGCCACCATCTCCATTAAGTGATACCGGCAGTCAAGCCGTATGCAGGAACCCAGCTGCATTGGAAGGAGGAGGGGAGGCTGAACTTTTCCACAACAAACTCACCCAGAAGTGGAAGTGGGTACCTGTTAAAACCTGGTAACTCTTGTAGTTCTTCAACACTGAGCTCCCGATCTCTCACTAGACCCTCTGATTCACTGACTCTGAATCCCTGGAGCTCCTCAAGGCTTTTGCGGTGGTATCTCCCTCAAGCGTCACCCCTGCTTTTCTGCTGGGTCCCTAGCTTGGCACTCCAGATACTTCTCAAGCTTCACCCCTGCTAACCGGTGAGGTCCCTGGCTTGACTCACAAGGCTGCCCTGCAAGCGTCTCATCTGCTGGTTGGGTCCCTGACTTGATCACCACCTGAAGTTTCCAGACTCTCCACCGTGCCCTTTCAGTGACAATACTGCTCCGGTACTTGCTTCAGTTACTCATTGTGGTCACTGGTAAAGGTAGTTGGTCCCTTCATGGCAACAGCTTCCCTTCCATCTCCAACCACTGACAGGTTCTCTGGCCGGCAGAACCGTTGCTTCTGGTTGGACTGCAAGCCACAGTCCCAACCCTGCACTGCCCTCTTACTTCTGGATTGGCCCATACACGACCTGGCAGCCTGATGCCCCTGGGATAGGCCCAATCTCCGGCCTAGCAGCCCGGGGCTTACGACACACGTCCACCCAGACAGCCGTCCAGGTGGCACAGAACCGAGATCAACTGACCTCACTTGAATATATAGGCTCTCCCAGTAGGCCAATAAATCCAAGTAAAACCCCTGCCCATTGACTGAGATACCCCATATACTCATAACCTGACCTTGGGTTGCCCGTCTCATATCTAGTACCACCATGAACCTGGCCACCTAGTGGTAGAAGAGAAAAGTGCAACAAGGCCAAACTTAGGGAGAAATCAATAGATCTCTATCAATCGACCAAGATAACTACTCTTGGCAAGGAAATTTGCATGGAGCTCCCTGACTATACCCCAGGGTGCTACAAGGGCAACACTGTATTTATAAAAAAGACATTTAATCCCACCTTCCCCACTAATGTATTGTGAGGAAATGGAAACATAAATACTTACCTGGCAGGGGAGACACCATGATCATGAAGGTGGTTCTCCCAGGGCGAGGCTCGGCTATTGCACTCTGGCTGGGCTGATCGTGGTGTCTTCCCTGCCACTGCTCAGCCTTTTGGCTAAGATCAGGTGTGGTGTCCGTTCTCATCAGTTGTTAGAGGAGGGCTGAAGCACCTCCTATATGTGGAGGGTGGATGCAATCCAATAACGTCATTGCACCTGGAAGGGTGGTTTCAGCAGGGACTACGCCGTGCTGCCCGACAGATACTGGGGGCCAGGCCAATGGTTGCGTCTGTGCCACCTGGAAAGGTGCTTCTGGTGAGGATGGGTGGCTGCGCCTGGTCTGGTCTTTTTGCCGGGTTCTAGTCTGGCCTTCTGGCTGGCTGGTGTAAGTGCTACCTCTGTCATAGATCTGGTGGGAGGAGCTGGAACTGCCCTGTGGTATGACGGGGTAGGACCATGCAAATCCCGCCGGGTTGACAAGGAGTTTGGAAGGGTTAGTATTGGTGGAGGCTGCTGGAGGGGGGCAGCTCTCCCCAAGAAAACCTTGAAGGGCTCTCTATCTGGCAGGGGTGGAGGGCTGCACTGACCGGTCGGGGGGTTGGATTTGGAACGGAAAAGCCTATGGTGCATGTGCCCCTGAAATGGCAGTCCAGGGGTGTCTGAGAATTACTGTGAGTGAGGGTCACTTTGATTTAAAGACACCACGGTCACTGCACCAGCTACATGCTTTTTTTTTTAGCACCTGCCTCCTGGGCCGGGCCTTTTGGCCGGAGGGCCTGGTCATTGTTAAACACAATGACCACTTCTTTCACTCTCCTCTCCACTATCCCTTTCCCCCCCCCCCACTTTATTTAATTTATTTCCTATGTTTGTCACGTTTTTGTCTTTTTTTTGTTTGTGCATGTTTTGTTCACTGTGTGATTAGTAGGGTGCCGGTCCTTGGGCCAGCCCTGAATGTCTTGGGAGTGGGTGGACATGGCCTTTTGGCTTAGTTCACCTGCTCTCATGGGGTCTCCCTTCGGGGGAGTCCCACCTAGTACTTGGAGGGTTCTGTTTCGGCAGTCCCTCCAAGGAAGTTGGGTCCGTGTCGGCTTCGGTTGCTCGGACCGCAGTACCTCAGTCCCCGTCTGGAGCCTAACGCCCCAGGGGATCAGGGTTTGGGTCCCTTCTGCACAGGAGGACCACTTGACGTTGCACCCGTCTGCACATTTTTGTGAACACTCTTTATGTGTGTGCACATTTTTTCTGCACCGGGTGGAGTTTTTTGAGTGTGTTTCACACGCCATAGGCTTTTAAAAAAAAACATTTGCCAAAATCTTTTTGATGAAATTTCAGGGAAATAAAACCTTAATTTTGCTCAGCCCTACTGTTTTTTCGTTATACCAACGAGTACGCCATCTGAACACAATTCAAACACTCAGAGACTGTACACACGGCCGAGGTCCTCGCTGGAATGTGCATTCCAGCGAGGTTCTCGCTGATTTTCAGCGAGAACCTCGGCCGTGTGTACGGTCTCAGCGAGCTTCCCGTCGGGAAGCCCGTCGAGCCGAAATAGAGAGCACGCTCTCTATTTCCTCGACGGCCCGCCTGGAAGAATGGCTGGTTGCCATTCCCGACGTGCGAGTCGCCGAATCCGACGGCCGGGAGAGAACCTCGACGGGCGGAACGATGTGTTCTGCCCGTCGAGGTTCTCTGCCGTGTGTACGGCACCTGAGGCCGCGTACACACGACCGAGTTCCTCGGCAGAATCCAGCGAGAAGCTCGCTGGGAGACGTATTCTGCCGAGAATACCGGTCGTGTGTACACTTTCGTCGAGCAAACCGTCGGGCAGCTCGTCGAGCCAAAATAGAGAGCATGTTCTCTATTTGCTCGACGGGAGTCGAATTTGGCTCGACGAGGTTATCGACGGGCTGTTTTCCCGATGAGAAGCTCGATCGTGTGTATGCTAAGAAAACCCGCGCATGCTCAGATAAAAGTAGGAGACTGGAGCACATCCTTGGTAAAAGTAGCGTTTGGAATGGAGATAGCACATTCGTCACGCTGCCAACATTATTGCATCGTTTAATTGCAGCGTTCTTTAACAAAAAGTACAATTGCACAAAACTGGGAGATGGACAAAAAAGAAAACACCGTGCCCCCACATTATTTTAACCCATTTTTTTTGTTTGCAAGCTGCTGATATTCCCAGTCCGTCCCACCCCACCCTGACAGTTTTTTAGTTTGTGAAACACCGCGGGTCACATTTCCAGAATCTCCCTTTCGACCCCCTGATCCGACGAAAGCTCCGTTTGCCCCTAATCCATGCCAGATGTTTAAAATCGTAAAAATTCATCAGACAAAACCCAAATGAAGATCACAACCCCAGGATTAACTGAAAATACAGGACCAAAAAAAAAAAAATCAAAACATTGAATCAACAAAAATTAGATCTCATTTTTTTTGGTACTGTATTTCAAATCATGATCTTCATTTTAAACATTTTTTTAAAATGTTATAATCATCAGGGGTGTCAAACTGGTGGCCCTCCAGCTGTTGCAGAACTACAAGTCCCATCATGCCTCTGCGTGCAGGAGTCATGCTTGTAATCAGGGCCGCCATCAGGAATTTTGGGGCCCCTTACACAGCTTCAGGCATGGGAGAAAATATAAATATATCTAATAAATATATATATATATTTTATTTTTAAAAAGGGTGGTTGCCAACTGGGGCCCCGGGGACCTTATTTTTTTTGTTATAAAAGGAAATTTTTCAAAAAAGGGGGCTTTCCATTCGGGACCTCTGGGCCCGAAAAAAAAGAAAACCTCTGGGCCCTTTAAAAAATAAAAAATAAATAAATAAAAAAATATATATAAAAAAATAAATAAACATTTATATATATATATAAAAAAGGAAATCAAAAACAAGGGGTTGCCTTCCAGGGCCCTGGGTACCTCTGGGTCCTTTAATAAAATATAAAAATATAAAAAATAATATATAAACAAAAATAAAAAATACAATTATAAAAAAAGGGGGTTTGACACATGGGGCCCTGGGGACCTCTGAGCCCTTTAATAAAAATACATCTATATATAAAAAAAAAAAAAAATAATAATATAAAAAAGTAAATCAAAAATAGAAAAAAGGATTGTCAACCGGGGGCCCTGGGGACCTCTGGGCCCTTTAATAATAATAATAAAAAAAAAATATATATATATATATATATATCTAAATAAATAAAAGAAATAAAAATATATATTTTTTTTTTTTTAAAAAAGGGGGGTTGTCATCTGAGGCCCTGGGGATCTCCAGGTCCCTGTGGACCTCCAGACCTCTAAAACATTTTATAAAAAAAATTGGCCCTTTAATCAAAAAATAAATACAAATTAATATTTTTTTATTATAAAAAAGGGCTTGTCATCTGGGGCCCTTGGTGGCCTCCGGGCCCCTTCGGACCCCTAAAACAAAAAAAAATATATATATTTTTTTTCTTTTTAGGGTGGTTCCCATCCGGGCGCCTGGGGACCGACCCCCGGGCCCCTTACAGGTGTAATGCCTGTACCCCCCTGATGGCGGCCCTGCTTGTAATTGTCAGTCTTGCAATGTCTCATGGGACTTGTAGTTCTGTAACAGCTGGAGGGCCGCCAGTTTGACACCTGTGATCTAGTTGTATTTGGGTGTCAAGTTACCCCCCACTGAAACATTATTGTTTGGTCTTATCTCATCTGTCCCTTTCTAATTACACCTTTAAAATGATTTAAAAACATAACCTGCCTTCTCACAAGCTACATTATTTTTTGTAGTAAAAACACATAGACAAGTATGAACTGTAAACTCAAAAATCACCATTTATTTTGGTTAAGGATTAGAATAAAAAATAAAAAAGGCAGCACTGGATAGCTTGCTGCCATTTGTGCACAGACAGGTGGGGCGTCATGTGACTGCTTAGCAGTTGGATTAAAAATTTGGAAGTTGAGAGGCTCATCCAGGAAGGAACGTGTCAAGGTCTTGGACTCCTAGAGGTCAGAAACTGGAGCAGGGCAGGCAGATGTCACAAAGTTGTGGTACTACAGCAGACTGTCCTCTGGTACACCACCTGGAAGGAAGGGAGTCATCTTTTGGTTTTTCGCAAGGCCTTCCTTGGTGGATTCCCTCCAGCCTGCTCTCTGACCCTCTCTGCAGCCTTCTTAGCAGCCTTCCTCTTCTGCCTGGCTGGAGGCGGGGCCATGGAGGCAGTACTCATGCCAGGAGGAGGAGTAGCAGAACGTGGTGGAGGAGGAGAAGGAGCAGGAGAAATAGAATCAAGGGGAGGAGGAGAACGAGAAGGAGAAGGGGGAGGAGAAGGAAAAGCAAAAGAAGAATGTGAAGAATGAGTAGGGGAAGCAGTAGGGGCAGGGGAAGAATGAGTAGAGGGAGCAGTAGGGGCAGGAGAAGAATGAGTAGAGGGAGCAGTAGGGGCAGGAGAAGAATGAGTAGGGGAAGCAGTAGGGGCAGGGGAAGAATGAGTAGAGGGAGCAGTAGGGGCAGGAGAAGAATGAGTAGGGGAAGCAGTAGGGGCAGGGGAAGAATGAGTAGAGGGAGCAGTAGGGGCAAGAGAAGAATGAGTAGGGGGAGCAGTAGGGGCAAGAGAAGAATGAGTAGGGGGAGCAGTAGGGGCAGGAGAAGAATGAGCAGGGGAAGCAGTAGGGGCAGGAGAAGAATGAGTAGGGGAAGCAGTAGGGGCAAGAGAAGAATGAGTAGGGGAAGCAGTAGGGGCAGGAGAAGAAGAAGAAGAAGAAGAAGAAGGAGGAGGAGGAGGTTGTGAGCGAGATGTTCTTCGGCGATGGCGATGTGAACAGAGCACCGTCTCCTCAGTGAGATGACCCCTCACCGCCTTATTAGCTAAGATGACGAGGAGTCCCTCAAAGAGGAGACGCTGGTCCTCACTCATGTGGTCCATTTTGGCCAGAATAAAGGTCAAAAAGCCCTCCTGAGAGGTGGCAGGCTGCTGGAGGCTGGCCTGTGCCTCGCGAATGAGGGCCAGTGAGGCCTCGCGAACCCTCATATCCCTCGCGGCCCTTCTGGGTTGAAGGCGTATTGGAGGCACCTGACACCTAGTACTGCTACTAGGCCCGGCCACCTCCTCCGAGCAACTTGGGCCTGCCACCTCCTCCGAGCCAATTGGGCCTGCAACCTCCTCTGAGCCAATTGGGCCTGCAACCTCCTCCGAGCCAATTGGGCCTGCCACCTCCTCTGTGCCACTCACCCTGCCCTCCTCCTGCCTGGTACTTTCCTGTACCTCCTGCTGGCTGATATCCTCCTGTGTATTAAAAAAAAGGGACAGTTTTACTTTTGGGTTCCAAAACCACACACAATTTTCAGCTCATGACTGTTGCAAACTGTTTGTCAAGAAATTGATAAGCAAATCATTCTGACCCCTGCAGTTTGTATATTTTTAACCTCTTCTCTTCTTAATGCACCAATATAATACATTTAGATATTTAGATATAATATAAATTTAAACAAAAATACTCAAAATTTACTTCATTAATTTGGAAATGTATACCTATATCCAATTTTTTATTTTATTTTACCCCTCCCTCTATTTTTTAGTTCCCTCTCTCACTAAATAATGGTGGGTGGGCTTATTAGTCCATCCAACACATTAAATCAGGGATCCTCAAACTACGGCCCTCCAGCTGCTGTGGAACTACACATCCCATGAGGCATTGGAAAACTGACATTCATTCACAGACATGACTGAGCATGATGGGAATTGTAGTTCATGAACAACTGGAGGGCCATAGTTTGAAGACCCATGCATTAAATGATATCTAAATAATTATTTAAGCAGACTAGAAACTTTAAATATACACTTTAATTCACTTATTAATAGGTTTTTTCTCACCCTTTTTTCCTCTCTCCTTTCTCCTTGCTTTCTCATCCCTCTCTACCCTCTCCTCTACTTGTGTTTTATCTCCCGCACACTCCCCCCTTCCCCTTCTCCACAATTCTTCTTCCATCTACCCCCGGGGACTGTACTCCTGAGGTCCTAGAGGTACAATAGGTGAAAATATAGTTTGGGAGCCCATCCTGTAGAAGTGAGTTTAGGATATTGAAATACCCATATTATCCATACTATAACCAACGTAGATTAACTTAATACACTGAGACCATTTTTGGCCTTTTTTGTATGTTAATGTATATATGTATTCTGTGTCCTTCAGTTTGTTTTTGTATGTTTCCTAAAAAATGTTTTTAGAAAGTTTAAAATTCAAAATAAAATTTACCTTAACATTAGTGGCCACTACTGACTAATGATATGTAAAACACATTAAGCTAGTCCTTTTTTTTTTTCACCTTTAAACATCAAAACATCTATTTTCCAAAATTAAAACCACACACACACACACATTTGCACATTGAAAGTACTATACCTGGCTCCAGACAGCCAAATCTGGCTCTTGCTCCAGGATGGAAGGCTGCTGAGAGGTCTCATCTACTGGAGGAGCATCAGGTTGCCTGGAGGGAAGTCTGGGGGGAAGGCTGGACCTCCCTCTTCCTCTTCCTCTCTGTCTTCTGGGGGGAAGGCTGGAAAGTGATGGCCTTACTTCCAAGTGGTCATCCAGAAAGGACAGTCTGTTGTAGTACCACAACTTCGGTACATATACCTGCCCTGCTCCAGCTCCAGACCTCATAGAATCTAACACCTTGTTGCGTTCCTTCCTGTAGGAGCCTCTCAAAGTTCCAATTCTCACCTCCAACTGCTCAGCAGTCACATTATGCCCCACCTGCCTGCGCACAAGTGGGAGCAGGCTCTCCAGTGCTGCTGTCCTCAGTTCTTTGTTTCGGGACCCAGGGTCTTTGGTGGCCCACAGCACTGTCTGCTCCCTCCATCTGTCTATGAAGACTTCTAGAAAATCCCTTTTGTTGAATCGATTCATTTCTGCCAGAAAAAAAGAAAAAGAAAAAAATACTATAATGTCAATCCACAGTCTTGAAACTCGAGTGAGTACTCTTTATCAACATCTAGCCCTTAAATGTCTGACTTTCCTGAACTCTGCTGCAGGGCCGCCATCATGATTTTTGGGGCCCCTTACACAGCTTCAGGCATGGGCCCCCTGGAGCAGAGAATCGGGGGGGGGGTGCTGCCGAATGAAATTGAGAAGGGGGGGCTGCCACAGAAAGAAAAAGAGAGAGAAATATACATACATATATATATATATATATATATAAATATATATATATATATATATATATATATTGTTTATTTTTTATTATTTTTGTAAAGGGTGGTTGCCATATGGGGCCCTGGGGACCCCCGGCCCCTTACAGGTGTACTGCCTCTACCCCCCTGATGGCGGCCCTGCTCTGCTGTCCCAAGTTCAAAGCCTACCTACACGCCTGTCGTGCAATCGTCTTCCTTCCGCACCCTGGTCGGACGTACGACACGTGTGTTCGAGCATTATATACACTCCGCACACGTCTTCCGCCCATGATTAGGAATTCGATGTTTCCCCGCCCCTTCCGTCGTGAAAACGACAAGGAGGAATTTGCATATCATGTGTTGGTCAAGTTCATAGGAAACAGATGACCAGTTGTGTGTAATGAGGCCTAGATCCCTTCACTCAGTTGTGGATGAAACGTTAGAAACGATCTAGTTTGGGCAAGACTTTTAAAAGCGACCATTTTCAACATGTATTAAACCACATATTTTACAAATACATCTGTGAAAAACTATCTTGCCCCACACCATACTTTGAGCAAAATGCTGTATCTAAACGCGGTTATGTACGACAGCACTATAGATGGCCATTTCAGAAAATGTTTATTGTAACTTTCTCCTAGGTTATCATATTTAAGTAGCCCACAAACTCATCCCATCACTAATAAACTTTAAAAAGGTAGTTACATACCGTCGTTGAACTCGAGCGTTCTCTCCGCCGTCTTCAACAAACTGGGAATGCCACTTTCAATTCACGTGGTATCCCGTTATAGACGCGGATGTGCGACGCAACGCACGTCTCCCCACCCCTGACGTTCTGTGTCGTCCTTTCCCCGACCCTCTTTCATTATTTCTCCTAGGTTATCATATGATACATAGCTCAACAACTTCTACCATCACTAATAAACTTTAAAAAGGTAGTTACATACCGTCGTTGAACTCGAGCGTTCTCTCCGCCGTCTTCAACAAACTGGGACCGCCCCTTTCACTTCACGTGGTATCCCTTTATTCGCGCGCATGTGTGACGTTCCGCACGTTTCCCCACCCCTGACGTTCAGTGTAATCCTTTCTCCGCCCCTTATCCTTCCTTCATTTTAATTATCGGGGAGCCAACAAAAATGGACGCACAACAAGCAGGCCGGGCGGGAGAGAGCTCAAGGAGAAGGCGAAGCTTTAAGGCAACCAATATGACCTTCGAGGAGATGGTGGAGCTGGTCTTCATCTTTAAAAAGGAGGACTATGATGGCAGCCATGGACCTTACAAGCACCCCAATAAAGTAAAGGCGGAAATAATGGAGAAGGTGGTGAGGAGGCTCTATCATAAATTTGGGGTGCGAAGGAGCAAGGAGCAGATCCGAAAGAGGTGGTCGGATCTAAAACTGCGGGAGCCAGAGACCATGAGCAGGATCAGGAGAGTTCTAAAAAGTAAGTAATTTTATTTATTTTTTTTGGCGCCATGTGCATTTTCTTGCAGGTTGTATTCATATTTTTTGGGACAAAGAATTGGTCGGAAAAGTCGTCGATTCTTTCGGAACGTCGACTCCTACGATCAAATCTTGAACTATTTTTACAGGTCTGGACTTGCCATTGTTTATTATTTATTTTTTATGGGTCCGGAGGTCCCCAGAGCCCCGGACAGCAACCCCTACTTTTTTCCTACGTTTTTCTTAAAACCAAAAACTATTTTTTTTTTTTAATATATTTATTTAGATATATTTATATATATATATATATATATATATATATATATATATTTTTATATTATATATATATATATATATATATATATATATATATATTTATTATTAATATTATCATTATTAAAGTGCCCAGAGGTCTCCTGGGCCCCCGGGATGGCAACCCCACCGCCCTCCCTTTTTGTTTAAATATTTTTTTATATATATATATATATTTTTTTTTTTTATATATTTTTTTTTGGTTATCATTAAAGGGCTCAGAGGTCCCCAGGGACCCATGTGGCAAACCCCCCCCCCCCATTTATTTTAAAGCTAAAAATTTCTTTTGTATTTTTGTTTATATATTTTTTTTTTTTAAGAAAAGGCACGTAGGTCCCCAGGGCCCCCCTTTTTTATGTATTTTTAAATAAATATATATATATATATTTTTTTTTTTAGGGGTCTGGAGGTCCCCAGGGCCCCGGATGGCTACCCCCCTTTTATATATATATATATATAATATATATATATATATATTTTACATTTTTTTTAGAAATTTAATTTTTTTTGTTAAAGGCCCCCCTTGCTTCTCAATTTCAGGCGGCAGCAACCCCCCCCCCCCCCCAATTCTCTGCTCCAGAGGGCCCTTGCCTTAAGCTGTGTAAGGGGCCCCAAAATTCCTGATGGCGGCCCTGCGCATACCTCCCAAGACGCACTGATTCTGTGGGACTTTTTGCTTCTTCACGCAGTCCCGGGAAAGGGTTATTTTTCCTGCACTGCAATAGGAGCAGCACGGAAGCAGGAGGAACCGGAGCGGTGTGTGGAGGACTGTGGCTGCTGAAGGGAAGAAAGCCAACAGCCGGGCTAATGACAGTCTGTGGCCCTGGCTGTCGGCACAGATGAGAGGCACTCCCCCCCCCCACTCAACAACTTTGATTACCCCCTCCGTCCAGGGGGCCCCTTCAACACTCAAGCCCAGGGCCCCCACCACCCTAAGTCCTGCCCTGGTTGTGAGCATGATATTTGGTCGTAGAAGTCGCCGTTCAAAAAATAACGACGACTTTTCTGACCAATTGTTGGGCCCAAAACATTGATCTCACTAATGTTGTGCACTTTTAAAGTTAAAGTGAGATCAATTGTGTTATTAATGTTGATGTATTATTAAAGAACTTCTCTTACTGTAAAGACAATATACAGTAAAAGGAGAGTCTGCTCAGCAGTTGGTGACACATGTGGACTCATTTGCAGAATTGTTGGCCACAAGAATAATCCATTTTATGGGTTCACACAGAGGTGAGGGTGATCCAGTGTATACTTGGTTTGCCTACATGTTTGAAATTATAACAAAGGTACAAGAAATGTAATAATGTTTGGGAATGCCTAGAATCCTGTGTTCTGCCCAGAGGGGGCTGTTCAAAACATCAATCGTCCCACAAATGGTCTAAACCAAAACAGATTCCTCTTTCAGGCCTCTTCATCTTTCTATTTTCTTTATTCTCGTAGGGCGGAATGAAGCTTCTACACAGGAGCAGCAAGGCAGCACCCAAGCCCCACCCCCGCGGGATGATGATGCCACTACATCCGGTAAAGTAACATATTAACACAGCTTCAGCTAATCTAGATGTAGGCCTGCTAAATTTTAATACCTGATTTGGTCATACATTTCAGGAGCTGGTGGCGGCTTGGATACCCACAGTGCTCATCTCCTAATTTCCCAGGTCCAGTCCTGCAGGGATGACATTGAGGATATGAACCACGACATACGGAAAAAGACCAAAGAAGTGGAAACCAAATTAAAAAATATAATTGATGTTCTGGGGAGGGTTTGATTTTGAGGGTTTTAGTTTTGTAATGTTTGTTTGAAAAAAAAAAAAAAAGATATATCTGTTTTAATCAAAAAGACCAAAAATAATTATATATGTTTTAATCAAAAAGACCAAAAAAAAAAAAAAAAAAAATATATATGTTTTAATCAAAAAGACCAAAAAAAAAAAAAAAAACAATTATATATGTTTTAATCAAAAAGACCAAAAAAATAAATAAATAAATAAATTATATATGTTTTAATCAAAAAGACCAAAAAAAATAAATAAACAATTATATATGTTTTAATCAAAAAGACCAAAAAATAAAAATAAACAATTATATATGTTTTAATCAAAAAGACCAAAAAAAAAAAAAAAAAAATTATATATGTTTTAATCAAAAAGACCAAAAAAAAAAAAAAAAACAATTATATATGTTTTAATCAAAAAGACCAAAAAAAAGAAAAGTTTATATTTTTTTAAATCAAAAAGCAAAAATATTTTTCACAAAATTGTACCAATTATTACCTCATTTCTGTTTGTTAAAAACCTTATTGTTGAAAAAGTAAAGATATTTTGAAATCAAAAAAAAAAAAGTGTGTGTGGTTTTGCTTAAAATACCAATAACTGTACATGTGATTTTTTAGGATGTCACCTAGGAAATTAGTTAAGGAAAATACACTTGACACTACATGTAGAAGAATATGAAAAAATATGAAACATTGAAAAACACAAGCGAGACATAAAATTTTTTGTATCAAGATTTAAAATTTATGGAAACAGAAATTAAAACACATTTGGTTGTGATGGTATGGCCCCCCTACCCATAAAGTACTGTACATATTTGTCCCTCACTTCACGGGCACTCTGGGGGGGCAGTCCTTGATGGGCAGCTTCAAGACCTGGCAATGTTTGCTCGGTTTCAAAAAGTCCAGCCTCGGGTCCAACCGGGGCAAGATAGGTTTGTTGATTGTCTTCGCAAAAAATTATGGAGTATGCAACAAGCAAAAATAATATAGTTCCACTTGTACTCCGCCATGTGGAGAGAGGTCAAGAAAAGGCGGAACCGGCTGGCCATTATTCCGAAGGTGTTCTCCACCACTCTCCGGGCTCTGGCCAGCCGGTAGTTAAAGACCCTCCTGTCTGGGGTGAGGGTCCGCTGAGGGAATGGCCTCATAAGATGGGGTCCCAACGCAAACGCCTCATCAGCCAAGAAAACAAATGGCAACCCTTCAAGATTCTGGTCATCCGGTGGCAATGACAGATCCTCCTCTTGAAGGCGAAGCGCAAACTCGGTCTGCTTGAAGGCTCCCCCATCCGAAATCCGTCCATTCATCCCGACATCCACAAAAAGGAATTCGTACTGCGCTGACACCACCGCCATCAGCACAATACTATTGAACCCCTTGTAATTGTAGAACTGGGATCCTGAACGGGGTGGAGGCACGATGCGGACGTGCTTCCCGTCGATGGCTCCCCCGCAGTTGGGGAAGTTCCACCGCCTCTGAAAGTCCATGGCCACAGACTGCCACTCCTGTGGCGTGGACGGAAGCTGTGGAAGATAAAAAAAAGAAAAAAAATATTATACCCAAAACATTGCAAGCGGATTATACAAAGACATTATAAGCATTAAAACATTTCTTTGAACTAGCATATTATACATAAATAGATTTAGTCAATTCTCACAGTAAACACCCCCTCTGATGTGCCAGTGCCCAAGTTTTGTGTGGGCCTAGATGAGTTTGGGAGTACACCAAAAAAAAAAAAAAAAGTGTACATAGACTTTTAAAACATATTTTGGAGGGGAGGGCTAGATGAGTTTGGGAGTACACAAAAAAAAAAAAAAGTGTACATAGACTTTTAAAACACATTTTGGAGGGGAGGCTTAGCTAGATGAGTTTGGGAGTACACAAAAAAAAAAAAAAAGTGTACATAGACTTTTAAAACACATTGGAGGGGAGGGCTAGATGAGTTTGGGAGTACACAACAAAAAAAAAAAAGTGTACATAGACATTTTTTTAAAACAATACATTGGAGGGAGGGGGCAAACATTACAATGGATATAATACAATACATTGGGAAGTGACTAAGCTAGGTGTGTTTGTGCCCAGGATAGCATGCTGGGAGGTAAGTGAAGGAAATAGGCATGTAGGCCAAAATAAAAAAGGGGCATCATTAAACTTTACAGCATCCTGCGGCATGGGGGACGCCCAGAAAAGGGGGTTCCAGAGGGGACATTCACAGCATATACCAAACGGTAATTATGGAAGAAGGAGATAAGTGCAATACATTAGCATACATTATATACATAAAATGAGATAGTCAAGGAGAAAACTTACCCTCATATACTCCTCCTGCAGAACCTGGATGATAGCAGAGCAGGTATCAGGAATAATAAGGCCCAGAGCCTGGGGGGAGATGCCCGTAGAGAACTTTAAGTCCTGAAGGCTTCTCCCAGTTGCCAGATAACGTAGGGTGGCAACTAGCCTCTGCTCAGCACCAATAGCCTCCCGCATAACGGTGTCCTGCCTGGTAATATAGGGGGACACCAAGGCCAACAGGTGCTGGAAAACGGGATCCGACATCCTCAGGAAATTCCTGTAATCTTCAGGATTATTTTCCTGAAGCTCCCGCAGCAAAGGCATATGTGAGAATTGGTTCCTACGGAGCAACCAATTCTTGGTCCATGAACGCCTCCTCACCCTGTTCATGGACTCGTCATCTAGGTCTAAAAGCAATAGACCTATAGACATGGCACGCACAGCACGAGCTCGCCTATGACGAGATGCCTGCAACATGGCTACAAGGTTAGAAACGAACGTCTAAACAGAATTGCACTAAACAGACCGCACTGAAGAACAGCAAGACCTATGAAGAACGACCTGAAAATCAAAAACGTGCGGACAGGACCGCAATGTAAAACAATACGAGCTGACCGCACGCCCCGATAGCCAAGATACGAACCCACAAGTACAAACTGAACGGCAGAGATCGATCTGAAAAGCACGAAAACTGAGAAGCGCGAATCGTCACTCACCAAACTTTTACTAACACGCGTAAACACGAGATTAGCAAAAGGAGCCCAATGGGTGGCGCCAAACCAAACGTACGTCCCCTTTATAGTGCCGTCACACGTGGTGAACGTGAGATCGACGAGATTTGGACTTTGAACGTGTGTACGCAAAGCAAGCTCATCGAGCTGCTCGACGAGCAGAACGGGAAACTCGACGGGCGGAACGATGTGTTTGGCTCGACGAGTTTCTGGGTCGTGTGTACGGGGCCTCAGGCCGCGTACACACAAGGGGATATGTCCGCTGAAAACGGTCCGATGGACCGTTTCAGCAGACATCTCCGCTCGTGTGTATGGGCTAGCGGACAGATTTCTCCACCCGACAGATTTCAAAGCAAGCTTTGAAATCTATCCGGTGGGAATCTGTCCGCCCGACATGTCTGCTGGTTAGTACACTTACCAGCAGACATGTCGGCCCCCACCGCCGCCGCGCCGCTGCCGAATGGATTCGGCGCATGCGCGGAAGTGTTTTACTTCCTGGTGCGGTGACGTGGCGGTGACGCGGCGGCGTCAACGTCACCGCCGCGTCACCGCCACATCACCGCGCCGTCCGGCGGCGGGGAATTTGATCAAACATGGTCCGCGGACCGTTTTCATCGGATATGTCCGATCGTGTGTATGGGGCCTGACAGGTAGTAATTTAATCTCATTCGGTAAACATTGCACAGTGCATCCTTTTTATCCTCTATTTTCTCATCTTTGAGAAAAGCATTGGCAAATATTTTTATTCCTCTTAATTGGTAATGGGATTCTGAAAGAACAAGAATGGCAAATAAATATCTAAGGGAAAAAAAGGCGTATGAGATGTTGTTGAGCGTTTTTTCATGGCCTTAACGCTAATGAAAAGAAAACATGAGTCACCACTTTCGCTTCGAATGCCAGGCTCCATTACCTCAAAATGTTGTGAACATTATTGGTTGTTGTGCCAAGTAAAATATATATTTTTTATTTATAAACAAATATCGGCGGAATTATCTGCAGAGAGCTAAACATTTGCTAATAGATTAATGCAAGTCCAGGGCTGGAAGTATTTGTCTGTACTTTGTACATTCAGCCAACTTGTTTTTCTGAGATAACATAAGCATTGTACAATCCATCGACTATTGTAGAACCACTCGACACAGAATTCTTACTGTAACAAGATTAGTGCGCAAAAACAAACATTGTACAATGCCCTTAGATACACTCTGATAATATTACATACAAGCACATTCCTTGCTATTACACCCCAACTGCTCAGATAACCACACTGGCAGGAAGGGATACAATGAAGGGTATTGGAGTAAATAAAGCATGTTAGGAAAAATAATCTTTGTACTAAGGATGCAATAATGAATTTTTTTTTAAGGAATACGATACTTTTTTTTTTTAGTACTCGCCGATACCAATTACCGATACTTACCACAACTGTTTACACTACAGCTGTAAGAAATGGTACAAAGTAGGGATGTCCCGATACTAGTACCGATACCGAGCATTTTCCTGGGTACTTGTTCTCTGGGAAATGCTCCGATGCTTCACCCAATACTTGGGTGATCGGTGCGGCAGGGGAGTTACAAGCACTGATCTGCCCCCTTTTCAGCTGTTTTAGTTAAAATTATACATCGGTGCTTGTAACTTCCCCCAAAGCCACACCGATCACCGCTGACTGTCCATGTGCTGTCCCCCTCTGTCCTCAGTGCTGTCCCCCTCCATGCTGTCCCCCTTTGTCCTCAGTGCTGTCCCCCTCTGTGCTGTCCCCCTCCGCCCTCAGTGCTGTCCCCCTCCATGCTGTTCCCCCTCTGTCCTCAGTGCTTTCCCCCCCGTGCTTTCCCCCCGTGCTGTCTCCCTCCATCCTCAGTGCTGTCCCCCTCCGTGTTGTCCCCCTCCATCCTCAGTGCTGTCCTCCTCCATGCTGTCCCTCTCTGTCCTCAGTGCTGTCCCCCTCCGTCCTCAGTGCTGACCCCCCCCCCCCCCCGTGCTGTCCCCCTCCATCCTCAGTGCTGTCTCCCCCTCTGTGCTGTCCCCCTCCATCCTCAGTGCTATCCTCCTTCGTGCTGTCCCCCTCTGTCCTCAGTGCTGTCCCCCTCCATCCTCAGTGCTGTGCCCCTCCGTGCTGCTCTCTCCCTCCGTGCTCCGTGCTGCTCTCCCCCCTCCATGCTCCATGCAACTTTTACAGTCCATGCTCCGTGCTGCTCTCCCCCCTCCATGCTCCGTACTGCTCCCCTCTCCGTGCTCCGCGCTTCTTTCCCCCCTCCGTGCTCCGTGCTGCTCTGCCCCCTCCATGTTGCTCTCCCTCGCCCATGCTCCGCTCTGCTCTCCCCCCTCTGTGATCCGTGATGCTCTCCCCCCTCCGTAATGCTCTCACCCCTCCGTGCTCCGTGCTGCTCTCCCCCCTCCATGCTCCGTGCTGCTCTCCTCCCTCCATGCTATGTGCTGCTCTCCCCCTCTGTACTGCTCTCCCCCCTCCGTGCTCGGTGCTGCTCTCCCCCCTCGATCTGTCAGGAAGGAGAGCGGAGGTAGGAGTCGCTAAATCTGACTCCTACCTTTTCCGAATGAACAGAGTCAGTGATCACTGACTCTTTCCATTCACATAACTGAGCATCGTAACATGTGTTTACGATGCTTCAGTTTATGAATGGAGAGGTGCTTCTCTCCATTCATATTAGCTGAGGCTGCAGAGAAAGGGACTGGGGAATCTGTGTTCTTAGTCCCTTTCTCTGTCTCAAAGGGGAGATGTCAGGGGTCAGTAAAGACCCCTGATATCTCACCAAAGACCTCTCAACAGGGCTGATAAAAAAAAAAAAAATTGCAATAAATATATATATATTTTTTTAAATGTAAATAAAATAAAAAACACACTGACAATCCACTCCCCACCCCTAAAAAAAAGAAAAAAAAGAAGAAAGCACTGTTAAAAAATAAAAAGAGAAAAATACTGCCACTGTCACATGACCTAATAAAAAAGTATCGGTAATCGGTATGGTCGAGTACATATGTAATAAAGTATCGGTACTTGCACTTGGTCTAAAAAAAGTGGTATCAGGACAACCCTAGTACAAAGCATTGAAAAGTTATTTACAATTGAAATACATTTTTCTTTTAAATTGTGCCTTTTTGTAACCCATCTTTGTAACCCACCTTCATCCTCAAAAATTTAATTGTTATCTTTTTAGTGAACCAAACCTTTGATTGCCCCAAAAATTCTGCATCCCAAAGCCTGGCACCATGGATACACACAATGAAAGATACTGTATCTCGGTAGTCCTGGCCCACGCTCTATTTGATATCTGAGCAATTACTGACTGTAAAATAATTAGGCCACTTTGTATATCTTGTTTACCTTAGCCTTTCATTTAACAATAAACTAGAGTGTGGTTAGCTAATGCAAATTTGCATTCCGGCAAAATGACAGAAATACATTACCCGATAAATAATGAGAAAAAGACGGTAAACTCTACATGGTGGAGTCCATGAAAAGCCTGGAAAAAAAACACACATTGAGCTCTCTATAGACACTGTTGCAATATTTGTCTAAAGCATGTTCGGTGGAGAGGTTTTGTGCTGAATGGAGCCTGACACCCATATTTCACTTTATTTGCTTTAACCACTTCAGCCCTGGAGGATTTGGCTACCCAATGACCGGGCCCCTTTTTGCGATTCGGCACTGCCTCCCTTTAACTGGCAATTGCGCGCTCGTGTGACGTAGCTCCCAAACAAAATTGATGTCCTTTTTTCCCCACAAATAGAGCTTTCTTTTGGTGGTATTTAATCACCTCTGCGGTCTTTATTTTTTGCGCTTTAACCACTTAACCCACGAGCCTGTTTTTCAGATTCGGTGTTTATGAGACTAAAACATTTTTTTTGCTAGAAAATTACTTAAAACCCCCAAACATTATATATATATTTTTTCTAACACCCTAGAGAATAAAATGGCAGTCATTGCAATACTTTTTGTCACACCGTATTTGCGCAACAGTCTTACAAGCGCACTTTTTTTGAATAAAAAAATAAAACGACAATAAATGTGGCCCAACATTTTTATATATTGTGAAAGATAATGTTACGCCGAGTAAAATGATAGCCAACATGTCACGCTTAAAAATTGCGCCCGCTCGTGGCATGGCGTCAAACTTTTACCCTTAAAAATCTCGATAGGCGATGTTTAAAAAATTCTGTAGGTTGCATTTTTTGAGTTACCGAGGAGGTCTAGGGCTAGAATTATTGCTCTCGCTCTAACGATCGTGGCGATACCTCACTTGTGTGGTTTGAACACCGTTTTCATATGCGGGCACTACTCGCGTATGCGTTCGCTTCTGCGCGCGAGCTCGTCGGGACGGGGCGCTTTAAAAATATTTTTTATTTTGTTTTCCTATTTATTTTTATTTATTTCATAATTTTTTACACTGAAATAAAAAAAATAGCACTTTTATTCTTATTACAAGGAATGTAAAGATCCCTTCTAATAGAAAAAAGCATGACAGATCCGCTTAAATATGAGATCTGGGGTCAAAAAGACCTCAGATCTCATATTTAGGCTTAAATGCAAAAAAAAAGGAAAGGAAATTTTGTTATTTGAAAAAATCACAACAAAAACATTTTTCTTTAAGATGTATGGACGGGTGGGGGCCATCTTGCCCTCACTCGCATTCCCCACACAGCCAGCAAGAGGACCCAATCACCTCCGCCGCTACCGACGGGTCCTGAAAGCGGCGGAGGGTGCGGGAGAGCACCGATAACGCCGATCTTGCAGCAAATCCGCCGCGGAGACCGCCATTATCGTTGACAGGCCCGCTCACTGAAGAGATGGATATCTCGGTTGTGGCAGCAGCTGCTGCCGTTACCGAGATATCCATCTTAAAAAAAAGGACGTATATATACAGTGGGCGGGCGTTAAGTGGATAAACAAAAAAAACGAGCGACAATTTTTACTTTTGCTATAATAAATATCTCCCAAATATATATATAAAATATTTTTTTTCCTCAGTTTAGGCCAATAAAAAAAATCAATAAGCGTATATTGATTGGTTTGCACGAAAGTTATAGCGTCTACAAAATAGGGGATGGTTTTATTGCATTTTTATAAAAAAAATGTTTTACTAGTAATGGCGGCGGTCTGCAATTTTTATGGTGACTGCAATATTGCGGCGGACACAGACACTTTTAATGCTATTTTCATTTATACAGCGATCAGGGCTAGAAAAATGCGCTGATTACTGTGTAAATGACACTGGCAGGGAAGGTGTTAACTACTAGGGGGCGGGGAAGGGGTTAAGTGTGTCCTAGGGAGTGATTCTAACTGTGTAGAGGTGTAGCTTACAGTGACACAACACTGATTACTGCTCCGTGACCCTCAGTGTCACTAGGCAGAACAGGGAGGTGCCTTGTTTACAACAACATCCCCCTATTCTGTCGCTCAATGACGCGCTCGCGGGACACCGGCGGACATCGAGTCCGCAAATTCCTCTGGCACAGTCACGGAGGTACGCGCGCCCACTAGGTGGCAGATTCAAAGAAACTTATATATACGTTGCTTTGCCTGTCTGTGCCATTCTACCGACGTATATCTAAGTAAGGCAGTCGGCAAGTGGTTAAAGAGAAATTAGGTGTACTTAAATAACATACACATTTTGAGTGTTTGGCGCAAAGTAGTTTGAGTCAGAAAAAACAAAGCAGGTGGAAAAAATAAAAATATATCCAAAAAACAACTCTTAACCACTTGTGACCGGCCCCACGTCCAAAGACGTCACGTTTTTGAAGATGGATATCTCGGTAACGGCAGCAGCTGCTGCCACAACCGAGATATCCATCTCTTCGTGGGGCGGTCCTGTTAACGATAACGGCGGTCATCGCGGCGGATTCGCCGCGAGATCGCCGTTACCGGCGGCGGGAGAGGGTGCCCCCCCCCTCCCGCCGCTCTCCCGCGCCCTCCGCCGCTTACCGTAGCCGTCGGTAGCGGCGGAGGCGATCGGGTCCGCTCGTTGTCTGTCCGGGGATGTGACTGAGGGAAAAAATGTCCCTCAGCCGTCCCCCTCTCTCTGCTGGGCGGAAGTGACGTCAAAACGTCATTTCCGCCCAGCGTCTTAAAGAGACATTTAATATGTTTACATTTTGACTTTTTTTTTTTTTTTTTTTTTTGCATTTAAGCCTGAATATGAGATCTGAGGTCTTTTTGACCCCAGATCTCATATATAAGGGGACCTGTCATGCTTTTTTCTATTACAAGGGATGTTTACATTCCTTGTAATAGGAATAAAAGTGATAATTTATTTATTTTATTTTTTTTCAGTGTTAAAAATTATAAAATAAATAAAAATAAAAACCAAAAAAATTTTTTTTTAAAGTGCCCCGTCCCGACGAGCTCGCGCGCAGAAGCAAACGCATACGCGAGTAGCGCCCGCATATGAAAACGGTGTTCAAACCACACAAGTGAGGTATCGCCGCGATCGTTAGAGCGAGAGCAATAATTCTAGCCCTAGACCTCCTCGTCATCTCAAAAAATGCAACCTGTAGAATTTTTTAAACGTCGCATATCGAGATTTTTAAGGGTAAAAGTAAAAGCGGGCGCAATTTTTATGCGTGACATGTTGGGTATCATTTTACTCGGCGTAACATTATCTTTCACAATATATAAAAAAATTGGGCCAAATTTATTGTTGTCTTATTTTTTAATTCAAGAAAGTGAATTTTTTCCAAAAAAAGTGCGCTTGTAAGACCGCTGCGCAAATACGGTGTGAGAAAAAGTATTGCAATGACCGCCATTTTATTCTCTAGGGTGTTAGAAAAAAATATATATATATAATGTTTGGGGGTTTTAAATAATTTTCTAGCAAAAAAAACTGTTTTAGTCTCGTAAGCACCGAATCTGAAAAACAGGCTCGGTAATGAAGTGGTTAAAGCTGAAGTTGAACCACTTGCTGTCCACCAAATGTATAAAAAGGTCTTAGCTTCAAGTAGTTACCAAGGAGCCATGAGCTAGGTATCATTTTTACAACCAGCACTTATCTGTTCAGTAAAAGGGATCTGGGGGGCTCTATAGTCACACGATCACTTTTGTTTTAAGGAGAAGGGCTGCCCACTACTACTGCTGCTGCACTCAGTGGTACCTAGGCTCTCTGATGCCTTTGAAGAGCCCAGGACATTGGTAAATGGCTAGTTTATACAGATTATAAACAGGTATACTTTTTAGGGGCGTATTTTATATACACTACATTTCATATACACTATTACCCAAAGTATTGGGACACCTGCCTTTACATGAACTTTAATGGCATCCCAGTCTTAATCCGTAGGGTTCAATATTGGGTTGGCCCCACCCTTTGCAGCTATAACAGCTTCAACTCTTCTGGGAAGGCTGTCCACATTGTTTAGGAGTGTGTCTAGGGGAATGATTGACCATTCTTCCAGAAGCACATTTGTAAAATCAGGCACTGATGTTGGACTAGAAGGTCTGGCTTGTAGTCTCTGCTTTAAAGGGGGTGTAAACCCCCTTTAATTAATCCCAAAGGTGTTCTATGGGGTTGAGATCAGGACTGTGAAGGCCATTCAAGTTCCTCCACCCCAAACTATCATCCGTGTCTTTATGAACCTTGCTTTGTGGACTGGTCCAAATCATTTGGTGGAGGGGGGATTATGGTGTGTTTTTTCAGGGGTTGGGTTGGCCCCTTAGTTCCAGTGAAGGGAACTCTTAAGGTGTCAGCATACCAAGACATTTCGGACAATTTCATGCTCCCAACTTTGCATAAACAGTTTGGGGATGGCCCCTTCCTGTTCCAACATGACTGCGCACCAATGCACAAAGCAAGGTCCATAAAGACATGGATGAGTGAGTTTGGGGTGGAGAAAGCCAGGCCCTTTTGTCCAACATCAGTGCCTAACCTCACAAATGCACTTCTGGAAGAACGATCGTGTGTACAGGACATTAGGGTCTGATTTGTCTGCCGCAGCGTCGCAGTCCTGCTAAAAATCTCTGAACGCCGCCATTACTAGTTAACCGCTTGCCGACCGCTGCACGCCGATGTACGTCGGCAGAATGGCACGGCTGCATATATTGGCATACAGGCACGTCCCCTGTAATATTATATGCAGTCAGGTACTCCGTGACCGATCGGGTCACAGAGTTGAAGAATGGGAGAGGTAAGTGTAAACAAACCCCTCCCCGTCATTCCTAGTCAGGCTGCCACTGATCATTTGTTCCCTGTCATGGGGAACGACAATCAGTGACATCACATGTCAAGCCACGCCCCCCTACAGTAAGAATCACTCCTTAGGGAACACTTAACCACTTCAGGGCACCCTTCAGGGTAACCCATTCAATGCCAGTGTCATTTTCACAGTAATCAATGCATTTTTATAGCACTGATTGCTGCAAAAATGACAATGGTCCCAAAATAGTGTCAAAAGTGTCCCATGTGTCCGCAATAATGTCGCAGTCACGATAAAAAACGCTGATCGCCGCCATTACTTGTAAAAAAGAAATATTCATAAAAATGCCATAAAACTATCCCATATTTTGTAGGCACTATAACTTTTGCGCAAACCAATCAATAAACGCTTATTGAGATTTTTTTTACCAAAAATATGTAGAAGAGGGAAAAAAAAATAACTTTTTTTTTAATATTTTTTTTGGGGATATTTTTTAAAGCAAAAATATAGATTTTTTTTTCAAAATTGTCACTCTATTTTTGTTTATAGCGCAAAAAATAAAAACCGCAGAGGTGATCAAATACCACCATTAGAAAGCTCTATTTGTGGGGAAAAAATGACGCCAATTTTGTTTGGGAGCCACGTTGCACGACCACGCAATTGTCAATTAAAGCGACGCAGTGCCGAATCGCAAAAAGGGGCCTGGTCCTTTAGCAACAAAATGGTCCGGGGCTTAATTAGTTAAAAAAAAAGTGACATAAGTCTATCCCATATTTTGTAGACACTATGGGCCAGATTCACATACAATTAGATTCGCGTAGAGTATCTGAAATACACTACACCGCCATATTTTACCTGGCTCTACGTGGAATCCCGGTAGATTTTGTCCAGTAAACTACGGCGGCGTAGTGTATTTCTCCTGGCGCAAGCCATCTACGCGAGTAGGGGGCGTGAAGCATTTAAAATAGGCGCGTTCCCGCGGCGATCGAACTGCGCATGCTCCGTTCCCAAATTTCCCGCCGTGCATTGCACGAAAATCACGTCGTTACGTCATTTTTTCTTGAGTAGCGTCGTTTACGGACATTCCTATTCCCGAACGAGTTACATAAAAAAAATAATAATAATTAAATTCGACGCGGGAACGACGGCCATACTTAACATGGGCTACGCACCGTTAGACCAGCAAAAAGCTGGTCTAACAGTACGTAGAAAAAAATAGACGAAAGCGATTGCGAAGACCGCTCATATCTTCGTGGATCGCCGTAAAAACTCATTTGCATATCCCGACGCTGAAAACGACACGGACTCCTCCCAGCGGCCGCAAAAATATTGCAGCGTAGATCCGAAGGCTTACGAAGACGTAAGCCTCTCGAATCGAAGCCCAAAGCCGCCGTAACATGGTTTGAGGATTCAAACTAGTGATACGGTGCGCGAAATTTGAAATTACTCCTGTCTAACACCAGTTAGACAGGCGTAATTGCTCTGTGAATCTGGGCCTATAACTTTTGCTCAAACCAATCAACATACTCTTATTGGGATTTGTTTTCACCAAAAATATGTAGAAGTATACATATTGGCTTAAACTGCTGAAGATTTTTTTTTATTATTATTATTATTATTAGGTGTGTTTTATAGCATAAAGTAAAAAATATTGTTTTTTTTTTTTTTTTAATTGTCTGTCTTTTTTTGTTTGTAGTGCAAAAAATAATATCACCAAAATAAATCATCAATTTTATTTTGGTACATTGTTGTACGATTGTCAGTTAAAGTAACGCAAAATGGCCTGGTCATGAAGGGGTGGGGGGTTGTAAACCTTCCAGTGCTGAAGTGGTTAATTGAACAAGCTGATTTTAGAAGCTGATTGGCTAATATGCACAGCTGCACCAGATTTTGCATGCTCCACTTCTGGTAAATCAATGTCTTTATCAATGTCCGTGTCCGTTTTGGCTCCAGTTCATTGAAACAAGAAATTAACAAAGAATGTAATAAATGATATCATGACAAGAGACACGCAAAAAATCCCAACAAAAATATTCTTGTATTTTTTTTTCTTGCATTTCTCAAAAGCTTTTGTGTTTTTGGCAGCCTTTCCCCATATGTACTATTTTTTTGTGAATGATATTTCCACAGAACTGGGTCTAAATGACCGCGTGACGCACGTTTTTGTGTTTGTCCTTCCTGGCCAGCGGCTAGAATGCTGGCAACAAAAGCCGAGTTGTCATGGAAAAGAGAGGCTTTTTCATTTTACAACTAAGCAACAAAGACTGATCCCGGCTGGGAGGGAAAGCAAATAAAACCAGGAGACCTGCATGCCGTTAATGTCAGACAAGCTAATTTCCTGTTATTCAAAATACAAAATATTGTTTTATAAAAAATGTTAGCAATACATTTTTTATTAAAGGGGTTGTAAAGGAATTTTTTTTTTTTTTTTTTGTAAACAATTATTTATTTATTTTTCATAATAAGCATCATTCAAAAGACATTCTTCTTTTCACTTCCTCATTGTTCGTTTTTGCTCAGAAGTTGCTCTATTTCTTCTCTGTTCTGTTCACTTCCTGCTTGTCTGATTGTTACTCACCACAGTGAAGGGAGATTTTACGGCGGTGGTCAGTAACGTGCTCGCCCCCTCCTGGGAACTACATCTGTGCGGCAGAAAGCTCTCTACGTGTAAGGCCTCGTACACACGATCAAATCTGTCTGCTGGAAACGGTCGGCCCGACCGTCCCAGCAGACAGATTCGCCCGTGTGTACGGGCGAGCCGACGGATTTGGCCACACGACAGATTTCAAAGCATGCTTTGAAATCTGTCGGCTGGGAACCTGTCCGCCCGACATGTCTGCTGGTTAGTACGCTAACCAGCAGACATGTCTTCTCGCACACGCGCCGAATGATTTTGACGCATGCGCGGAAGTGTTTTACTTCCTGGTGCGGTGACGTGGCGGCGTCAACGTCACCGCCACGTCACCGACACGTCAGCGCGCTGTCTGCTGGCGGGGATTTTGGTTTTCTCGTGTGTACACGCGAGCAAACCAAAATCCCAGCAGACAGATCTGTTCAAATCGGTCGGTCCGACCGATTTGAACAGATAGATTGCCTCGTGTGTACGAGGCCTTAGAGACTTCAAGGAGGTGTGACTTACTGGGCGTGCCGCAATGCATACTGGGAAATGTAGTTCTAACATGAACTAGTGCCGCAAACCAGGAAGTGAATGAGAGAACAGAAACTAGAACGCCGGAGGTGATATAGATGAAGGAATTTAATAGGTATTTACTTGTTTTTTAACAGAATCATTACACTATTCTGTCTGTCTACCTTGCAGACATTCATTTTAGGCAAAAAAATGTTTTCCTTTACAACTCCTTTAAGTATTAAGTAAAAAAATGGAAGGTTACAACGAATGTACAGATAATCAAATCTGTACAAAATGCAACATAACAAATGGTGTTTTATCATTCGTGTAGCGTCCCTCTACTTTCAGTAAAGGACGCTGTTGTAAATTTAGTGGGGTGAGAGACTTATTTGCTCTCACCAATGTTGAATTGTTTAAATTCGGCTGCTGCCAGCCCTGAACTGTCCTGTGGGTCATTCTGTGCTCCAGAGATGTAGTTCCATCTCTGGGCAGTGGGTGGTGCCAGAGGGGTCCAGGCAGAGCCACTTTTCCCCAGCAGCCAATTGGAAGAGTTTCTCCTCGCGGGGCATGCTGGGGAGGGGTATATCTGTGGCAGACGCCATTTTTCAGGGTCTTCGCGGGTTCCTGGTTCCGGGTGCGGCACCCACCTTCAGGGTGTGTGCACATCACGGGCCCCACCACTATGGCCTACCTGGCCGGGGCCCGTGCAACATGGAGTTCCTGGCTCTGGGCCCATATGGCTCAGAGCAACTAAAGTAACCAGGGGGGGGCAGTGACTTACTGGGACCCCACACTTCAAGAGAGATCCCAAGCTGGGTGCTGTTCAGTGGGGAGTCAGTCTGAGGTGAACCCGGAGGCAGGTGAACCAATAGGATTTAGACGGAACCATCAGGGATCTGGGTGACCGAACACTGACAGGTTGTATGCTGCAAACTGTCAGTTGGTTACCCCAACTATTGACTGAGAGGATCCGCTTTATTTCTT
This sequence comes from Rana kukunoris, assembly GCA_029574335.1. Classification (NCBI taxonomy): domain Eukaryota; kingdom Metazoa; phylum Chordata; class Amphibia; order Anura; family Ranidae; genus Rana; species Rana kukunoris. The sequence goes on along the minus strand of CM056049.1, from coordinate 30,810,310 downwards.
GTTCCTGAGTACTGGACCTGTGGCAGAGCCCCTTACGAATCTACTAAAGCCAAGTCGGTGGCAGAGACTTGTTCCTTCTCAGAATCTGCAAGGTTGCTCTTTTCACCAATCTGTCCTATCTATTTCAGGCTGACTGTTGGTCGTGTTGGACGGAGAATAAAAGCATTTAAAACGTCAACCAACTGCCTGGACATTCAGTCACTGCTATCATCCCTAGACACATTACAGAGGTAACTTAAATTAACCCGATCCAAAGTCAAACCAGAGGCTCCTGCGGGAGTGAGCGCTAGACGTGGGGTCTCATCCGGGATTCGGCTGTTACCTATAGCAACGGAGCTGTGAGTACTTTATTGGTGAAGAGCAAGGAGTGTCGTGTATTGAACTGTGTGGTGCACAAGAAGTTAATCTCCGGAGGTTCATGTTTGGGGGTACGTGCAGTGAAGTGCGTGCCTGAAATGTGTCCAGACAAGTTCTTCAGGTGGGAGGAGTCACCCACCCCTGCGTGAGGCGTAGGGTAAAAGCTTTGGGCCAATATGAGAAAAGTAACGCCCATCTTCGTGCCAAACTATCAGATGCTGACCGCCTACGAGAAGAGAATTACCACGTGCGAGATGTCTGCTCCCTTGTTACCGCTCGCCGCTTCTCAATGATTGAGGCCCCCTATGACTGCACCGGGGCTCTTCAACATGTTTGCCGCATCCAGAGTACTCCTCTCCAGTCCCCATGCTGTAAAGGAATTGGCCGTCAAACTCCTGCCCTTTGCTCGATGTCATCGCTGTCGGGCCTACTTGTTCACCGTACAGCCACCCACTGAAGCTCCTCTGGAGTATCGGGTGGATTGGATCTCCGGGACTGTTACCGTGGAGGAGGAAACTACATGGCCGGAACCCTACCCGTCGGTGGAGATCGTGGAGCCTGCATCGGAGGCTATTGACCCGGAGATCGTCACCGCTCGTCCACCATGACACTGTTATCCCCTGCCTCGCCATCCCGCTCAGGGGAGGTTAGCACCATGGACGAGATGGACAAAACTGACAAAACTTTTTTTTTTTTTTTTTTTCTTTCTCCTCTCCCCTCATTTTTTGTTTTGTGGTCCTCTTTTGCTTTTTGTCCCCCTTTTTTTTTTTTTTTTCTTCTTCTTTTTTTTCTTCTTTATGTAGTGCGTGTTTCAGGTTTTTAGGTAGTACTGTTGCTCCCCCCAGATAACCAGGTGGAGGGAGGGCCTAAATAGGGCTGGGAAGCAAGGACGATGATGACCAAGGTTTAAAGGGGCACATGACAGTATGTACCGTATTGTTGTATATTATAGGTTCAGTTGTATTTACCTGTACATGTACTATTATTTTATTTTCAAAAAAAAAAAACTTAAATCCAAAAAAAAAAAAAACTGACTGCCTGACCTATGTGAGGGGCACGCGGACTGAGCCTGTACCGAAGACCAATACTTCCTCTACTGTGGTCTCCGTGTGGCGTGCCGTCCCTAGCCAAGATCCCGCACAGGTCTCCCGCGGCCGTGACCGAGACCTACCTGCCTGTTGTTTGCCGGACTGGCCTAGAGACCCTTCCAAGGTGTATGGTTACCTGCCTACGGAAGAGTGTAACTCTTCGGGACTGGAATCCTCCTGCCGGAGTGCACCTACTGGGCCCCGCAGTCCATGCTCGAACATCTCGCAGCTGACCTGGGGAGTTGATGAGTCTGATACAGTTTCTCCTTACCTCACCAACCCCATTCCTCCTCCTGTGCCTGCACTTAAACAGGCACCAGACGCTCTTGTGCTGCCGGGACGCGGAGACCCACACCTGTTGCCTAATCTGGCCCGGTTGCAGCGTGTGGTAATACGCAAAGTTGCCGCCGAATACGGATGGGAATACCTGTATGTGTCACCCCCTCTCCTTTACCAGATTGACCAGGAGAGAGAGAGATGGTACCGGGAGGCTATCTGGGAATGCCTGGGTGTCCCACAGAAGGATGGTGTTCTTTGGGTGATGTGATGTGTTGGGTTTGTGCCAGACATAGTGTTTTCTAGGGGGCGAGCAAGTGGTTAAGTGTGTCCTAGGGAGTGATTCTAACTGTGGGGGGGTGGGCTATGACTGAAATGACCGAGATCACTACTTCTGATGACAGGGAGCAGTAGATCACTGTCCTGTCACTAGGCAGAACAGGGATCCCTGTTCTGCCTCTCCGTGTCATATTCGCTGGCACCGGCGAACATCGAGTTTGTGGGCCCTGCGGGCACGGTCATGGAGAGTGCGGCAGACATGCGCACGCCTGCCACACGGCTTCTTAAAGGGGACATACAGGTACAGTACATCCATTTGGCAACCGCTGCCATTCTGCCGACGTATATCGGCATGCAGAGGTCGGAAAGTGGTTAAAGCGACACAATGCCAGATCGCAAACAAATGGCCTGGTCATTAAGAGGGCAAATCCTTCCGGTCCTTAGGTGGTTAATATAATTATTCCCTGCTCACGGCTATTGCAGGTCATTGTAGCCTAAAAAAAAGAGCAATTATAGGATTCTAAGTATTTTGAAATGAAACCTTGCAAAAGTATGATATTCGTGTTCTGTGCTCCATGGGTGGAACCTTTTATATTGCCCTTTAAACAAGCATCTACCTGTAATTGCTCTTCAGGGCCGGAATAAAAGGGAAAAGCAGTCCCCGATGGAAAAGAATCTCTAATAGATGAGCGTGCTTCCAGAAATTGTTCTTCTCTACCTACGAGTTTCACTCCCACACAGCAAATTAGCTGTACAAAAGTTCTGTGTCTGTCCTTGAATTCATTATCCAAAAAGGATGACCTGCAACAACAAAAAAAGCTTTATTGATTTATTTTTACCGCTACAAGATGCTAACATGGCCTGCTTATGTTTAAAGTGGATGTAAACCCCCCATTTTTTTTTATGTCACAATGTAGAGTATAAGATTTCCTATCATCTGTGCCCAGTCTTGCCACACAGAGTTAATCCAACGCTGAGCAATCCTCTTTTGTTGTTCAGTGAAAATTCCAGAATTCCAGATAAAAACCTGCCTAAATAAAAAGTCTGTTTCTCTCTTCTTGCTTTGAGTGACAGGTTATTTACATATCTAGCTTGGACATGTTTATCATATGTTATGTTATGTTTATCATAACATGAGGTGATCCAAAGTTCATTGTATATTACCAGGATGTGTTATGTGGGGGAGGGGTGGATTTCTCACTTTTTATACTGTGAATCATCTCATGTTATGATAAACATAACATAATATATGATAAACATGTCCAAGCTAGATATGTAAATAACCTGTCACTCAAAGCAAGAAGAGAGAAACTGACTTTTTATTTAGGCAGTTTTTTATCTGGAATTCTGTTCATTTTGACTGAACATTAAAAGAGGATTGCTCAGTGCTGGATTAACTCTGTGTGGCAAGACTGGGCACAGATTATAGGAAATCTTATCCACTTTACTAAATGAAAACTAGAAAGAGAAAGATGGAAGCTTGTAGTGCTGGACTCCTAAAAAAAAAGATACTAGATTCCTGGCTGTAGTTTCAATGTTTTCTGAGTCACCGACGTGAAACTTTTCTTTAACCACTCAAGGACCGCCGCACGCCCATGTACGTCGGCAGAATGTCACGGCTGGGCACAAGGGCGTACAGGTACGTCCCCTTTAAAGTCCCAGCCTGAGCTACGTGACCGCGCCAGTGGGGCCCGATCGCTGCCAGTGTCCCACGATCGGGTCACAGAGCTGAAGAACGGGGAGAGGTGAATGTAAACAAACCTTTCGCCATTCTTCCTAGTGGTAGTGTCATTGATTGTCTGTTCCCTGTCATAGGGAATGACAATCAGTGACATGCCAAGCCACGCACCCCTACAGTAAGAATCACACACTAGGGCACACTTAACCAGTACAGCGCCACCTATTGGTTAACCCCTTTACTGCCAGTGTAATTTTCACAGTAAATCAGTGCATTTTTATTGCACTGATCGCTGTAAAAATGACAATGGTCCCAAAAATGTGTCAAAAGTGTCCGATGTGTCTGATGTATCCACCATAATGTCGCAGTCACGATAAAAATCGCTGATCGCCACCATTACTAGGAACACAGGATTCATACCTCCCCTACTGACAGAACTGCAATCTGCCTTGTTTACATAGACAGACTGACGTTCTGCCTCTGTAACAGATGATTTGCGAGGTGTCGGCGATCATAGAGTCAGGGGTACCCGCTGATCCGCTCCTGCTGTGTATAATCACAGCGAGAGTGAGGTGCTGGCATGGCGCACATGCGCCCACTACCCGGAAGAGCCAGGTCACATATATACAGTATCTCACAAAATCTCAAATTTTTGGAAATATTCATGTGACAAAACTGAAGAAATGACACTTTGCTACAATGTAAAGTAGTGAGTGTACAGCTTGTATAACAGTGTAAATTGACTGTTCCCTCAAAGTAACTCAACACACAGCCATTAATGTCTAAACCGCTGGCAACAAAAGTGAGGACCCCCTAAGTAAAAATTTACAAATTGGGCCCATCTAGCCAATTTCCCTTACCGGTGTCATGTGACTCGTTAGTGTTACAAGGTCTCAGGTGTGAATAGGGAGCATGTGTGTTAAATTTGGTGTTATCGCTCTCACTCTCTCATACTGGTCACTGGAAGTTTAACATGGCACATAATGGCAAAGAACTCTCTGAGGATCTGAAAAAAAAAATTGTTACTCTACATAAAGATGGCCTAGGCTATAAGAAGATTACCAAGACCCTGAACCTGAGCTTCAACACAGTGGGTAAGATCATACAGCGGTTTAACAGGACACGTTCCACTCAGAACAGGCCTTGCCATGAAGAAGTTGAGTGCACGTGCTCAGCATCATATCCAGAGGTTATCTTTGGGAAATAGACGTATGGGTGCTGCCAACATTGCTGCAGAGGTTGAAGGGATGGGGGGTCAGCCTGTCAGTGCTCAGACCATACGTCGCACACTGCATCAAATTGGTCTGCATGGCTGTCGTCCCCGAAGGAAGCCTCTTCTAAAGATGATGCACAAGAAAGCAAGAAAGCCTGCAAACAGTTTGAAGACAAGCAGACTAAGGACATGGATTACTGGAACCATGTCCTGTGATATGATGGGACCAAGATAACAGGGCCGATCCTAGGGTCACAGGCGCCTGGGTGCAGAAATATTTCTGGCGCCCCCACAAAGGGGGCGTGGTCATCTTACCAACTCCTCCCCTTTACAAATGTTTCTGTGGCAATGACTCAAACACAAAGATGCTCCTCTAAGAAGTATTTGTTGCCTTGGGATCCTCCCATGATCTTTTAACAATAAAGAAAATACTCGAAGAGCGTACACTAATGAGAACTGGAGGGGAACCTCTCTGATACTGTTAGAAAGTGCCCCAAAACATAGTACAGAAGATGGTCAGACTGTAGACATGATACAAGCGATGGGCAGAGACTGCAATCATAGTACAGGAGATGGTCAGAGAGTGTAGACATGATACAAGAGATGGTCAGAGACTGCAATCTTAATACAAGAGATGGTCAGAGACTGCAATTATAGTACAGGAGATGGTCAGAGAGTGTAGACATATTAAAGGAGACAGTCAGTGACTGGAGATATAATACAGGAGATGGTCAGAGACTGCAGACATGATAAAAGAGATGGACAGAGACTGCAATCATAATACAAGAGATGGTCAGAGACTGCAATTATAGTACAGGAGATGGTCAGAGAGTGTAGACATATTACAGGAGACAGTCAGTGACTGGAGATATAATACAGGAGATGGTCAGAGACTGCAGTTTCTATTGACATAGTTGATAATGACCGATCGGCTCTTACCTGACCCAGCGATACAGCAACAACGGTTCTTCTAATCAGGAGTCAGCTCACTCTGAATTACCCATGGATACTCCACTGGGTAGAGCCCAGATCTGTATTCTGGCAATGACTCCATTCCTTTCTCCGCCAGGGATGGCACTAGGCTGTGTGGCTTTCCCTCTGGTGGCGCACGGCAGCGGGGTTCTCTCTCTGATGGTGTTCTCTCCCTCGGGAGTCCTGGGTGCACTTCCCTGAAAGCTTTCCTTGGGGCCTGGCTCTCTCTCCCTCCCATTTAGCTGAACATGCCGTGTGGGCTGCAGTTTCTTTTTTACAGTGGGGCTGCCAGTCCTCGAACTACAAGTCCCACAATCCTCTTCTCTGCTCCTTTTTCTATTCTATTTCTTCCCTGGCCAATATGAAGGTGGGGAAAAAACATAAAGGGTGGCTGTGCTGGCAAGCATCGCTCACTAGTACAGCATTGCGTGTGAAGAGAAGGAGGAGAGGGAGTGGGAGGAGGAATAAAGAGCCTGCAGCTGCAGTGGCGTCACTAGGGTTGTTGTAACCAGTTGAGGTAAAACATGGTGTCACCCCCCTTTCTCCACCTATAGTCGCCCCTCAGTACAGACCCCCTCCACTAATTATAAACCCCCTCCCTCAGTACAGACCCCCCAGGACAAACCATTCCCCCTCTATTAATACAGACCCTAAGGCCAAAACACCCCCCATTAGTACAGACCCCCTTCCAGTAGTAAAGACCGCCCCAGAACAACCCCCCCATTAGTACAGACCCCCAGGACAAACCAATCCCCCTCCATTAGTACAAACCCCCCCCAAGGACAAACCCCCCCATTAGTACAGACTCCCCCAGGACAAACCCCCCCATTAGTACAGACTCAACCAGGACAAACCCCCCCCATTAGTACAGACACCCCCAAGGACAAACCACCCCATTAGTACAGACTCCCCCAGGACAAACCCCCCCCATTAGTACAGACTCCCCCAGGACAAACCCCCCATTAGTGCAGACTCCCCCAAGGACAAACCCCCCCATTAGTACAGACTCCCCCAAGGACAAACCACCCCATTAATACAGACTCCCCCAGGACAAACCCCCCCATTAGTACAGACTCCCCCAGGACAAACCCCCCCATTTGTACAGACCCCCCAGGACAAACCATCCCCCCTCAATTAATACAGACCCCCAGGACAAAACACCCCCCATTAGTACAGACCCCCTTCCAGTAGTAAAGACCGCCCCAGAACAACCCCCCCATTAGTACAGACCCCCAGGACAAACCAATCCCCCTCCATTAGTACAAACCCCCCCATTAGTACAGACTCCCCAAGGACAAACCCACCCATTAGTACAGACTCCCCCAAGGAAAAAAACCCCATTAGTACAGACTCCCCCGGACAACCCCCCTCCATTAGTACAGACCCCCAGGACAAACCACCCCTCCATTAGTACAGGCCCAACCAGGACAAACTCCCCATTAGAACAGACCCCAGAACAAACCCCCCATTAGTGCAGACCCCCCAGGCCAGAACAAACCCCCCATTAGTACAGACCCCCAGGACAAACCACCCCTCCATTAGTACAGACCCAACCAGGACAAACTCCCCATTAGAACAGACCCCAGAACAAACCCCCCCATTAGTGCAGACCCCCCCAGAACAAACTCCCCATTAGTGCAGACCCCCCAGGCCAGAACAAACCCCCCATTAGTACAGACTCCCAGGACAAACACCCCATTAGTGCAGACCCCCCCACAACAAACCCCCCATTAGTGCAGACCCCCCCAGAACAAACCCCCCCATTAGTACAGACCCCCAGGACAAACACCCCCATTAGTACATGGCAGGCAGAGGCGCTCAATCTCAGCTGAATCAGGCGGGCAGCGGCAGCGCAGCTGTATAGTATCTGTATGCTCCGCTCGGTGCTCGTTCCGCCACGCTGTCTGAAGATGGCAGTGGCAGAGGTCACTGTGGGTGGAGCCGAGCGGAGCTAAATCTCCAGCCGCAGAGGCGACGCGCTGTGGATGCTGGGGCGGCTGTGTGACGTCACGTCGTCACATCCCGCTCGGCTCTCGGATTGTTTCGGCGGCTCTGCGGCTCGGGTTTAAAAAAAAAATTTATAATCTCGGCGGCTCGCTCGGCGCCTCGCGGATGATAGCGCTGGGTGCGGGGCACCCACTGCACCCAGTGTAGGATCGGCCCTGCAAGATAAACTTATTTGGCTCAGATGGTGTGAAGCGTGTGTGGTGGCAACCAGGTGAGGAGTACAAAGACAATTGTGTCTTGTCTACAGTCAAGCATTGTGGTGGGAGTGTCATGGTCTGGGGCTGCCTCTCCGGTCCTATCGCGGATGATGTGAGCGATGCAACTGGTGGAAATGGCTGCCTTGTATAGAGATAGAAGAACTGACGTCATTCCCCTCTCCCTTTCACCCTGGAAACTGGGAGCAATAAATAATTTGTTACTTACAGTTCTGCGCCTTTGTTTATCTGGCTGTTAGTGGCCAGGAGAGCAGCCGATCGGGCCGATCTGTGTCTGATCGGCTGCATGGAGGGCCAGGGAAGAGATTTGGACCCCAAACCTCTCTATAAAGAGGACCTGTCACGACCCATGATGTTACAAGGGTTGTTGTTCATCCCTTGTGACAGCAATAGTTAGTACAAAAAAAAAGAAAAAAGTGTAAAAAAAAAAAAAAAAAAGGATCTATAAAATAATTTAAAAAATAAATGAAAGCGTCCCCATCCCAACGTGCTTACGCACAAATGCGAGCGCTTACTTTACTCATACATATCTAAACGCTGATCCCACCACACATGTGAGGTATTGTCACAAACATCACAGCGAGAGCAATAATTCTAACACCAGACCTTCTGTGCAACTCTAAACTGGTAGCCGGAAAAAGCTTTTTAAAGGCTTCATTTCCACTGGCGTTTTTACAGTCACTTTTCTGAGCGTTTTTTACAGCTTAAAAACGCCTATCCATGTTTACTTTAGGAAAAAAAATAAAAAATGTTTATGAGCTAGAGCTTTAAAAACGCTGCGGCTGCGTTTTTGAGCGTTTTTTAATGCCTGGCGTTTTTACAGCTCTATTGCTGGAGCTTCAGAACGCCCTGTTCCTGCGTTTTTTTTTGCAGCTTAGCTATCTACAGCTCAAAAACGTCATGGTGGGCATAAGGCCATAGACTAACATGGACAGGCGTTTTTAAGCTGCAAAAAACGCCCAGAAAAGTGGCTGTAAAAACGCCAGTGGAAATGAGCCCTAAGTGTTGCTTTTGGAGCATTAAGCACCGTAGTTTGCCTCCAATTAACCTCCCTGGCGGTATGATTCTTTCAGATTTTAGGTGCTAAAAGCGGTACCATTATTTGCAAGGGAATTTGGCGTTTTATACTGTAGGCTTGTCATTATTAGGAATAACTCACTGAAATCTATCCAAACAAGAGTCTAATAGGCATCCTGGGTATGATTTTTTTTTTTTTTTCTTATTAAAAATTATAATATAATAAATAATTATAAAAAATTATAACAAATAATAATATAATTATAGTAAAAATTATTCAATAATGTAATCAAATCAAAATCACTGAAATTTGCTCAGTTGCAGAATTTTTGCTGTCATTATTTTTTTTTTTTTTATGACGAATTTCCCCATAAATCGCTATCGCTAAATTCTGCAAGTGATTCTGATTTATTATCGCTGTTTGTTAGCTGCTCTAAAACAATTTTTGCCATAAAGGGACACTTTTGGTTGCTATGGGCAATCTACAGTTTGCAGGGAGAAAGAACATTTTTTATTATATAAAAGGACATGTAGTGCACAGGGCAGACCACTAGGGACATGGGGGGTGTGTATTTTTTACATACAGTACTGTAATCTATAAGATTACAGTGTACTGTATGTATAGTGTTTGTTTACTTTTTTAAATTTGGCGCCGTTCCCCCCCCTACGTCGCGACGCTCGCAGGGAAGGGAATCGGCGGAACACACAGCATCAGGCGGACATCCGCCCGCCGTGTACTGCGGGGATTCATCGCTGGATCACAGAGAAAAGGTAAGTAAACTTTTTTCTGCATCCAGCGAGGCAAGCCCGTGTGTGGCACGGGGTTACTGATCGTAGCTTTAAAATCTCACCCCGTGCCACACACGGGAAGACCGCCAGGGAGGTTAATGGGCAGACACAATTTTGAAGTGTGATATGTTTGATATCTATTTACTCGGCATAACATCATCTTACTTCACATTATACTGAAAAATTGGGCTTACTTTAGTGTTTTTTTAATTCACTAAAGTGTTTTTTTTTTTATTGCATTTGAAAAACCACTGCACAAATACCGTGTGACATAAAATATTGCAGTGACCGGCATTTTATTCTATAGGGCCTCTGCTGAAAAAAAAATAATAATAATATATATATATATATATATATATATATATACACACAGTACAGACCAAAAGTTTGGGCACACCTTCTCATTCCAAGAGTTTTCTTTATTTTCATGACTATGAAAATTGTAGATTCACACCGAAGGCATCAAAACTATGAATTAACACATGTGGAATTATATACATAACAAAAAAGTGTGAAACAACTGAAAATATGTCATATTCTGGGTTCTTCAAAGTAGCCACCTTTTTCTTTGATTACTGCTTTGCACACTCTTGCCATTCTCTTGATGAGCTTCAAGAGGTAGTCACCTAAAATGGTCTTCCAACAGTCTTGAAGGAGTTCCCAGAGATGCTTAGCACTTGTTGGCCCTTTTGCCTTCACTCTGCGGTCCAGCTCACCCCAAACCATCTCGATTGGGTTCAGGTCCGGTGACTGTGGAGGCCAGGTCATCTGGCGCAGCACCCCATCACTCTCCTTCTTGGTCAAATAGCCCTTACACAGCCTGGAGGTGTGTTTGGGGTCATTGTCCTGTTGAAAAATAAATGATGGTCCAACTAAACGCAAACCGGATGGAATAGCATGCCGCTGCAAGATGCTGTGGTAGCCATGCTGGTTCAGTATGCCTTCAATTTTGAATAAATCCCCAACAGTGTCACCAGCAAAGCACCCCCACACCATCACACCTCCTCCTCCATGCTTCACGGTGGGAACCAGGGATGTAGAGTCCATCTGTTCACCTTTTCTGCGTCGCACAAAGACACGGTGGTTGGAAAAAAAGGCCCAGATTCAGGTACATCTGCGCATTATTGGACCGGCATAGCGCACCGCCTTTACGTTAGACTTGCGCAATTTTGCCGCGTAATCACCCTATTCTTGTAGCTTTTGCGCAGGAAATTGCGCATGCGGAACGTTTTTTCAGAGGCGTAAGGCGGAGTAATACAAATTGGGAAGGACGTGGGCGGGTTACATTGAAATGAGCCGTGACCCCATGCAAATGAAGGGCCGGCCGGCTCGCGCATGCGCGCTTGAAGGAGACCATGGTCAGCTCCGCTGTGCGCATGCTCACAACTCGGGAGCGGCGCAATCAGTGAAATTGGAAATGGACTAGAGCAACGTTGTGAACTACGCAAACAGCATAAATAGACACACACAAACGCACTTGCATTGCAAAAGTACATCCCTTTGTCCCTTCCCATTTAACCAAGTGCTTTTGTCCTGTTGTTCGTTGCGGTGTGTTTTGTAGTTGTCAGATTAGTGTTCTGTGTGATCAAGTGTTTGTTAGTAGATCTTTGAAAGTGTTTTTTGATAAGTGTTTGAGAGACTGTTTGTTTGATTGATATTTTTCTGTTCGTTTGTTTTCCTGCTGTTTTTTTGCTGTTAATTTTGTGACTGTTTCTTGCTGAGTAGTTTTCTCTTTGTGTGTGTTCTTGCTTGATTGGTTGTGCTTGTTTTTGTGAGTGAATTTTGTTGACTGGGAGTGAGTTTTTTTGGAAGTATGACAGAGAGAAAACGAAAGCTCAATTTTGCAGTTGGGGAAAAACAAATTCTTGCCCGGGCCATTAGCGAGTATGGGCGTTTCCTCCACGGCCCGGACAGTGCCAACACCACCCCGGCCAGGAGGAGGGAGATTTTGGATAGGATCACTGAGCAGGTCAATTCAGCGGGGCAGGGGGAGACACGGACCCGGTCTGGGATTGACAAAAAAATCAATGACCTCCGGCGTCTGGTCAAACAGAAGCTGGCCAGAATGCATGCCCATGCCAGGGGCACAGGAGGGGGCCCACCATGCCGTATTAGGCTGACAGCGGAGGAGCGTGCGGTGGCCTGCCCGGCTTTGACTACAGTCCGGAGCCCGTGGTGCCAGGTAAGTATTTTTTTTTAATATCAGGTGTGTAGCATGTGTGGGGGAGGGGGTGAAAGGGAATATGTGGCAAGTGTGTGGATCCTCCAACCTGTGAATGTTTTGTGTCATCCACAGATGTGCAGGAGGGTGCATGGCCATCTGGCCTGACCGCACCAACCCCAGGACAGCAGCCTAATGAGGCCCCCCCAACAAGGCCGGAGTCCGCGGAGAAGGTTCAAGAGGAGGAGGAGAATCATGAGGAGGAGGAGAATCATGAGGAGGAGGAGTCCATGTCAGGCACTGGACATTTGGTTTTTGAGGACTCTTCCCCTCTGGCTGGCAGCAGGCAGCCCTCCCTAAGGGGGAGCCCCCCCCCTCCTCCCCCAACATGGCTCCCCTCACAAGGGCCTCCCCTTCTCCCCGGCCACAAGCATCAGCTGGAGGCAGGATTTCATCCCAGAACACCAGGGGGTTGGCCGATCTCCTGCCCGCCACTCTGAGAAGGGACCAGTTCCTCCAGACCCGCCACCTGGGACAGGTCAGCCAGACATTGGTGCGGATGGAGGAGAGCCTGTCCTCCATCAAGGATACGCTGGGGAACCTGGACTCCCACTCCCAGGCTTTCACAACCTGCCTAAACGACCTGAAGACTACATCAGCAGGCGTTGGGCAGGATGTGAGGGCCCTTACCCAGGCTATCCAGGCCAACATGGCAACACTTGGTGCTGCCCTGGAGAGAATAGCCGTGGCCTTGGAGGGCAGGCCGCCAGGTGGGCAGAGATCGGGGGCTGCTCCTCCTTCCCCGGTTTTACCCCTCCCCCATGAGTCTCCCCTGAGAAGCCGGGGCCGTGGCCGGGGGCGCCCAAGGCGTGGCGCACGTAAAGGGCATTCATTTCCCCCCCCCTTTTTTTTTTTTGCTGGAAATTTTTTGCTTTTGCAGGTAATTTTTTATTTTTTTTTGGGTTGTGAATGCTGTTTGAATGTGGGGGTGACGTTCCTGCCGGAAAAGGGGTGTCACCCTCAATTTTGGTGGAGAAGGGTTCCCCAGGACCAGGGAGAAGTGATCCCCAGGTCCGTGTGAATGGTGTATGAATGTACAGTGACATAATTGGAGCCTTGGCGTGGCGTTGCTGCTCACAAGTCCTGCATGGTGGACTGGTGCCAATCCAATTTGATGTGGATGTGGGGTGTGTGTGCTAGGGACCACAGTGGTGTGCATGCATGCATTCTCATTGTGCCATGATTAATGTGTGTGTTTAACGTGCAAAGATGCCCAATGTGAGCTGTCTCCTGGCTGCTCTACCCTCAGAAGACGGGGTAGCCTCGGTTAGGGGGGGATTGTCTGGTTCAGGGGTCAGGTCATCACGTAGGCCAATCTGCAGGCCCTTTCTTTCTGCGAAGTTGTGCAGCATGCAACATGCACCGATGATCTGGCACACAAAGTTTGGGGAATACAAGAGGGTACCCCCAGACTTATCCAGGCATCGGGTTTGGGCATGTGCTTGATTGTATCTTTCCTCTCCTGGGTTTGGGGGTTCCGGATAGGAGTCATGAGATGGGGTCCCAGTGGATATGCAGAGTTACCTGTAAGGGAAAAGACAGGAGGATGTTAGTCATGCATGTGCCCTTGTGATGTGTGCATCATGGGAGGGGATAGTCATGCCTGACTCCCATGTCACTCACCAACCAGCCATGTGTCCCCATACACGTTCTGATCGAATTCCATTCGGATGTGGCATTGATTGTATATGTAGCTGTCATGGCTGGACCCTGGGTGTTTGGCACGGATGTGCCATATGAGGCCTTGGGCATCGACTATCACCTGTACGTTGATGGAATGCCAATGCTTCCGATTGCGGTACATGTGCTCTGTCTCCTGGGGGGGCTGGAGTGCCACATGTGTGCAATTAATGGCCCCCACAGTGCGTGGGAATCTGGCAATTCTGTAGAAATCTGTCATTGCCTTCAGTCGCAGCTCCTCAGTGGTGGGTTTGATGATTTGGTTGGCCATGCATCTGAGGATTGCAGGGACAACCTGGTGCACACATCTGCTCATGGAGGATTGTGACATCCCAGCCACCACTCCACTTGTACGCTGAAAAGAGCCACTGGCAAGGACATGGAGTGTTGCCATGACCTTGACCAGTGGCTGCACTGCATGTGAGCGGTATGTTGTGCTGGTGATGTCCTCCTGCAGGGTTGTGGTTAATTCCAGGATGACATGAGGGGTGAATCTGAAGATGCGATACACCTCAGAATCACTCATGCCAAACAGGTCTATGCGGGTGCGGTATATCCTCTCCCGTGCCATCCTCCGTGCCATCCTCCATGCCCTCATCCTTCTTTGTTCATCTAAAGTCAGTAGTATAGCTATGTGCGACGATGCCCCTGGCATGTTGGCATACAGATTGTTGTGCAACACGTGTGACTGCTCAGCTCCTCACTAACAGTGTTGCTTTATCTAACAAGTAGACTTTTTTTCTCTTTTTAGACCAGCTTTTATATGGTCTAATTTTAGACAGGACATTTTGCTGTTGCGCACACTGCGTCGCCTGCGCTGCCCCAACGTTCTTGTGTGGATCCCCGTAAGTCCCTCATTAACATATTTGACTAGCAAATCAATGGTCTGTCTAGCGCACTTTTGCGCAAGCGGATGCGCCAGTCTAACGAAATTACGCGGAACAAAAAAAGTAGATGTTTTGCGTATCTCGTTCTGGGGATGCCGTGCATCGAAACGCACGCGCACATTTCGACTTACGCACGCGCATCTCCTGTTGCGCAGGCGTAATCGCTCTGTGAATCTGGGCCAAAGATCTCAAGTTTGGACTCATCAGACCAAAGCACAGATTTCCACTGGTCTAATGTCCATTCCTTGTGTTCTTTAGCCCAAACAAGTCTCGTCTGCTTGTTGCCTTTCTTTAGCAGTGGTTTCCTAGCAGATATTCTACCATGAAGGCCTGATTCACACAGTCTCCTCTTAACAGTTGTTCTAGAGTTGTGTCTGCTGCACAAGGTGGCTACTTTGAAGAACCTAGAATATGACATATTTTCAGTTGTTTCACACTTTTTTGTTATGTATAATTCCACGTGTGTTAATTCATAGTTTTGATGCCTCCAGTGTGACTCTACAATTTTCATAGAAAACTCTTTGAATGAGAAGGTGTGTCCAAACTTTTGGTCTGTACTGTATATATAGCGCCTGGTTACTTCAAAGTACCGGTGCTATTTAAATTTAGAGGGAGATCAGAGTGTAGTTAAACTCTGATCTGTTTAAAATGTTCAAATTGGGTCTCTATCTCAGCTTGCCTGTGCTGTTGGCTCATTCTGTTGTGCTGGGGTGTTATTCCCACCCCAGTGCAGTAGATGGCAGCAGAGAGTCGAGGTTTGGGTGCTCTTCCCCAGCAGCCAATCAGGAGGGTTGAGCCTTGGTGTGCATGCTGGGGGAGGGTATTTATGGGGCAGACGCCATTGGTTCTGGGTTTTCTTCGTCCAGTGTGGCACCCACCTTTAGGCCGCGTACACACGATAGGATAGCCAGAGGACAACGGTCTGATGGACCACTTTCAATGGTCAAAACCGATCGTGTGTAGGCCCCATTGGTCAGTTATCCTTCCTTTAAAAAAAGCCAACTGCTTTAAAATTAAACCGATGGACGCCTAACGATAGGTCAAAACCAATCATTAGTAGGCACGACCATTGGTTAAAAATCCACGCATGCTCAGAATCAAGTCGACGCATGCTTGGAAGCATTGAACTTCATTTTTTTTAGCACGTCGTTCTGTCACCACGTTCTAACACGATTGGTTATTTAACCGATGGTGTGTAGGCACATCAGACCATCAGTCAGCTTCATCGGTTAACTGATGACACCGGTCCTTCGGACCGTTGTCATCGGATGGATTGATCATGTGTACAGGGCTTTAGGGTGACCACATCACGGCGCCCCGGCGTTATGGCCTACCTGGCCGGGGCGTGCGTGCAATGCAGTGTTCCTGGTTCCGGGACCATGTTGGTGCAGAACGTTTGAGCAGCGACGGGGACCCAGTGATCGACTGGGTTCACACTTTTGAAGATCCCAAGCTGTACTGCTGTTCGGTGGGGAGTCCATCTGAGGAGAGCCAATGAGAGGCTGGCAATCCAATAGGGTCTCGACAAACCACCAGGGATCAAGGTAGCTGGACAGTTGGTACCTGGGCGACATTAAGAAGGAGATCCAGGCGTAATTCTTCCGAGGAGGATTGCCTCCGCATTTGCAATCAGAAAGGGCCTGTTGCAGAGGTGTCTCCCTGAAGTTCATTCTAGGAGGGTGGCAGAGACTTTTCCTCAAAGGTTCGAGTGATACTTCGGCTGGGAGAGGCCTGTCCGGGTACACTAAACCCACTCAAGCAGAAGTGGTGCAGAATGTGTTACACTTGGGAGCAGGACTGTTTCCCTATACTAGGCCTGAATTTGCTGTTCTCCTTCTTTCTTCAACTCAACTTTCCTCACCACAAGTTTTATTGTTTTTACCCGGCTGGGTAATAAAGAGCACAGCAAAGAGCACCTGTCGTGGACATTCCTTTACTACTGCTATATGCACCATTCACCCCTAGGAATTCAGAGAGCCACAAGGTAAATGTGCCACCCAAAACAACCAGCAGCTCCTCCGGGGGCAGTGCTACATATATAATGTTTTGGGGTTCTAATTAATTTTTTTGTAAAAAAAAATGTTTTACATGTAGGAGCGAAGTGTCAACATTTGTCCGCAGGGGAGTGGTTAAAGAACTACAAATAAATGACACTTCATTTAACTCCAGGCATGGTGGGGTGTAGCCGTTCATTGTAACATGCAGTGTTCTGACAAATCATAGGCGTGTTTCCGTTTATTGCACTGCAAACCAATGCAACTGTTGGAATGAACAGACTCTACAATGCAAAGCTTTTTACCTTGTCTTGGCATTGGGAGTGCATTTGCACAATGCTTCCCCCACACTGCCCAATGCGATGGGTGTCAATGAGCCCTTACATTAAGAATACACAATCAAATACACTAATTAATAACAAAACACATATATAAAAACACTTTATATTTTTCTGCATACTTTTTAAAATCTAAATGTAGGGGGGGTCATCCTATCAGAGACTATTGATAGGCTTGAATCCCCACCAGAGCTCAGCCACACCTGTATATAGGTTAAGATGTCTTTAACCACTTCCCAACAACGGCCGTACGACTTTATACGGCCGAAGGGACGTCTTGAATCTCTGACAGGCCGTGTTTTTAGCCAGGCCCGGCGGTGGCGGGCGCATACCTGCCGCATCGCTGACATGCCGATGCGCGTGCCTGGCGGCCATGATGTCCGCCAGGCACTCGGGATCGGCGGCTGCAGGGACAAGACATGGATCTCTGTGTAAACACAGAGATCCATGTCACGTCAGGGGAGAGAGGAGACCGATCTGTGTTCCTTGTACATAGGGACACAGCATTGGCCACCACCCCCCCTCCCCCCACAGTTAGAACACAATTTAGGATACACATTAACCCCTTCCTCACCCCCTAGTGTTAACCCCTTCAATGCCAGTCACATTTATACAGTATTTAGTGCATATTTATAGCACTGATCGCTGTATAAATGTGAATGGCGCCAAAAATGTGTAAAAAAAAAATGCTGATCGCCGCCATTAGTAGTAAAAAAAAAATATCAAAAAATAATAATTCTGTCCCCTATTTTGTAAGCGCAATTACTTTTGCGCAAACCAGACACTTATTGCGATTTTGATTTTTGATTTTTTTTTTACCAAAAATATGTAGAAGAATACGTATCGCCTAGACTGAGAAAAAAAATGTTTTTAAAAAAAAAAATTGGGCTATTTATTACAGCAACAAGTAAAAATATTTTTTTTTTCAAAATTGTCGCTCTATTTTTGTTTATAGCGCAAAAAATAAAAACCACAGAGGCGATCAAATACCACCAAAAGAAAGCTCTATTTGTGGGGAAAAAAGGACGCCAATTTTGTTTGGGAGCCACGTTGCACGACCGCGCAATTGTCAGTTAAAGTGATGCAGTGCCACAAGCTGAAATTTCACCTGGTCAGGAAGGGGTATATGTGCCCAGTAAGGAAGTGGTTAAGAAGTTATGCATTACATAACTACACAGTACACTACACTTCCCACAATGCTGCGCCCAATTGGAACATGTGACACCTCCGCACAGACTTATAGGGGAGGTTACTTAAGGACAGGAAGGGGCTGTTTCTCGCTCTCTCGGGACCTGCCTCTTCTCCTCTGCGGAGCTGTGTAGAGCGACACAGCCAAGCTGCTAGGCCTGAAGCCTGGGGCCTGAATTCATCGGGAGACCAACCATCCTAGAGAAGCAAGACCAAGAGTGTCAAGCTCGTGTTTCGGAAGACCGGAGAAGCTGCCAGCTGACAATTGAAACAGTGGAAAGCCTGATACCGGAGATCGTGTGCTGCGGAGCAGGGACTAACCGACAAGCTTTTGAGAAGGATTCAGGCGGATCGGGCCTGTTCGGGTGAGAGGGCACATGCCCACCTTTCGAGCCCCTTTTCCTTGACAGATAATTTAGTGTCACTCCATTGTTCGGAGACACGTGTTAATCTTAGACAAAATTACACAGAAAGGGGAGGGAAAATAAAATTAGACATAGACAGGTGGGACTTTATATGGAGCACACAGTCACAAATCAAAAATAATTTGAAAGTTTGATTGATTTATTCGGTACAATTGAACAATGTTTACATAAAAAATTATATTAATATAATATAATAAAGTTGATATTGTTAAAGGGGAGGTTCACCTGAATTCATAACATTAGCTCCAAGACACAGGCTCAGGCAGTGTTTAAACAAATCGTTTTTTTAAAATTTCAAAACTGACTGCTTACCTTCATTTTGTCTTTCTGAGCTGGCACTTCCTGGTTGGGATCCCAAGGGATTGGGCGTGTCCCAGCGTCGCCGCATTGTTTGCTGGGATTCCTCTGCAGGGTCTCGTGACACTGCAGAGTAGAAGAATCTTTTTTCTAGAGCAGAGCATGACTCTGCTGCAGGTCATGTGACGAGGGCGGATACAATTCCGCCATTACAAGTGTTGGAAAACAGGATGTAAACAGGTGTATTGTTCATTATACACCTTTTAAACAGTGGGACAAGTTACAGTGCAGCGCTGTCCTGAGGACTAAAGACGTTCAGACGATCGGATCTACATTTTAGCTTTAAAATAATAAATCATGTATTTTTCTAAACTAAATATAATTTATTTATTTTTTTATTTATGCAAGGCTGGCTGTAAATGAACTTACTGGTTTCTCATCAGCTGCTCAATTTGTTCTGAGCTATCGCTGTGAGAAACGAGCAGTTCTGTTGTGTCTCAGCACAACGGGGCGGGTCATTATGACGCCGGCCGTTGCTATGGCAACTGTGCAGTGTCGACGGCGCGGCTCGCCGTCAACACTGCACATGCGCGGGATAGAACGGTGAATGCTGGGACGCCAGCATTCACCGTATCCCGAAAGTAGGTACTGCTGGGCTTCAAAGCGCCCAAAGTAAAGATGAAACCTGCCATGTCCGGATTATATAAGATAACGATTTCGGGGAAAACAGAATGCTGGGGGTCAAAAGAATGGGACGCACAGGCTCTTGTTTATACAAGGTAAGAGCGGCATAATAATAAAAAAAAAAAAAGAATCCGTGGAACCCTAAATACATGAAAAAACACAAATTGATATTGTTTGTACACTTCCCATATTCCACAGAATTGGTTGACGCTGGCTAGTGATCAGTTTATCATCATTTGTATTCATTATGACTGAGCTTATTTCATCCCTTATTCCCCTTTTTGGATTACAAAGTTAAGAAGTGCACCAACGGCTGCAACGTAGACTGTGTTTAAAGGATTCTTAGGAGCTGTTGAACCAGGCCTGGCTAGAAACTCTTTTGCATTAACTGTTCTGCAGGATTGCCCGTTAGAGGGAGCTTGCAAGCATAGACTGCCTATAGTAACTGTAGTTAAATAGTATTACCTTTAGTTTAGACCCCTTTGTTTACTTGCCAACTCTCGCAAGGGCCCTTGCAGAGTTTTCTTTGTGTTAATACCTGTGTGTTATTATTGATCATTCAAACCCCTTACATCTCATATTCAATATATATATATATATATTGTGAGACATGTGTTTATTCCTGGGAGCCGTCAACAAAAGAAGAGGTAACAACATTATTGTATTACCATTGCATGTTTTATGTATGCTATTGTGGCTCCAGCTAAGTAGGGGCCACAATACAATTATACCCATCCGGTGTGCCAAGGGAGGCCAGTTAGAGGGGACGAATTAACTTTTTGAGAGTAGATCCCAAAATCTAACCAGCGGCTCCTTAGGGGGTAGTGCTACATAAATAAAGTAAAAAGTTTTTTTTTTTTTTTTAAACAAATTTCACCTAAGCAGCGTTATGAGGGAAACAGAGCTAACACTCCGGCAAGTTTCACCAACGGTAACAATTATGCTTTTTTCTGACCATTGGTTATTCCCAGTTGATTGGAAGTCTCTCTCAGCAGGTAATGGACTCCTCCACCCAAATCATCAGTGGATTTGATTTCCATCTCCAGAGAACACAGAGGCCCCTCCTCTGAGAAATTACTGATGAAGAGACATTTTGTTTCTTAATAGTTCAGACAATTATTCTAATTATGTTTTTCCTGTAAATATAACTGACTTTTCACTGAATGAGAAACATCCATTTGTTCTTTCCAGGAACATTTCAGGTCATAAATATCATCATCAAGGTCACAATATCATGAAATAATATATTTTTTTAGTGAGAAGACAGCAACACGGAGGCGTTTTATAAAGCGGCGAATGACAGTTTACCAAACATCTCTTTTTCTCTCTCTCACTTTCATTTTTTTCTCCTTTCTTTCTTTCCTTTCTTTTTCTCTCCCTCTCTCTATTCCTTTCTTTCACTCTCTCGTTCTCTCTTTCTCATTCTTTCTCTTTCTCTCTCTCTTTTTTTCTTTCTCACACTCGTTCTCTTTTTTTTTCACGCTCTCTCCCTTTCTTTCTCTTACTCACTCTTTCTCATTCTTTCTCTCCTTCTTTCTTTTTTCTCTTTCGTTTTTCTTTACACTCCCTTTTCTTTTTCTCTCTCTCTTTCTTTCTCTCTCCTCCTCTCACTCACTCTCTCTTTTATTTTTTCTTTCCATCCCTTTTCTTTTCTCTCTCCCTCTCCCCCTCTCTCCCACCTCTACCTCTCCCCCTCACTCCCCCCTCTCTCTCACTCCCCCTCTCCCCCATCTCCCCCTCTCTCCCTCTATCTCTCTCCCTGTCCCTCTCCCACCTCTACCTCTCCCCCTCTCTCTCACTTCTCCTCCCTCTCTCCCACCTCTACCTCTCCCCCTCTCTATTCCCTTATCACCCTCCCTTTCCCCCTCTCTCCCTCTATCTCTCTCCCTGTCCCTCTCCCCCTCTCACTCTCCCCCTATCTCCCTCTCTCACCCTCTCTTCCACCTCTCCACCTTCTACCTCTCACCCTCTCTCCCCCTCGCTTTTTCTCTCTCACTCCCCTCTCTCCCCCTATCTTCCTCTCTCCCCCTCTACCTCTCCCCCCTTTTCCTTCTCTCTCTCTCACCTCTTTCCCCCTCTCTCCCACCTCTACCTCTCCCCCTCTCTCACTCCCTCTCTCTCACTCCACCTCTCCCCCTATCTCCCACCTCTACCTCTCCCCCTCTCTCCCTCTATCTCTCTCCCTGTCCCTCTCCCACCTCTACCTCTCTCCCCTCTCTCACTCCTCCTCTCCCCCTATCTCCCACTTCTACCTCTCCCCCTCTCTCCCTCTATCTCCCTCCCTGTCCCTCTCCCCCTGTCTCCCACCTCTACCTCTCCCCCTCTTTCACTCCCCCCTCTCTCCCACTCTCCGGGCTGGGCTACTAGTGAGATGACATTGATCACTGCTCCTGATGACAGGGAGCAGTAGATTACTGTCCTGTCACTAGGCAGAACAGGGAAATGCCCTGTTTACAAAGGCATCTGCCTGTTCTGCCTCTCCCGGCCACAAGTGCGGGCCGCCGGCGAACATCGAGTTCCCGGGACCCATGAGCGCACTACAGAGGCACGCAGCAGGCGCGTGTGCCCGCTGGGCGGCAAATTCAAAGGGACGTACAGGTACGCCCATTTACCTGCCCATACCATTCTGCTGACGTATATTGGCGTGCAGCGGTCGGGAAGTGGTTAATAACACCTTAACACTGAAAGTGAAGTGGTAGGGTGTGGGTGACGGGACTTTTTATCTAAACCTCCACTTATCTTTTTAAATGATTCATTTAGAATGGAGTGTTCAGCACAATCACCGGATTATGATGGATCTCTAACCTCTATTACATTCCCTTCAGTAAATTGTGAACATTCCTTATCAGATGCTGATAGGATTACACTTGGGATACTTGGAAGATGTTAAAACACACAAGACACTTCCTGCGACATGACCCAGATTTATTAATAATCCCTTCATTTCAAACTCGTTAGCATTTTCAATTTCGCACTTCTCGTTATCAAACCTCCATATTTATTTGGATGTGAGTGGTTCGCACTCTTTGTAAGAACCTTAGATAATTGTGTATATTCTCATATGAGAACATTGACTGATATTTGTTTAATGGCAGCAATCTTTGAACATCGATTTAAATAAAATAATCCAAAAGGTCACTTTTGCATAAAAAAAAAAAATACAAAGGGAATATCTCGTTACAATTAGACATGTGCACTGCCAAAATAGTTTGTTTAAGTTTTATTGGGGGTTTTTTTTGTTTTGTTTTTTCGGGTCATTCGTTATGATTGAAACTTGTAATATTAGAAAATTCGTAAATTCGTAATTTCGAAATCCGAAAATTCGTAACTCTGAAATTCCAAAATGTGTAATTCTGGAATTACAAAATTCGTAAATCTGAGATTTAAAAAAATAATAAATTCGAAAATTCTGAAATTCAAAAATCCAAAAGGTTCGATAACATGGAAATTAGAAAATCCAAAAATAAGCAAGAATGAAACTATCAATTAAAAAAGTTTAAAATATATTGCGCTAAACAATTCAGTGTAAATATATAGTATAAATATATAGTGTATAGGCAGCCAACACCACAGTGGATAAAGTGTAATAGAAAAAAGAAAAAAAGTGTAGCGCCAAAACTATATAGATGTAGGAAAAACCATAAATGGCCAGGGTGATGTAGCTACCAGCCAAAATACAGTAAGACCTAAGGTGCAGCCTTCGTGAAGAAGATCATAGACTATAGGCTATGAAACACCAGCTGTTGAGCTGGGTGAAACAAATAACAATATTCAAAAACACAAACTGAAGGTAATGTGAAAAGTGTTGCAACAAAGTAAGTGCAGCTGAAAACAAATGCAAAAGGTCCTGAAAACAGCAAAAACAAGGGGGGAGGGGGAATAGGTGTGGGTTTGAGGATGTTGATATTCCAGTTTCCCCAAAACAGACTGATTGTTCATTCAGTTTGAAACACCTCATCCATATACATTGGCAATCCTTTCCCTCAGAAACAGGTCATCTTCCCAGGACATTCCTTGGCATATATATATTAAGGTACTCAGTGAAGATGTGAGACTCCGTATTTCATGGAAGATATGAAAAAAAGAGGGCGAGAACACCTCCTCATTGTGTAGAAATTTATTAAAAGTTGATCAAAAAGTATTGATACAGCAAAGAGATCTGCAAATCTCATTAAAAATTCCAAGCAAGGATAAGGTCCATGTACCAAAATATAAAAGCAAAAAAACCCCAAAAGATAAAAAGTTCCACACTGCACATCAAGGAAACCACAGCAAGCAAAAATCTTGGTAGTAACGCAATAGTGGTGATAAGAGTCCAGTTAACCGACCGGTTTCGTCTTCACAGACATCTACTGGGTTATGGAACTAAACCCCATCATCACCTGCGCCATTAAATAGCCCCCTGATTGCCATACCTGTGATCAACACCTGTTCACACAACGTCCATCAGGCATACGTCTCACTGCTGTTGCTTCCTCCCCTGTGTTCCATCCAACAGGAAATGGAAAAACAGGAAACACAAATATGGAAGCCAATCACAGCCCTGTGAGCATTGTGAGTTCCTCCTCCCGTCCCTTGTGACTCCCTCTGTCCAATGTGAGGGTGCGGGACAAAGACACCCCGCCTCGCTCATCCCGGCCAACCAGAGCCTCCAGCACAACACTGACAGCCCCTCAACACAGGAAGGCGGCGATGATGGAAGCGCAGATCACACAACGCTGCGGCATGCGTGTCATCCGACGCCTCAGCGTGATGGCGTATGCGCTCCATCTTGGTGTCTAATAGGGATTCATGGGCAAGGTGTTTTAGCTGTAGCCAAAAAACCCTATGGTGAGACGGCTATCCAACGGAGCTCAGAACTTGACTCTGGGGCCCTGGGCGTGTGTGAACAGGGGAAACCACAGATGTAATTCTTCGATAACAGTAAATAATGAATTAATGTTTCTATATAATACATCCAACAACTAGGCATGATGAAATAACATCAATATGGCAAAAAACATATTAGGTGTGGGTGGATATATAACCATTCAGCAGAGCTTCCACACTACCCAAAAATTCAAAAAAATTCAAAAAAAAAAAAAAAAAAAAAAAAAAAGGGGGGATATTGAAGATAATTCTATATAATACATCCAGCAATTGAATTTTTGGGTAGTGGGGAAGCTCTGCGGCATGATTTTTTATCTACCCACACCTGACTTGTTCTCTGTCCTATTGATGTCAATTCATCATGCATAATTGCTGGATGTATTATATAGAATTATCTTCAATATCCCCCCTTTTTTTTTTTTTTTTTTTTTTTTTTGATTTTTTTTTGAATTTTTGGGTAGTGTGGAAGCTCTGCTGAATGGTTATATATCCACCCACACCTAATATGTTTTTTGCCATATTGATGTTATTTCATCATGCCTAGTTGTTGGATGTATTATATAGAAACATTAATTCATTATTTACTGTTATCGAAGAATTACATCTGTGGTTTCCCCTGTTCACACACGCCCAGGGCCCCAGAGTCAAGTTCTGAGCTCCGTTGGATAGCCGTCTCACCATAGGGTTTTTTGGCTACAGCTAAAACACCTTGCCCATGAATCCCTATTAGACACCAAGATGGAGCGCATACGCCATCACGCTGAGGCGTCGGATGACACGCATGCCGCAGCGTTGTGTGATCTGCGCTTCCATCATCGCCGCCTTCCTGTGTTGAGGGGCTGTCAGTGTTGTGCTGGAGGCTCTGGTTGGCCGGGATGAGCGAGGCGGGGTGTCTTTGTCCCGCACCCTCACATTGGACAGAGGGAGTCACAAGGGACGGGAGGAGGAACTCACAATGCTCACAGGGCTGTGATTGGCTTCCATATTTGTGTTTCCTGTTTTTCCATTTCCTGTTGGATGGAACACAGGGGAGGAAGCAACAGCAGTGAGACGTATGCCTGATGGACGTTGTGTGAACAGGTGTTGATCACAGGTATGGCAATCAGGGGGCTATTTAATGGCGCAGGTGATGATGGGGTTTAGTTCCATAACCCAGTAGATGTCTGTGAAGACGAAACCGGTCGGTTAACTGGACTCTTATCACCACTATTGCGTTACTACCAAGATTTTTGCTTGCTGTGGTTTCCTTGATGTGCAGTGTGGAACTTTTTATCTTTTGGGGTTTTTTTGCTTTTATATTTTGGTACATGGACCTTATCCTTGCTTGGAATTTTTAATGAGATTTGCAGATCTCTTTGCTGTATCAATACTTTTTGATCAACTTTTAATAAATTTCTACACGATGAGGAGGTGTTCTCGCCCTCTTTTTTTCATATCTTCCATGAAATACGGAGTCTCACATCTTCACTGTTCTGTCTGACGTTCCTGAGGCCAGCGATACCTGCTCTCCTTTTGGGATCTGCCTACAGCATCACAACCTGGGACATCGATTTATCCATTGGGATGATCGGAGGGCGGCTAGCCTATACAAGCTTTGAAGACCTACCCACCATACGGTGAGCCGTGGGTCAACAAAAGTCGGTAAGAGTACCTTAATATATATATATGCCAAGGAATGTCCTGGGAAGATGACCTGTTTCTGAGGGAAAGGATTGCCAATGTATATGGATGAGGTGTTTCAAACTGAATGAACAATCAGTCTGTTTTGGGGAAACTGGAATATCAACATCCTCAAACCCACACCTATTCCCCCTCCCCCCTTGTTTTTGCTGTTTTCAGGACCTTTTGCATTTGTTTTCAGCTGCACTTACTTTGTTGCAACACTTTTCACATTACCTTCAGTTTGTGTTTTTGAATATTGTTATTTGTTTCACCCAGCTCAACAGCTGGTGTTTCATAGCCTATAGTCTATGATCTTCTTCACGAAGGCTGCACCTTAGGTCTTACTGTATTTTGGCTGGAAACTATCAATTAGACATGTGCACTGCCAAAAAAAATTGTTCGCTTTCATTTTATTGAGTATTTTTTGTTTTGTTTTTTTGTTTTTTTTGGGGGGTCATTCGTTATGATCAAAACTCGTAAATTGCAAAATTCTTAAATTCCTAAATTTGAAATCCGCAAATTTGTAAATTTCAGAATCCGTAAATCTAAAATTCGAAAATTCTAAAATCCAAAAGATTTGAAAATACGTAAATCCAAAAATAAGAATGAATCTCATTACAATTAGACATGTGCACTGCTAAAACATTTGTTCGTTATCATTTTGATTTTTGTTTCTTTTTTGTTTGTCGAGTCATTCGTTATTATTGAAATTTGTAAATTCGAAATCAAAAAATTTGGAAATCGTCAATTAAAAAATCCATGAATTCGAAAATTCTTAAATCTTAACTCAATAATTCATCAATTCGAAAATCCAAAAATTTCGAAAATCTGAGAAAATTCTAAAATCCGAAAATAAGAAAGAACGAAACTGTGAAATAATAACGAACTAATATCTAACTAAGCCAACGGAAATCGCAGAACCTGAGCAGCTGTAGCAAGAGGTCCAGGGCGATGTGGAATTTGCTGTAAGTGGCCAGTCGCTCGCTCAGCTTCCTGGCTCTTTTTTTAACTTCCTCCGATCCACAGGATGTTAACTACTTGCCACCCGCCATATAGCAAAATGATGGCGGCAAAGTGGTTTCAATATCCTGACTGGATGTCATATGACCTCTTAGGGATATTGAGCCGATGCGCGCCCCCAGGAGCGTGAGTCGCGGCAATCGTTATTGCAGGGCGTCAGTCTGACACCCCGCAACACCGATCTAGGTAAAGAGTCTCTGACTAGTGTCCAATCACGGCTGATCACGATGTAAACAGGAAAAGCCGGTAATCGGCTTTTCCTCACTCGCGCCTGTCAGACGCGAGTAGAAGAGAGACGATCGGCTGCTCCTCTGACAGGGGGGGGTTTGTGCTGATCGATTATCAGCGCAGCACCCCCCCCCTCGAGGATGCCCAAACTGGACCACCAGGAATGCCCACCACAGGTATGCCACCGTAGACCACCAGTGATGCCAATCAGAAATAAAAAATGGATGCTAATCAGTGCCCACAATGGATGCCAAATAGTCCCCACAATGGGCATCACTAATTGGCAGGCATTATTGTTTGGCACTGATTGGCATCCATTAGTACAACACATTACAGTACATCAGTGCCACCTATCAGTGCCTATCCATGCCCATCCGTGCCGCCTATCAGTGCCCATCCATACCGCCTATCCGTGCCCATCCATGCCACCTATCCGTGCCCATCCATGCTGCCTATTAGTGCCCATCCGTCCCACCTATCCGTGCCTATCCGTGCTGCATATCAGTGCCACCTATCAGTGCCCATCAGTGCTGCATATTAGTGTCCATCAGTGCCCATCAATGCCACCTCATCAGTGCACCTTGCCTGTGCCCATCAGTGCCACCTAATCAGTGCCCGTCAGTGCAGTACCATCAGTGCCCATCAGTGAAGGAGAAAACATACTTATTTACAATGTTTTGTAACTGAAACAAAATAAAAAAATTCTTCTAAATTTTCTGTATTTTTTTAGCAGAAAAAAAAATCCCAGAGGTGATCAAATACCACCAAAAGAAAGCTCTATTTGTGGGTACAAAATGATACAAATGTAGTTTGGGTACAGTGTAGCACGACCGCGCAATTGTCATTCAAAGGGCAACATCACTGAAAATTGGTCTGGGCGGGAAGGTGTATAAGTGCCCGGTATGGAAGTGGTTAAGGAATTGGATGCCGCCCGAGGTTCGGAGATTTCCTTGGGCTTCGCCTGCGCAGTCAAGCAGGGAACCATCTGGATAGCAAAAAAGAAAACAGGATGCGCTGAAACTTATTGTTAACAAAAAAACACACTTAGTGTCCATGGGTAGTCATCATAAACTACTAAACCAAAAGTAGTGTCCATAAGTGATAAACCAGAGGGTTAATGTCCAACTGATCCTACTTGGACCAGTAATAAATATATTATTGTAATTGAAAAAACACCAGTGAGAAAACTTGTGATGTTGACAATAAACGTGGTGACATTCAAGGAAGTGCTGATAGTAGATCCTCCACCATACGGAAAGTACTAACTGCTTACCGGAACACCGGTGGTCTCTTAACAAAAAGAAGACCCCAGAAAGCATATGTATATCCAATGGAGGAAGATGGTAGACCAGGTGAGATATCGATCCCCTTCAGATTGGACACTCGGAACCAAAGGCCTTTGACAGTGAGGGGGAACCGCCGACGAAGACCGCAAATGAAGAAGCCGAAATGCACCTGCGATCGAAATGCCAGGACTTGTGAGGTGAGTTGGGAAGAGGCGGCCCAGTGACATGTAGTATCGCTCACAGGAAACCGACTGGATAGGGGAACTAGATCGACAAGACACCGGTTCTCTCAGGGGAGAGAAGACTGATTGTGTGTTCATACAATGTATGAACACCGATCTCTCTCCCCTACAGTTAGAACACACATGAGGAACACATTTAACCCCCTTGATCGCTCCCTAGGGGTTAACCCTTCCCTGTCAGTGTGATTTATACAGTAACAGTGCATTTTTATAGCACTGTCGCTGTATAAATGACAATGGTCTCAAAAATTTGCCAAAAGTGTCTGACCCAACCACCATATAGCAGTCCCGATAAAAATCGTTGATCGCCGCCATTACTAGTAAAAAAATAAATAAAAATAAAATAATAAATAATAAAGATAATAAAAATACTATAAAACTCTTCCCTATTTTGTAGACGCTATAACTTTTGTGCAAACCAATCAATATACGCTTATTGCCGTTTTTTTTACTAAAAATAGGTAGAAGAATACGTATCGGCCTAAACTGAGGAAAAAAAATATTTTTATATATTTTTGGGGGGTATTTATTATAGCAAAAAGTTAAAAAAATAGCTTTTTCTTCAAAATTGTCGCTCTATTTTTGTTTATATTGCAAAAAATAAAAACCGCAGAGGTGATCAAATACCACCAAAAGAAAGCTCTATTTGTGGGGGAAAAAGGAAAAATTTTGTTTGGGAGCCACGTCACACGACCGCACAATTGTCAGTTAAAGTGACGCAGTGCCGAAGCGCAAAAAATGGCCCGGTCATTTCGATTTTTTTACCCCCAAAATTGTGTAGAAGAATATATATATATATATATATATATATATATATATATATATATATATATATATCGGCCTAAACTGAGGAAAACATACTTTTTTTTTTTTTATTTGAGATATTTATTATAGCAAAAAGTAAAAGATATTGGGGGTTATTTACAAAAGGCAAATCCACTTTGCACTACGAGTGCAAACTATGAGTGAAAAGTGCACTTGGTGATGCCCTAATCACCCTGTACACCGCAGATTCCCCCTGATGATATTTCACCAAAGCTTCTAAGAATTTAAAAAAAAATATATAAAAAATATAAATATATACATATGAATATAATATAAATATATACATTTAAAAATAATAAATATATACATATAAATATAATATAAATATATACATATAAATATAATATAAATATAATATAAATATATACATATAATTATAATATAAATATATACATATAAATATAATATAAATATAAATAAAATTGTAAAAAATAATACAAAAATAAAATAATAATAATAAAAAACTACTGACATCATCCACTATCCTACTACATTTTAAAATGTTTACATTTATTTAGAGATTATGTGTATATATATATACACACACACACATGTGTGTTTGCGTTTTGGGGTGCACACCCTAATGCAATAGGCTGCACACACTTATGGTGCTTCGTATGATGATATGAAGTCAAATGGCGGGCATACACTTGGCAATGTTGTTGGCGGTTTTTGTTGAACACGCGCACCATGAAATTGAACAGTCCGCCGCAATCTGTCGCACAGTTGGAATCATATGCCAGTTTCAAGCATAAAAAGGGATGAAATCGAGTTGGAAATGGATGTAAAAGGCTTTCAAAATTGTCATCTGGTTACTGGATGTCATGCGATGGAAATACTAGCTGGGAAATTGCTGCGGTTGGAAACGTCCAAAATTGCCAGAAGATTGCCTAATGGGTTGCCAATGTAATACGGCGATGTTCAGCACGCCATACGCCGTTATTTAAACCAAAGGCACCATGAAGGGAGCTCTGCTGCCATCTGGTGGTAATTATAGAAGCTGTAGATGTAAGCTAAATGATGTTTCCTACAGCACTATGTAATTAAAGTGTATGTAAACCCTAGATCAGTTATTCATTGTGTTTGGCAACATGTCTCAATGTATAGAATTTTCTTAAGGAAATAATTAAAGAAAAAAAAAAACCCTGACAACTCTAATGTAGAGATCAGGAATTTGGTCCACAAACCAAAAAAATCCAGAGAACAGGGGACATTGGACTATTGTGGTACAGGTTGAATTAAGGTAAATTCAAATGTAGAAACACATACATAGAAAATATACAAAAGGTTTATTAACCATTTCAGCCCCGGAAGATTTTACCCCCTTCCTGGCCAGAGCACTTTTTGCGATTCGCCACTGCGTCGATTGAACTGACAATTGCGCGGTCGTGCTATGTTGTACCCAAACAAAATTGACGTCCTTTTTCCCCCCACAAATAGAGATTTCTTTTGGTGGTATTTGATCACCTCTGCGGTTATGAATTTTTTGTGCTATAAATTAAAGAACAGAGACGATTTTGAAAAAAACACCAAGGGGGTTATTTACTAAAGGCAACTCCACATTGCACTACAAGTGCAAAGTGCACTTGAAATTGCACTGAGACTTCACTTGGAAGTAAAGTCACTGTAGATCCGAGGGGGACATGCAAGGAAAATTAAAAAAGTAGGATTTTTAATAACAGCTTACCTGTAAAATCCTTTTCCTTGAGTACCGTTTTAATCGGACCATAAGGCGCACTTATTTAAGGCACAAATGTCTAATATATGGTTGTATTGAGCATTAGAGACATACATGATAGGTTTGCCACTTACATGTAAATAGTAGAGATCCGGCATGTAGATCACGGAAATAGTCTCTACTGTAACGTGCTTCCGCACCAGATGTAAGCTGTAAAATGCACCTATGCCCCTCTATGTCGAACTGTCCGTATAGCAGTGGAACTAGCTGGTACGGTGACACTGTTGAAAGCAAGGCATGGGGCGCAGCGTGAGGCGCAGTGACGTCACTGGAATGCGACGGCATTTCGAAGCTGGCTCTTGCATGTGACAGAGGTGTGTGCATTCATTCATTAATTTTCTATACCCGCATGCGCCTTATAACCCGGTGCGCCTTATGTATGAAAAGAAACCTGTTAACAGTCGCTCAATGATATTGTGCCTTATAACCCGGTGCGCCTTATGGTCCGAAAAATACGGTACACCACGGGACACAGAGCCTTAGTAATTAAACAGCAGGTTGTCTGGTCACCAGAAGTGATTGGACACTGGCACAACAAATGAGAACAAGTTCCCCTCCATATAACCGCTCAGTGTGGGCAGAACAGAGCCCGAGCTACAGGAAGCATGCGGCTGCAGCAGAGAGCAGAGCCGATGCTTCCAGTATAGCGCCGCCCCTGTCATAGGCAGAGTAATACCAAATGCAATCCGTCTGTGACAGAAGCGATAGGAAGCATCATCTCTGCTCTCTGCTACAGCCGTATGCTTCCTGTAGTGCGGGCTCTGCACTCTCATACTCGGAGATAGCGGGCGGAAACCCGCGATCTGCCGGCGGGCCACATCGGAGCGGCCCACGGGCCACATATGGCTCGCCAGCCAGCGGTTGGGCACCCCTGATCTAATACCTAACATGTAACAGTGATGGATTGTATACAGTTGAAGGTAGCGTCCATTTATGTTCGACAATTTCGCCTTTAAGGCTTTATCAGGACTGGACGCGAAGGAATACTTTAAATAATTTTTCAAAAGAAATCCAGCTTTTAGATGTAAGAAAAAAAGAGAGAATACACATAAATATACGTATTATTTTGCGACAAAAAATATATACATTGCAAATTTTGGTAAGGCATGCATGTGAAAAGAGGAAAAACGAAAAAAAAAAAACCATTTTTTAGAAGAGGGAATAAACCTATGAGCAGAGAGATTGTGCTGCACGCCCCGTGGTAATGGCAGAGAAAGTTTCCCCAGTGGGGTTTTAAGGCAGCTTAGGTAAAAAATAATAATTGGATGCAATGAATATACAAAAAAAAAGGTTTTATTGGTAGAGAGTACAAAAGTATTAAAATGGTAATGAGGTAGTTAAAGGATGAGTTGTGGCATTGGTTACAATCATGAAAATTACAATATATTTAAACAAGATATGACAGTTTTGATACACGGCCTAATGGAAAGCACAAGTGTACAAAATATCCTAACGTGTTTCGACCAAAACGGTCTTCTTCAGAGGGTTTTTGCCATAGCTGAAAAATAATATTACATAAAGTTATTAACGTCCTTTATATAGTCAAAAATATTCCTCCTGTGAGTCCACCCCGTCAGAGGACATAGAAGGTCCAAAACTAGGGGGGGGGGGGGGGAGGGAAGGAGGAAAAAAGTCAGTTGGTTAAATAAAGATCAGCTCATTTACCAGGTTAATATGTATGGAGAATTCCAAGCCAAACTCCTATGTGGAAATAAGGAGGGCCCCAATGATTCCACAGGTGGGCTGTCCGTTGTCAGCGAGCTCCAGCAGACTGTGTCCCATATGTGTGAGGTGGCCACATGTGACTAAACGGAGAGTCAGTTGGCAGCAAGAGGCCGCACCCGGCACTAGGCGGGGGGCAGGAAAAGGCATTGCGATAAATGGGATATAGGTTATATTTATAACATAAGGAAAAAGTATGCATGTAGATTTCCCTGTTTTGGAATTTAAAGGCATTCACATAGGTATCCTGCTTGGCCAGGGGGTGAGTACAACAGATTGGAAGATGAAGCCGCAAATCACGGTCAGTATTCCAAGGAGTGCGCAAAAGAATCGAGAAGGGAATGGGAAATATGCTATTTTGAACGTGTGGGAGAAAGTGAGATGAGTGCAAAGTGAAGGACAGGGTATGGGGGCCTAGAGATTATGAGCGGGGTGAATTGGGCAAGGTAGGGGTGAGCAGTGTAAGTGTGGGAATAGAAAGAAAGAAGGGGGGTGAGAGTGGTGCAGGTGAAAAAAGTAGGTAGCAGACTGTGAGATAACTGCAGGGTGAGAGAGGGGGTGTATGGGGGCTAAAAATTATAATATATTGTTTATGGGAAGTGAAGTTAGGGAAGAAAAAAAAAAACCCGGAGGGAGATATAGATCGAACGTATTCTTCCTCATGAGCTCCCTACCTCATGGCCATACAGAGGTCACTACAATGGAACCAATCCTCTCCTGGTCTCTGTGTGTGCACATCGTTCAGCTCAATTAAAAAAAAATCATAATTTTTTTTCCTGTCTTTTCACATGCATGCCTAGCCTTCTTTGATTTTACCGCGATTTTGCCGCGATTTGCGGCCACGATTTCAATGAATGCCTGTGTAAGTGGCATCCAAATCGGACCAAAGTAGTGCAGGGACTACTTTAAAGTCGGCACTACTTACAATCGTGCCAGTATGAATGGCAGTCATTGAAAATAATGGAGAATGACTTGTCATACGATTTTGCAGTCCAAAATCGTGAGACAAGTCGTATAAGTGTGAAAGGGGACTAACCAATATTTGCAATGTATATATTTTTGTCGCAAAATAATATGTATATTTATGTGTATTCTCTCTTTTAACTTACATCTAGAAGCTGTTCTTTTTTGAAAAATTATTTAAAGTATTCCTTCAAGTCCAGTCCTGATGAGGCCTTAAAGGCGAAACTGTCGAACATAAATGGACGCTACCTTCAACTGTATACAATCCATCACTGTTACATGTTAGGTATTAGATGTATGCCTGTAACAGTCAATGAATAGTATTTATCAGTTTTTTAATTGCTGTTATTAATAAAATATGTTCTATTTTTTATAATTTATGTTGTATTGACCATTATCTCTAGCACCTTTAAAATCCCATATCCGTTCTTTCAATATTTACCAGGAAATATACGCCTTCCAGACTTTGTAGTAGATAACTCTGGAGCCTGGCTTTCTAGCACTAATGAGTGTAGAAAGAACTGGACTTGAGAGGCCTCGCCTCTTCAAAATGTGGGTCTCAGTAGCCAGACTGTCAAATTTAGCTTCTGTAAGGAAGGGTGGAACACTGGACCCTGTGACAGCAGGTTGTGACGTAGTGGAAGCACCCAAGGTCTTCCTATCGCCATCTTTACAATCTCGGCTAGTAGCGGTGCGTCTGTAGAGGGTGCCGGAGCGCCGCCCCCTCTGGCTCTTGCACCGCCACTGATTACAATAACATAGATTCATGCATTGCATGAATCTATGTTATTGTTGCCGCTGCCGCCGACTATTCAGATGGCCAGATGGTGAGCGCCGGCCACCTAAATAACGGCAGCTGGTTGGCTGTGTGGAAGTGCCTATCAGAGCCAGCGGTATTGGATCAGGGGTGCCCAACCGCTGGCAGGCTTTCTGAGTACAGCCCTCAGTCTGTAATCGGCTTCCGGAAACTTATCTAAGGGACGTACGGGGGGGTATGTTCCTTGGATAAGACTGACAGGCGTCTCAGCCAATCAGGTTCACCGGTTCTGGTCACCGGTAACCTGATTGGCTGAAGCATCATCGAGGGCAGGAGAAGACATCGAGGGACGTGGAAGGAGGATGGCTGACCCCCAGAAAGGTAAGTGCCGGGCAGGGAAGGGGCATTTTACAGGGCACATCGGCGACAATGGGCACAGTGGCGACAATGGGTACAGTGGCGACAATGGGCACAGTGGCATCAATAGGCACAGTGGCGGCAATTAAAGGGCACAGTGGCATCAATTGGCACAGTGGCGACAATTAAAGGGCACAGTGGTGACAATTTTTTTTTTCATTTGTGCCCCCCAAACATTTTGAGCACCAGCCGCCACTGATCTCGGCGTACCAGGGTCTCCTGGGCCAATTCGGGCCACTAGCAGTACTGATATTCCCTCCTTCTTGATCCTGCCCAGTAATCTCTGAAAGAGAGGGATCGGGGGGAATGCATAAATCAGAGAGAACTGATTCCAGGGAACTATCAGAGCATCCGTTCCATAGGCCAACGGGTCTCTTGTCCTGGACACAAAGCTGTTCAATTTTTTGTTGAGCCTGGAAGCTCGCAGGTCTACATCTAGGGTCCCCCATCTCTGGCATATTGCCTGAAAGACCTCAGGGTGGAGAGACAGCTGCTGGTGACTTAGATAGTCCGCTTGCCAGTTTTCTACCCCTGGAATAAAGACTGCAGAAAGACAAGGAACATGCTTTTATGCCCATGTCAAGATCCGATTCACCTCCTTCTAAGCATCCCGGCTCCGGGTTCCCCCTTGGTGATTGATATAGGCTACAGCAGTAGCATTGTGGGATTGAAACCGAACCGGTGGCCCTGTAACCTGAGTGTCCAGGTTCTGAGGGCTAAGAATACTGCCCGAAATCTCCAATATGTTGATGGACAGACTCTCTTCGGTCTTGGCCCAGGAACCCTGGGCTGAAGACTCTTCCAGCACTGCTCCCCAGCTCAACTGGCTGGCATCTGTTGATACCACCTTCCAGGTGACTGTGAGAAAAGACCTTCCCTTCCGCAAGTTTTTGGTCTTTAACCACCAACTGAAATGTTGGCGTACCCGTGTAGACAGGCGAATGGGTAAATCCAGGGCCTGGTCTCTCCTGTTCCACACAGCCAGAATACCGATCTGCAGTAGTCTTGAATGTAACTGGGCTTACGGAACAGCCTCGGAGGCCATCATCTTCCCTAATGGCCTGATGCAAAGGGGAATTGATGGTCCCTTCCTTGTCCTGATTTCTTGGACCAATTCTATTAAGGACTTGATTTTTGGTTCTGGCAGAAACACCCTGCTTTGGGCTGTGTCTATGATCATGCCAAAGTACTCTATCCTTCTTAGAGCTTCCTAAATGCTTCAGGTATCTCACTGTATTGAGCATGGCGTGATCTAAGTCCACCACTGATTGACCTATCACCAGCAGATCGTTCAGATAGGCTGTCACCGCTATGCCCTGTGCTCTCAAGTTTGCCAACACCCGGGGTACAGTGGCCAAACCAAATGGCAGGGTCACAAACTGAAAGTGGCGATGCTCTACCACGAATCTTAGGAACTTTTGGTGAGAGGAATAAATAGGCACATGTAAATAGGCGTCCTTTATGTCTATAGACGTCAAATATTCCCCGCCTTGTAGGGAGGCGACCACAGACCGAATGGTTTCCATTCGGAAATGTCAAATGTTCAGGAACTGGTTTAGATCCTTTAGATCCAGAATGGGTCAGACGTCTCCATTTGGTTTTGGAACCACAAAAAGGTTTGAGTAAAACCCTGTCCCTTGCTCCTCTAGGAGGACTTCTTTGATTACCCCCTGAGACAGCAAATGATACAATCCTTGGAAGAAGGATTTTCTCTTTACTGGATCCTTGGAGACCCTTGAACTTCAGAACCGATAAGATAGGACAGGGGTCTCCAAACTTTCGAAACAAAGGGCCAGTTTACGGTCCTTCAGACTTTAGGGGGGCCAGACTAGGGCTATTGGGAGTAAAAAATGTCCAATGGGAGTAATTAATACCATCTTTGGTGACAGTGGGAGGACTTGTGCCCCATCATTGGTGTTAATGGAAAGAATTGATGGTGTCAGTTGGAGTAATAGTGTCCCATTGGTGTCAGCAACAAGAATTATGCCCCATTTAAATTGGATGGAATAATGCCCCAAGGGCCGCATTAAGGCAAGCAAAGGGCCACATCCGGCCCCAGGGCCGCAGTTTGGAGACCCCTGAGATAGGACTTAGGGATACTGCAGAAACTACCCAGTTGTCCTGGATTTCTGTCTGCCAAGTTGCTGAAAACTGCCAAATTTGTTCCCCCCACTCGGCCGAGTGGGGGCGGTCCTTCCTAATGAAGATTTGGGGCTCTGCTTATTAGCCCCCCTGCTTCCTGATCTTCTGGGCCTGATCCTGGTTTTTAACCTTTGAGGCAGTCTGGAAGTGCCGTCGCCACTGCCTGGAGGCAGATGTTCCAGGAACTGGGGAGAGAGAGCTTTAAAACAAGGACCACCCCCATGTTATCGCAGGTAAACCTGATCTTTAAATTCCTGCACTCCGCCCCCCACAGCTCGATTGCCACCACCACCGGGAAGAGCTCCAGCAGCACCAGGTTATTTTCAAAACCAGCTGCCACCCAGGACTCAGGCCACGCCTACGCTCCATCGTCCCTTAAAGAAAGCCCTGTAACCCGTTGACCCAGCCGACTCCGTGACCAAGTCCAGGTCAAAGTTACTGACAGGCCCCGACATCCAAATCACCCACCCATTGCAAGATTCCAGGAACGTGTGCCACACCTGCAAATCTGCTTTAAGGTCCCCCGTCAGGCGAATAAAGTGGGAAGGAGACCTCACACCTGCCGTCGCCGCCGACAGCCGTTGGCAGGAAACCCTGCCCATAGGGATGATACGACAGGCAAAGTTCAGCTTGCCTAACAAGGTCTGTAATGCCCGCAACTGAACCTTGTTCCGCCCTAACATCACCTGTATCTCCAGCCGGAGATTCTCCACCTTGTCCCCTGGCAGCATGCACTCCATCGCCTCCGAATCAATCACAATCCCCAGAAAACTCAACACCATGGCCGGGGCCTCCATCTTGTCGGTTGCCAGCGGCACTCCGAACCTGTCCGCCATGTGCTGCAACGTTACCAACAAAATCGCACATACATTGGAGGACGGAGGACCCACACACAGAAAATCATCTAAGTAATGAATGATTGAATCCGATTCCGACACGTCCCTCGCCACCCATTCCAAAAATGAGCTGAACGTTTCAAACAACGCACAGAAAATAGAGCAGCCCATTAGCAAACACCGATCCACGTAGAACTCCTCATGCCACCGACACCCCAACAGCCTAAAACTGTCCGGGTGGACCAGCAACCAGCGAAATGCCGACTCAATGTCCGATTTCGCCATGAGAGCTCCCTTTCCGTAACGCCGGAACCACCGCACTGCCACGTCAAATGATGTGTACGACACCGTGCATTCCTCGGATCTATAGCATCATTCACCGATCCCCCTTTGGAAAAGAGAGGTGGTGAATGAGGCGGAACTTGTTTGGTTCCTCTTTTGGCACCACCCCCAGGGGTGACACCACTAAATCCGGCAATGGCATTTCTGTAAATGGCCCCGCCATCCTACCCAACTCGACCTCCTTCGCCAGTTTTGCTGACACCACCCCAGGGTTCTCCAAGGCAGACCGTAAATTCTTAGCCAAGGGTGGCGCCTCCAACAAAGAACACAGAATGAAAAAACCCTCGGAGAACCCTGAGGTGAGCAGACATGCCGCAGCCCTGTCCGGATACCTATTTAGAAAAGGCTCCATCCTTTCCACCCTCACCGGCGTCATTCCTTTTGCTAGCAGCATCCCCCGTCCGCTTCCCTTTTTTGAAGCAGCGGGACAAGGGGTGAGCACCCCCACATCCGGAGCACTCATGC
Organism: Rana kukunoris; assembly: GCA_029574335.1. Lineage (NCBI taxonomy): Eukaryota > Metazoa > Chordata > Amphibia > Anura > Ranidae > Rana > Rana kukunoris. Next base: position 30,771,191 of record CM056049.1, on the reverse strand, counting down.
TTAAAACGACAGGTTCCCCCAAACTTGCAGGAACCCTCGTTGAACTGCCAACACACCCCCCACTTCTTTCCGGCCGGTGATCCAGAGGTGGGCGTACCCCCGGCCCCCCCATTAAAAACATCATCCGCATCCACAGACTAATATCCTTGTGGTCCCACCGCAGTGTTGGGCGAACAGCCCGCTGTTGGTGAAACTGTTTCGTCATACCGCAACCACCCTGTCCCCCCATAAACCCGATGAGCCTCCCCTATCGCGTCCATATAGCAGAACAGCGCAGAACAATGTTCCGGCAACAGGGAAAAATTCTCAACATACTCACCCTTTTCGATTTTGTCCCTGACCTCCCGCTTTAGGTGCGCACCCAGCGGCCCCTCAAAACATACATAAACCTCACAATTTCCACCATCCGCCATCCGCACAATGTCGGACGTAACCGCCGCCGGCTTTCCCCCCCGAAGTACTGTCCGGCACTGCCCCCGTATCTCCCCCACCGGGGGAGGCACCCCTAAAGCTGCGGGAACCGCACCCCCCGCAGTCCCCCCCAACAGCTGCCTGTGGAGGAGTCCCAGACCTCCCCGCAAAACGCTGCACTAGGTCTCTCAAACCCCAAAACAAATCCTGCAGCCCCCCCAGGGGAACCCTGAGCGGCAGGCAACACGCCCTCCACCCCTGGACCCCCAGTTGGCGGCACAACATTTTTCCCCACAGCACACACATCTACAGGAGGACCCCCGCCCCCCCAACCCCAACAATTTACACAAAACAGCAGCAACATCCCCAGAAGAAAAAGGACTGGACTTACCGGGCTGGCCGGGAACATCCCTCACAGCCATCACAGGCACCTCCAACGCAGGCAACTCATCTATGCGACCGCCTTCCTCCGAACGGGATGCTTCACCCTCCGATTGATCTTCCAAGGCCGGCATCATCGGCGACGTCAGCCCCCCAGGCGAGGAAGGCCTGGAGGCCGAAGATCCCACCCTTTTGATGGATCGTCTTCTCCAACTTGACCCGGCCGTGGACGTCTCAGCACTGCTGCTCCCCCTGACAGGGCCCCGATTGGACTCCCTCCTGCGATCTGGGGACTCTGGCCTCCCCACTGCCCTGGAACCGGAGGCCGCGATACGGGACGGCCCCCCGGTCGTCTCACTGCACCTCCCACGCTGAGTTCCCCCCTCGCTGGCCCTGGGTTGGAGGGGGAACCGATCGGTCAATGCTACCTCATCGCACGGGCGAGGATCGAACGCCATTGTGGCCCTTAGCCCCGCCCACCAAGCCAAGCTATCGCGGCGGATTCCGCCCACCATCACCCCCAACCGAAGCAGATGCTCGCTTGGCCAGAGGGGGCGATAGGTCCGCATGGGGGCTCCGACTGTGCCGCTGGGCTCTGCATGTGGGGCTAGGAGAATAACGTTCGGGTGACCGCCGAGCACGTGGGGACACCACCCCGCTAGACTGCGACCCCCCCGCCTTATCTACTAACAGGCCCGCTAAATCGCGCTAAAATCAAGTCAATGTTCTACATGGCCATTGCAACAGGGAGCAGAGAAAAAACCTGTCTCCCTGTGTAAATTTCTTCCCGCACTGTGCCACGTGCGCCCACCCCCGCCCCCTATATATAGGGCTCCTCCCCGTCTAACAATGTCCTACGACCACTCCCCTGAGAGCACCTCCTTCCCGATTAACCCCCTGTTGACCATCCTCCACTCCAGTCATGCCCGGCCCTGCGTTATTCCTCTCTTCTGTCTTGTCACTCCGGGCCTCCCTAGAAAGCAACATGAAGCCTGTGGGGATTTTAATGAACCCAGAGAGGAAATAGGTGAGTCAGTTAACTCTGAAGACAGTAGCTTAAATGCAGACCATACTGTCTCATTGTAATATTGCACCTGCAATTTTAGAACCTGGGAAGCAGAAAAGAGTTCCTCTAAAATCCCAGATCCTTCTGACTCCTCATCCTTATCCCCTGATCCCCTGATGGAGCTATGTCCTCCTCATCCTCAGACCTTCCTGAGGGAAGATCTGAAATAACAGAAGGAGTTCTGCTTCGCTTTTTGTCCTTATGTGAGGACTTTGCGATTAAAGAAGCGATTCTTCCTTCCAAATTGCTCAGGGCTGCTGCCAAAAAGTCCTCAGTGACATATGCTGGCCCAGGCACTTTAGGAGAGGCAGTTGCACTGGATGGAGTCAATGGCTCATCCTGTAAAGGTGCGCCATAAATTGCCAGAGAGGCAGGTACCAAGCGGGCCCAGCTAGAGGGTCTTGTCTCAGGTGGCATGCTTTTTTGTCTTTTTTTTCTCTGGGATTTTTTTTTTTTACTAGTTATGGTGGCAATCTGTGATTTTTATCGTGACTGCGACATTATGGCGGACACATCAGACACATTTAACGCTATTTTGGGACCATTCACATTTATACAGTGATCAGTGCTATAAAAATGCACTGTATACTGTATAAAGGACACTGGCAGTGAAGGGGTTTTGGGTGGAACTCCGCTTTAACCAGTAGGGGGTGGGGAAGGGGTTAAGTGTGTCCTAGGGAGTGATTCTAACTGTAGGGGGCGTGGCTTACTGTGACACATCACTGACAACTGCTCCTGATGAGAGGGAGCAGACGATCAGTGATGTGTCACTAGGCAGAACAGGGAGATGCCTTGTTTACAAAGGCATCCCCCACTTCTGCCGCTTTGTGACTTGATCGTAGGACACCAGCAGACATCGAGTCCGCATGTCCCGCGGGCCCGGCCCCGCGACCGCAGCGGGCAGGCGCACGCCCGCTGGGTATTAGATTCAAAGCAATGTATATATACGTTGCTTTGCCTGCCCGTGCCATTCTGCTGACATATAAGTGCGTGAGGCAGTCGGCAAGCGGTTAATTTCTTACTTATTATTTATAAACACTTTAACAGAATATAGCCAATCTTCCGAAATAAAAGAACAAAAGAACTTCCGAAAATACGAATCGATTCGGAAAAACAAATGAATACTCTCCCGAAATATTGAGAGGTTCCGAAAAAAAAAAAATTCTAGCATAACAATTATGACGAAACAAAAATTTTCTTAACAAATGAAACCAAAACGAAACTTTTCCCTTGTGCATATCTATCAATAATCACCACTGTAAGGACGTTTCTGCTTACTGACAACCAGTGTAAAGAGCATTCTTCTCAATGACCACCAGTGTAGCGAGGTCTCTGGCATAGTCCAGTGAGTCTAATGAGAACTTTTCCAGCCAGCCGCCACGTCTGGACATGCAGGAGTGCTGTCTCCTATGGCAACAGTCTTTAACAGTTCCTAACTCAAACGTAACAGTTCTTTCACCTTTCTATACAACTGCCTCTTGTAGTTCTTCAGCACTGAGCTCCTGGACTCTCACTAGACCCTCTGATTTACTGACTCTGAATCCCTTGAGCTCCTTCAATGTTTGCTGTGGTATCTCCCTCAAGCGTCACCCCTGCTTCCCTGCTGGGTTCCTAGCTTGGCACTCCAGATCCTTCTCAAGCTTCACCCCTGCTGACCGGCTCAGTACCTGGCTTAATTCACAAGGCTGCCCTCCAAGTGTCTCCTTCGCTGGTTGGGTCCCTTCTTGATCACCGCCTGAAGTTTCCCGATTATCCACCGTGCCAATTCAGTGAGAATGCTGCTCTGGTACTTGCTTCAGTTACTCACAGTGGTCCCTGGTAATAAGGTGTTTAGTCCCTTTGTGGCAACAGCTTGCCCTCTACCTCCGACCACTGACAGGTTCTCCGGCCAATAGAACTGTCACTTCTGGTTGCACAGAAAGCTGCAACCCCAACCCTGTGCTGCTCTCCTACTTCTGGATAGGCCTTCACACATCCTAGCAGCCAGATGTCCCAGGGATAGGCCCAATCTCCAGCCTAGCAGCTTGTGGCAGACGACACATGTCCACCCAGATGGCCGTCTGGGGGGCACAGAACACAGATCACCTGACCTCACCTGAATATATAGGCTCTGCCAGCAGGCCAAGAGATTCAAGAAAACGCTGCCCATTGGCTGAGATACCCCATATACCAATTTTCTGACCTTGGGTTGCCTTTCTCATATCTAGTACAACCAAGTACCCGGCCACCTGGTAGTAGCACCAGTGTAAGAAGTATTCTTCTCAATGGCCACCAATGTAAGGAGCATTCTTCTCAATGACCACCAGTAAAGGGGAATTCCTTTCATTGACCACCAATATAAGGAACACTCTTCCCAGTGACCGCCAATGTAAAGAGGATTTTTCCCAGTAACCATCACATTAATGTACCCTGAGCATAGCCATGCATGCAGGGTGTTGATTCCCCTGCTGCATTTACTATGTATTAGTTTGTAAATGAACATGAAGTCGATTAGCACAGAGCACTTCCCATTCATTCACTGTCCAGTGCAGCTGAGGCTGCAGAGAAAGGGACGGGGGAATCTGTCTCTTTCTCTGTTTCAAAAGTGAGAAATCAACGGTCTGTTTAGACCCTGATATTTCACCAAACCCCTCAACAGGGCTCCTAAAAAAAGAATTGTAAAAAAAAAAAAAAAATGTATTGTAAAAAATAATAAAAAATATCATTGAAAAAAATAAATAAAACAAAAACAAAATAAAAGTAAATAACTACTGACACCATCCACTATCCTACTGACAACAATCTCTACCCTACTCACCATCACCTGCTCTACTGACACCGTCCATGTTTGAATGCAGGCCAGTCAATTTTCTCCAAACTCGCTCATCCATGTATTTATAGATCTTGCTTTGTGCACTGGTCCAAATAATTTGGTGGAGGGGAGATTATGATGTGGGGTTGGTTTTCAGGGGTTGGGCTTGACCCCTTAGTTCCAGTGAAGGGAACTCTTTAGGTAAGATCAGATTTTTTAAGTGAAATCCAGGGACATACTTTTTTTCTATTAGTAATGGCGGCAACCAGCGACTCTCTGCTCATCTCCGCTGCCACCCGCCTCACAGTCTGTCAAGTCTTACTCTCCGAACCCCGGCTACTACTGGGTGGGGAGTGGAGGAAGATCACTCAGGGATTTGAGCCAAGGCAGAAGAACATGCGAGCGGAGCTGAATGGGCATGCACCCGAAACTGAAGAAATATTCTCTCTGATCTGACCAGCACATGATCATCAAAAAGGGGCACAGATAATGAGAAAAAATACACCCCCCCAAGCTAGTAGGTGCGGTGGAGCAGGGGAGTGTAATTCAGATTTTTTTTTAATTAAAGGGGTTGTAAAGGTACAATTTGTTTCCCTTAATAGCTTCCTTTACCTCAGTGCAGTCCTCCTTCACTTACCTCATCCTTCCATTTTGCTTTTAAATGTCCTTATTTCTTCTGAGAAATCCTCACTTCCTGTTCTTCTGTCTGTAACTCCACACCGTAATGCGAGGCTTTCTCCCTGGTGTGGAGTGTCGTGCTCGCCCCATCCCTTGGACTACAGGAGAGTCAGTACGCCCACTAACACACAGCTCCTTTCTCTATCTGCAATGTAGAGAGCATCCTGACTCTCCTATAGTCCAAGTGAGGGGGCGAGAGCGACACTCCACACCAGGGAGAAAGCCTCGCATTACGGTGTGGATTCTGCACTGACTGTCTTTGAAATTGCCCCAGCCCCTGTTCAAATCCAACCCAGGGACTGTAACTGGAAACCAGGATGTCTGGTCACCCTATCTTTAGGGGTCAGCATACCAAGACATTTTGGACAATTTCATGCTCCCAACTTTGTGGGAACAGTTTGGGGAATGGCCCCTTCCTGTTCCAACATGACTTCACACCAGTGCACAAAGCAAGGTCCATAAAGACATGGATTAGTGAGTTTGGGGTGGAGGAACTTGACTGGCCTGCACAGAGTCCTGACCTTAACTTGATAGAACACCTTTGAGATGAATTTCAGTGGAGACTGCGAGCCAGGTCTTCTCATCCACATCAGTGCCTAACCTCACAAATGTTCTTCTGGAAGAATGGTCAAACATTCCCATAGACACACTCCTAAACCTTGTGGACGGCCTTCCCAGAAGAGTTCAAGCTGTTATAGCTGCAAAGGGTGGACAAACTCAATATTGAACCCTGTGGACTAAGAGTGGGATGCCATTAAAGTTCATGTGCGTGTAAAGGCAGGTGTCCCAATACTTTTGACAATATAGTGTATAAGATTAGCATTTTAGGTTATTGAATTGGCCTCCATGCAGTTTACTTTTTCACCACTAGATGGCAGTATGCTACAACAATACCGCCTTCATACTCTGCAGTAATTAGGATGTGTCTGATTTTGCTCTCTCTGACTGATGATTAAGGTGACTTCTGCTCTGACGGCTCTTCAGGATGCTCTCGTTGCTACGGAAACTCACCCTATGATAACCAGATGTTCAACATGCCTGGTGCTTTGGCTGGAAAATGAATATAATGTCTGAATATCAGCCAGAAATTCAGTCACATAAACACGCAATTGCTTATAGCTTAACGTGGACCTTGCATTATGATGCAAAGCCCGTGTGCGTTGCCCAGGCCCCCTCCCTCCTCACAAATCACTTGTCATTGGTATATGTAAGATGTTCTTGTAAAGAAAAAAGTTTTGCTTTATACTTGGCTCACCCCCATCTTCCATCCATGGTGTCTGGGTGATGTCTGGCTAGATCCTCCAGAATACAGAGTACCCCAAATTCCATGAGAAGACGTTGTTGCAATGGAGTGAAGTGTCTTCTCGGGAGATTTCCGCAGCTCTACACTCCCTAAAATTTTTTTTATATATTTTTTATTTATTTTTATAAAAGGGCCCAGAGGTCCCCAAGGCCCCTGATGGCACCCCCCTCTTTTATATTTTATATATATATATATATATATATATATATATATATATATATATATATATATATATATATATATATATATATATATATATATATATATATACAGAGCTACAGAGCTTTTTTCTCAGAAAATAGGTGCAGGAACCCAACGACGACCCTGTTCAGATTTCACAAACAGTAGGAGGGTCTTAAAGGGTGCAGAGTTTAGGGGGTTACACACAGAGTGCAGAGCTGTCACTTGTAAACACAAAAAACAGACTTCTGTGTTTACAAGTGATTGTGGTGAGCAGGCACCAAAGGGTCTGAGCCAGAGGTGGTGGAACTGAGTTCCCCCAAGTTCCCCCTGAAAAAAAGCCCTGTATATATATATATATATATATATATATATATATATATATATATATATATATATATATATATATAAATATAAATGTTTTTTTCTCTTTTATATTTATTTTTTATTTTATTTTTTATTAAAGGGCACAGAGGTTCCCAGGCCCCCAGATGGCAACTCCTTTGTTTATTTATTTTTTTTATAAAAAAAAATATTGTTTTTATATATACCGTATTTATTGGGGTATAGCACGCTCCCGCGTATAGCGCGCACCCCTAAAGTTGCCCCAATTCCTGTGGAAAAAAAGTTTTTTGTACTTACAGTTTTGGCGTCTCACGCGGCGTCCATCGGCGGCTTCGGGTGTCCTCCTCGTCGGGTCCGGCGTCCGTCTGCGGCTTCGGGTGTCCTCTTTGTCCTTCTGCGGCGTCCTCCTCGTCCTTCTGCGGCGTCCTCCTCGCTTTCCCGCGCCGATTTCGAATACTGCGCCGGCATATACCGAGCGCAGTACACTCAGGTATAGTCGGGCAGACTCGGCTCCGCTCGCGCTGACGTCCTGGACGTACAGGACGTGAGCGCAAAAGAAGCCGAGCCTGCCCGACTATACGCGAGTGTACTGCGCTCGGTATATGCAGGCGCAGTACACTCGTGAATAGTCGGGCAGGCTCGGCTCCTTTTATTCGAAATAGACGCGGGAAAGCGGCTATCGGTGTATACCCCGCACCCACGATTTTGCCCTGATTTTCAGGGCAAAAAAGTGCGCGTATACGCCGATAAAATTGGTGTGTGTATATATATACAGTATTGTATTTATCGGGGTATTGCGCGCTCCGGCGTATAGCACGCACCCCTAAAGTGGACCCGCATTCCTGTAAAAAACAAAAAAAGATTTTAATACTTACAGTTTTGGTGTCTTGCGCGGCGTCCATCGGTGGCCTCGTTGGGTGTAGCGTCCGTCTGCGGCTTCGGTGGTGTCCTCCTCGTCGGGTCCAGCGTCCGTTTGCGGCTTCGGTGGTGTCCTCCTCGTCGGGTCTGCCCGGCGTCCTTCTGCGGTGTCCTCCACACTCGATTCCCGCTTCCCGCGCTGAATTTGAATTACTGCGCCGGTATATACCGAGCGCAGTACACTCGTGTATAGTCGGGCAGGCTCGGCTCCTCTCGCGGTCACGTCCTGTGCGTCCTGTACGTCCAGGACGTGACTGCGAGAGAAGCCGAGCCTGCCCGTCTATTCACGAGTGTACTGCGCTCGGTATATGCCGGCGCAGTAATTCAAATTCAACGCGGGAAGCGGGTATCGGCGTATATCACGCACCCACGATTTTGCCCTGAATTTCAGGGCAAAAAAGTGCGTGGTATACGCCGATAAATACAATATATATATATAGTGTATGTAGCACCCCCTTGCTTTTTTGCATGGGCGCTGCGTTTAAAACTAGTTGGACTGGGAGAGCTAAGTTGCTCCCAGTTGTGATTTGTTTAGGTTGTTGACCTGTGTCATTCCGGAAAGGTCCATTGGCTCGGACTGCATTCTGGGGATGTTGTTTCATCCTTGACCGGCAGTGGGAGCCAGCGGGATTTCTGGCGGATGGAGTCTTCCTCAGCAGCCAATTGGAGAGTTTTCTCCTCGCTGGGCATGCTGGGGAGGGGTATATCTGGGACCTGGGTCAGTGCTTTGGGGGTTCTTCTCCTTCACGTGTGAGGGGGCCCGGACTCGGGGTGCGGCATCCACCTTCAGGGTGTGCGCGCCTATGGACCCCGCCAGAGCGGCCCGCCTGGCTAGGTTCCTGGGCCTTCCTGAGTTTCAGTCGGAGACAAGAATCAAGGGGTTCCAGTGATTTACTGGGTCTCCAAAGCTGGCAGGTATGCTCTACTGCCGCCCGGTGACTTACACGGAAAAACTACTTGGAGGATTCGCTCTGTTCGCACATTTAGTCTATCCAAATGAACTGGCCTGTGGCAGAGGCCTAGACCCGGGCCTGTGAGAGAGACCCATTCCTCCCAGCCAAGATTCGAGGTGGCGCCTCGGCTGCCAGGTCTGTGTGAGAGATGTAGCTGGCGAGCTAGAACCTGTCCTAGGTCGCTAATATAACCTACACGTATATACAACTAAACCTGCTAAGAACCTAAATGTAGTGCACATGTGTATATGTGAGAGACAAAAGCAGAGTTATTCACTGTGATTTTATGCTTGGATGTCATACAACAGTTATATGGTGTGTTCACAGAAGCAAAAGAAAAAATATGCCTTTAAGAATCGTTTATTCATATGACAGTGAGGAGGTAAGCAATAACACAGTAGAATTCATAAGCTATTGTGACTCATCAGAAGCCTTGGCCAATCACAGCCAATCTCACATTGAGCAGAGTCTTGACCTATCACAGCCAGCTTTGCATCCACTCTGTCTGGGAAGTTTCCAGCACATGGTCTGCAGAATCTTTTCCAGCACAGACAGAGAGCAGAGCAGACACAAGGCCAGAGTTCTGTTCTATGGAAGCAAGAGGGGCCAATTAGGTATGTCATACAGTTATATATATGTTCCTATTGTAGATAATGTGATTAGAACTGTATACTGAACTGGTTGTGTGTTCACTTGTAGTTTCACCGAACCAAATGAACAAACCAAAGTCAAACGAACCAAACCAAACCAAACCAAACCAAACGTACCTAATTCAAGAGCTAACTCATCTAACAAACCTAACTGAACTAAAGCAACCTTACAAACAACAGAGTTATACCCTTCAGATAAATCAGAGAATGCTTTAATAACTTACAGAGATATAGAGTATAAATACTGAAGAAAGAAATATATCCACCATCTTATGTTAAATGACAAGATTAATTATTTGAACCACCATTTTCTGTTATACTTTATTCATCACGTGTTTGTACATGGACTGTCTGCTGCAAAGCAGCAGTATTTTATATGAAGAAAAGTTAATTTAATAAAGAAGTTATTTTAAGCATTTGGTGTGCTCTTTAAACCTACTGCTTCCATAGAACGGCGCTAGAGGAATTTCAGAGTAATAGACAGTCTTGTTGGACTGAAAAGTCAGAGATATCACAATTCTTCTAATGCCACAGCGCATGAGGCACTTCATAGTGCTGCGCCTGCCACAAGAGACACCTGTCCGGGGACACCTTACACACTCAGTCTCATAGAAGTGGCGACGTGTGAAAATTTGTGCTGCTAAGGGCTGATCTGCCTTGTGTATATCCAGGCCTGACATCGAAAGTTTCTCTTCTCTGATCAACCTATTCTTCCTTCACCAAAGTTGATGTTGGCTAATGTTGGCCTGGAATTAAAGCATTGAGAAAATCTTTGTTGACTGTGTGGACCTTCGTTTACTGCTAGATCCTTCTGGTGCATCCCTGGACCAAGCTGGGGTAACTTAATTTGCCGATCCCAAATCAAACCAGCGGCTCCTTCGGGGGTAAGCGCTACATATATAAATATATTTCTATTTATTATTATTAGAGGGCCCAGAGGTCCCCAGGGCCCCGAATCGCAACCCCCCTTTTAAAAAAAAGTTTTTATAAAATGTAATATTTTTCATATATGTTTTTATTTTTTGTTTGTATTAAAAGGCCCGGAGGTCCCCAGGGCCCCAGATGGCTACCCCCACTTTTTTTATATTGTTTTTTGTAAGGGGCCCAGAGGTCCCCGGGGCAACCCCTCCCCCCCAATTTGTGGCATCCCTGCCTCTCAATTCGCGGCAGCCCCCCTGCTTCTTAATTTGAAGCGGCAGCACCCCCCCCCCCGGTTCTCTGCTCCAGGGGGCCCATGCCTGAAGCTGTGTAAGGGGCCCCATAATTCCTTATGGCGGCCCTGCAGGTACTGTCATGGTCTGGTCCCAATCACACTAGGGACCTCATGTAGGGACTGCACAGCGTTCCCGTGTGATTCAAATGCAGTTTTGTGCAGTGAGATTGCATCCCTACTCATTTTGAATGGACTGAAATCGCATTGCAACAAAAGCAAAGCATGCACCACTTTTTGAAACGCATGGCAATCACATTACATTGTACATTTGTACCATGTGATCCGGTGCAGGCTACCCGTGTATGGGGTGTCGTTAACTTTGCACTGACCCCCACAGCAGATTTCCAGGGCAGTGCCATTAGAATGTGGTGTGGGAAGCATCCTGACTCTCCTGTAGTCCAAGTGAGGGGGCGAGAGCGACACTCCACACCAGGGAGAAAGCCTCACATTACGGTGTGGAGTTACAGACAGAAGAACAGGTGAGGATTTCTCAGAAGAAATAAGGACATTTAAAATCAAAATGGAAGGATGAGGTAAGTGAAGGAGGACTGCACTAAGGTAAAGGAAGATATTTAGGGTAAAACACTTTTCCCTATCCAAGTTAAACCCCCTAATAAAATTATCAAAAACAAAGCACTTTACGGTTTCTTGCCTCAAAATGGGCTGTGAAAATGTGGTGTGTGCCTTGCAGTGGGGTGGGGGATTCATTTCTACTTGCACCTCCTTTAGGGGATGCGCTACATACGTTTAAAATCAAAGAATTGTATTAGAAACAAAATATCTTTATAAAAAAAAAAACATATTGACCCATATTGCAAAATGATGCCCGACTCTGGAATGGACTAGGGCTACACTAACATTTATATATTGTACTAACAATGCAAACAATACATTGCTTGAAATTAGGTGCCCAAATATTGCTCCAAATCCAGGTTGTCAACGTGTTTCACTATAGATATCGCTTCTTCAAGACATGTTTTGTTGTATATTGCACTGAATACAATAAACAAGGCATGTTAGATAATAATCATAATACAACAACTATCCTCAGAATAAGACAGAAATTATATTTATATTACCTCTTTATAACCTGTGTAAAAAGACTATTGTTAAAAAATCCCAACAGCTCAAACGGAAATTTGTATAAGCAAGTAAATCACTCATTATATTGACTCATCCCTTATTGGAGAAAACAGTGCAAAGTTCCAGACAAGGAAAGCATCTAAGCCACCAGTTCTCAACCAGGGTTCTCTGAAACTGTAGTGGTTCCTCCAGAAGTTACTAGGGGTTCCTTGAGCTGTGGCTGATTGACCTCCCATCTGATGGTACCTACATAATTTCAGGGTCAGTGTCATCTGGCAGAGCCTGTAGTGTGATACCAATGATCTTTCAAGCTGATTGTGAAGGTGGCATTCTGACCACCACTGTAAGGGAGAGGCATTATTTTCGCTGATCCCCAGTGAATTCAGTTTAACAGGGGGTTTCCTAAGACCTGAAAATAATTTCAAGGGTTCCCCTGGGATAAAAAAAAGATTGAGAAGGCCTGATCTAAAACAGACAGCCACCGCTGAGTTATCTCTTTAGTCGACATCACTCATAGTGCTCTGGGAATCCATTTCACATATTGAATGTTTATTTGTAAAACAAAGATTACATAAATATTATAAAATAAGTACCTTGTTGTCAACATCACAATACACAAGGTCTTGACATCTGAGGGATCCAAGCCTTTCATCACCACTACACTTCATGTGTAATCTGCTTTATGGTATTTTCTGGACAGTCACCATTTCCTACACTGAACAAGAATGTGTAAGGAAACTGCCGACTGTCTTTCTTCTAGACTTAAAGTGGAGTTCCACCCAAAAATGGAACTTCCACTTTTCGGAATCTTTCCCCCCCTCCGGTGACACATTTGGCATCTCTCAGAGGAGAGGAGGAAGCAGATATCTGTGTAATCCAGGTATTTGCTCCCACTTCTGGGTATAGGTCGCCGCTGTGGCCTAGGCCACGTCTGGCGCCTACTTAGTCTCCCCAGCTGTCTTCTGGGAGACACGCAGATCCCAGAAGACAGAAGGGACCAGTGGGATCGCGCAGCGTGACTCGCGCATGCGCAGTATGGAACAAGGATGTGAAGCCACAAAGGCTTCACTTCCTGGTTTCCTTACCGAAGAAGGCGGCGCCTCCACCCCAGAGCCTTTGGGATTGGTCCCGCAGTCTTTAAGGACCTGTGATGTGTCCCAGAAGGCTGTGTGGGAAAGAGGGGGGCAAACGTCCTCTCCGATCACAACTCTCTGCAGCAGGCTTCTCTTCCTGCACAAGAACCCCGCTGTTCCAGGCCTCAGACAATTTATCTCCTACTCAGCCACCTACTGGGCACTCCCCATCCCATGGATTGCCTAAGGCTGCATAAATATTCAGGCCCAGGGTCTTCCTCTTCCAACCAAATAGATTCTAGAACCTACTAGAAGGCAAGGAGAAGTAGTTGAGCCTGCAGCCAGTGAAACCTTAACCCAGAACATCCCCAAAAAATTGCACACAGCTTCACTGTTTACAGAGGAGCCAGACTAAATTTACCTGAACCTCTGTAGCAAACTATCCTAGGAGGGTGCTACACCTGATAGGGTCGCTTTAAAATCTGGCTCAGTGCACAGTGCAAAGGGCAAAGGTGTCGCTTTGTCAAACATATGGCATGGGGAGCTAGTGATCTAAATGGCTCTACAGGCGCTCAATGACTTTTGTAGTAGTAAGAAGTCTGCCCTGCCCATCCAACCATACCCCCGTCACCGCTTGTAGTCTCCTGGTCTCTCCCATCCCTCCATAGAACTCTTGGAACAACTTAAGCTGGACAGTATGAGAAAGTGAAGGAACCTCCTAATGAACTTGTTAGTTTTCGTTTCATTCAGGGCTTTTTTTTTCATTTTCCTCACATTCACCAACAGGCAAATTTGAAAGGAAATTCTTATACCTATAATTTAATAGTTAGTAATAGTTAAGTTATTATTAGTTAGTTATTATTTCAGATTTTCAGGTTTTCAAGTTTGAAATTAGGATTTTTTCATTTCCAAATTTTCCGATTTTCCCGATTTTTGAATTTGCAAGTATTAGAATTTATGAATTTACGAATATTCAAATAAATAAGTTAAACGGATTTTCATTCATTTGGAACTAAACAAATTGCACATATCTATAACTAATGCTGCATCTAAATCACAGGTGTCAAACACAAGGCTCGGAGGGCCGAATCCGGCCCTCCAGGCCTTTTCATATGGCCCTCGCACCTCCTCCTAAAGGTCCAGCCCTCCTCCAGAGTAGGGATGAGCTTCGCGTTCGATACGAACGTAGGTTCGACTCTAACATTGTCTGTTCGTACGTTCGAAAAAATTCGAACAAAAGTGGTCGTTCGCGCCAAATTCGAGTGACGCAATACGGCTCATAATTCACTGCGGCATTGCGCGCTGATGATTGGCCAAGCATGCTGTATGTCCTGCATGCTTGGCCAATCACACAGCGCGCAAAAAACGAAGAGCCATAATTGGCTAAAGCCTGGGTGGATTTTTACTAGAAAATGCAGAAAATGTTTAATTCCTTATGTTCCATCCCTTTCGATGTGGTATTCGTTATTTGATAATTTCAGTAAACAAAACTAAATTTTACAATCCGAAATTTGAAAAACTGAAATTCAGAAATTGGAATTAATAACTAACTAATAATAACTACTATTAAATTATAGGTATTGGAATTTCCTTGAAAATTTGGATGTTAGTGAACATAACGAAAACAAATTTATCCGGAGTTACGAATTACCCGAAATAACGAATGCCACATCTAAACGTCTGGAATGTAACGCATTAATAATAATAAATAATAATAATAAAAAGTTTAGTTACGTTCCATTTGTTTAGATGCAGCATTTGCTGTTTTGGATAATTTGTAGTTTTGGATAAGTTCATATTCCTTATGTTCACTAACAGACAAATTTGAAAGGAAATTCCAATACCTATAATTTAATAGATAGTAATATTTCTCATTTCAAAATTTTCAAATTTTCGAATTTTTTCTTTTCCAAATTTTCGTTTTCGGAAAAATCAGAAAATTTGTTAATTTGAAAATTTGTCGAGGGCTTATAGGAATCTGAAATCCCCCTTTAACCACTTGGCGCCTGTGCTATAGCCGAATGACAGGTACAGCACAGACCCCAAATGCAGGGCGCACGCGGTGCGCGCTGTGATCACCCGAGTCACTGAGACTCGGCTGATCACGGATCTAAGTAAGGGGCCGGTCCCGACCCTTACCAATGACAGCTGATCACGTGATGTAAACAAAAGCTGGTAATCACTTTTTTTCTCCTCACGCTGACAGCATGAGGGAAAAAAAAGCAGATCCTTGGCTTATGTGAAAGGGACATCGGTCCCGAAGAGGAAGGAGGCACATCTGCCTCCTCTGTGCCACCAGTAACCCCTGCCAGTACCCCCTGCATGTGCCACCTGCAAGTCCCCACCAGTGCCACCCATTAATGCCCATGAGTGCCACCTATCAATGCCCACCAGTGCCACCTAACAATGCCTCATCAGTTCTACCTAGCAGTGCTGCCTATCAGTACCCATTACTGCCACCCATCAGTGCCCATTACTGCCAACCATCAGTGCCCATCGTTGCCACCCACCAGTTCCACCTATCAATGCCACCTTTTAGTGCCACCTCAGTGCCCACCAGTGCCACCTATCAATGCCCTTCAGTGCCACCTATCAGTGCCACCTCTCAGTGTCCACCAGTGCCACATATCAGTGCCCACCTGTGCCACCTATCAGTGCCCACCAGTGCCACCTTATCGGTACCCATCAGTGCAGCCCATCGTTGCCCATCAGTGCATCCCATCGGTGCCCATCAGTGCATCCCATCAGTGCCCATCAGTGCAGCCCATCAATGCCCATCATTGCAGCCCATAAGTGCCCATCATTGCAGCCTCATCAGCGTACATCAATAAAGGAGAATAATTACCCATTTGCAAAATGTTATAACAAAATATAAACAAAAAGTAAAAACCGCAGAGGGGATATATAACCACCGCATGAAAGCTCTATCCCCCTTGTTCCAGTGTGGATCTGACAGGGTAGGGGGGAAATACATGTTTGCATGACACCGTTGCATCGTGTTGTTCCTAAACCCCCCCCCCCCCCCGTCCCCCCTGCTTCAGACATTCGGGGTCATGAATACAAACTTTGTGGTTGCTACTTTAAACACTTATATACTGCATAGCTTTGAACTAGACCTATGTACCTCCCTTTGGCCGGCGGAGGAACTTCCTTACAAGTGAGCTCACTCTGATTGGTGAGCCAAGTCCTACAACGAGTCGCACACCGCTGAAAAGTTTCGCCTCGCGCGCTGTTGTGTGCATCCTGTGTTGGACCAATTGGCCTGCATTCGGTTCCTCAATTGCTAGAGCCCACGAACATGCTGATATACTAACCTACTTTTCCTTCACAGGTTGCATACTGTTTATGCCAAGTTGGCAGTTAGGGGTTGGTGCCCGCACCAGTTGGGGTCAGTGCAGGGCAGGGTGGGGGGTGGTTTGGGAAGGGGGGGTTAATTTGTTGAGAGATAGTCTTTTTATCTTGTTACCTTTATTGCAGTCATATGTCAGTCAACATGGTTATTGCAACAATGCCTTGGTATCGTTAACGGTCGCACCCGGCTGGGAGCGACCCCGTTACGCAGACACCCTAGACTCTGGTGCCTCATCTTGGATCCATTTTAATCCATGGCCACATTAAAGGTTCTCACGTGGAATGTGAGGGGTATGAGAGACCCCATTAAGAGATCTGCAGTGTTCGGGCAATTGAAGAAACAGAGGGCGGACGTGGTGGCTCTGGTGGAGACACACACTGAGGTCTCCATGCTGAGGGCGCTCAAGCGGCCTTGGGTGGGCTGGGCTTTTCATTCCGTCCACACTACCCACTCTAGAGGAGTATCCCTTTTGATAGCCAAAACAACCCATTTTGAGCTCCTAGACTTGGTGCTGGACCCAATGGGCAGATTTGTATGTATAAGAGCGAAACTGCATGGAGACACGGTCCTTATACTAGCCTTCTATGTACCACCCCCATTTCAATTTAATGTACTAACTGAAGGTATTAATTTCATGGCGCTACACCCTGCCATTTGGTTGGGAGATTTTAATAATGTACTGGATGCAACTACTGATAGGTTGTCCGGGTCATTACGACCCTTAACAGGCCCACAACTGACGAGATTTGCGCGCCTCCTTAATGATTTTAATTTGATAGATACATGGAGACATAGGTACCCCACCTCACGGGCCTACTCGTGTTTCTCCGCCTCCCACCACTCTATGTCCCGTATAGACCTTATACTTTTCTCTAGACCCCTTCTTCCCAGACTCAAGGATGCCGGGCTCTCACCCAGATCATTATCTGATCATTGTTCCTGCTGGGCTACGTTATCCCTACCTCACGCCCGGCTACCGCTGACATGGCGGCTGAACCCTTTTTGGCTGACCCTATTACCAGAAGAAGACGACCTGGGGACTGACTGGGGACAATTTTTCACGTTTAATGAAGACTCGGCACGACCGTAGATAGTTTGGGAGGCCTTTAAGTTACATGTCCGGATGACCCTTGCTACTCGTATTAACCAAATCAAACGGACCTCGGCAACGGTGGTTGATAATGCAACGATTGCCTTAGAGGTGGCGGAAAGAGACTTTCTGAATGACCCCACTGGGGACAGGGCGGGTAACCTTACGGTGTGCTCTAGGGCACTTGACCAGGCACTATATGAGAAGTCCAAACGCAAATTGTTTTTCCTCAGACAGAGGTCATACGAACATGGTGAAAAAGCTGGGAAACTACTGGCCTACCTCGTCCATTGCGAGGAGAGGCCCCCCGGTTGTGATCTCCCTGCGTTCTCCAGATAACACCCTGGTGAATGAGCCTGCACAGGTTGCAGGGATGTTCCTTGAATTCTTCACCTCCTTGTATGCCACCACAGTTTCGGATGACCTCTCTGTGATGGAGTCCTTCTGGGAAGGGATACAGGTCCCACGCTTGACAGAGGCCCAGACTAGGGAGTTGGAAGAGCCCCTGACTCTGGAAGAGATCACGGGGCCATGGCGGACTTCCCCACATCCAAGGCACCGGGCTCCGACGGCCTACCGGTGGAGTTTTACTCCACATATGCAGAAATCTTAGCGCCCCAACTGCTAAAACTGTATAACTCCATTTTCGAGAACTCTGAAATGCCGACCTCTATGAGGGAGGCTACTA
Source organism: Rana kukunoris (assembly GCA_029574335.1). Classification (NCBI taxonomy): domain Eukaryota; kingdom Metazoa; phylum Chordata; class Amphibia; order Anura; family Ranidae; genus Rana; species Rana kukunoris. The sequence goes on along the minus strand of CM056049.1, from coordinate 30,753,016 downwards.
TTGTTCTGATCCCCAAACCGGGCAAGGATCCTGGCCACCCGGAGTCTTACCGCCCCATTTCCCTGCTTCAGGTGGATGTCAAGATACTGGCAAAGGTGCTTGCCATCCGCCTGAACAAGGTTATCCTTTCATTAATTCATGGAGATCAGGCGGGGTTCATGCCTGGCAGGAACACGTCGTTTAATCTTCGGAGGCTGTTTATTAACCTTCAGGCCCCTCATGATAACCCTGGGTCCTCGACACCGCCAAGGCCTTCGACTCTGTCGAATGGCGCTATCTGTGGACTTGCTTAGGTAAGTTTGGATTGGGACCCAGGTACATCAAATGGGTACAGCTCCTCTACCAAAACCTGGTGGCTAGGTCCTGGCCAATGGTCTCGGACCGGTTTTCGCTTTATAGGGGTACTAGGCAGGGGTGTCCTCTGTCGCCACTGCTATACGCGCTGGCGGCAGAGCCACTCGCCATTGCCATTCGCACCCACACGGGAATTATTGGTCTGCAGAGAGGGGGGGTGGTGGAAAAGATCAGTACATATGACACTCTTCTCTACCTAGATGACTCAACTAACTCATTGCCCTTAGCATTAGACCTGATAGAGAAATTCGGCACATTTTCTGGCCTAAAGATAAATTGGGACAAGTCTCAGGTGCTCCCGTTGGACAGTTACCCCTCCACTGAGGATAGGGGTTCGCTCCCCCTGCAGAGAGTCAGTGTTATTAAATATCTAGGCATCAGGATGACTAAAGACCCCGGGGACTATGTCTCACTCGACATAGACCCTCTGTTTGGCATGCTCAAGCAGAAGACACAAACATGGGCTCGTCTCCCATTGGGGGTGATGGGCCGAGTAAACCTTATTAAAATAGTCTTATTGCCCAAGATTCTTTATATGCTCTGGCACTCCCCTGTTTATCTTATCCTCAGACATTTTATGGCGATCGAGGCCCTCTTAAAACCCTTTTGTCTGGGGACTCAGCAGGCACAAACTCCCATGGCACAAACTTAAACGCCCGACAGACCTGGCAGGTCTTGCCCTACCTGACTTCAGTCTATACTATCTTGCAGCTCAGCTCTCGCAAATGTTTCATGTGGACAAGACGGATAGGGACAGGTTCCTGTGTCTCCTGTGCCCAAGTTGGGCCGGGACGACACTGGACCCCATGGTGGTGATCGCGGGGGAGACTGTGGGAGGGAGTGGGTCAGCTGACCGTAAGACACTTTTATACCAATATAAGAAAGTGTGGACCATAACCTCCAAGAAGTTACATATACTGCCCATGAATGCCTTTACTCCCTTGTGGCATAACTCGACCCTCCCTGAATTCACCCTAATCCCAGATGCTAGATGGTGGAGCTCCAGGGGTATTTTCTACATGTCCCACATTGTAGCCAATGGGAGACTTAAAACGTTGTCCAGCTTGCAGCTGGAGTTTGTCCTCCCTGACCAATGCATTTTCGATACCTGCAGCTACGTCATGCCTACAACACACAATTTCCTTTGGGTGTCGTCTCCCTGGATGCTAACCCATTGATGGCGTCCATAAAATACCCTGATCCTAAAAAACTAATTTCACAATTTTATTCCATGTTGTCACTCCCTTCCGCAACTGTGGGGGCGTATGCCGTGAAGACTAGGTGGGAGGACGATCAGGGCCCAGTAGCGGATGACGAGTGGAGCGATGCTCTGGATACATGTAGGTTGGTCTCTCCCAAACTGTCAGATCGACTCACCCAGATCTTTATAGTACACAGGTCATATCTCACGCCCCTTAGAATCATTGAAATACAAACGGGACTCTCCATCTGCCTGTCCCATGTGTGCTCAACCGGCAGCCAATTTTTTCCACCTGCTGTGGTCCTGCTCTAAGTTGCAGGCATTTTGGTCGCAGGTGGTTGGATTCTTGCATGACAAGATGTGCTCCCCTGTAACACTCCAGCCGAAGCTATGTCTACTGGGTATCTTCCCCAATCCAGATAGTAACAAATGTGTGCAGTTGTTTTTACATGAGACGCTTTTCTCGGCTAGGAAAGTAATTGCCAGGGGATGGATGCGTCCTGACCCCCCACTGCTATCGCACTGGCTGGCGGAGGTTAATACTGTATTACACTATAGGAGACTAGTGTATACACACAGGGGTTGTTCGTCCAAATTTGAAAAGGTCTGGGACAAATGGTTAAAATCTTCTGATACCTGTATATAATGTATAGTGATGCTTTCAGGGGATGTGTCCTTTCCTCTCTCCCTTATCCTAAAATCCTTACTGATGTTTGGGGGAGGGGTCTGGGGGATGGATTGGGGTGGAGGGACTTTTTGGGGACTTGGGACCCCATGTTGGTGCATCTCATGTCCGCGGGTACTTCCGATGCTCATGCTTTTCCATGTCCACATTCATTGGTATACTCCACTGTACCGTGATGTAGAACGCTACCATAGCAATTTTGCCAACTGCATGTACCAGTGTAATCTGATTTTCTTATGTACCATCTTTTTTGTTCTCAATAAAAGACTTTGGATTAAAAAAAAAAAGAAAGCTCTATCTGTGGGGAAAAAATTATAAAAATGTCATTTGGGTACAGTGTTGTATGATCGAGCAATTGTCATTCAAAGTGTCTCAGCGCTGAAAGCTGAAAATTGGTCTGGGCAGGAGGGGGGTTTAAGTGCTGTGACAGACTCACACGGGACATCCCCGCAATCTCTTATGTCTAAAATCATACTATGTCCACTAGGGGCATAGGATGACTGAGAAATTATATCCTGGACTACCTGAGATAGGCTTATTATGTAATTATTATCCACAATATATTCCACGATATCTGTAAAGAACTATTTACTGTTTGTTATTTCTGAACTCAACGGGTGAGTGACTCATTCATACTGTTAGATGCTAATGACGTCACCCCCAGCCCTCTGCTGTTGTGTGAAGATGTCCTGTGTTTACACTTATGATAATGTGTATTGTATAGCAGGTGAGCGAGGAGACGTGACGTCTACTCGTCTAGTCTGGGTAAATGATTAGTTAATTAGCTCATGTTAATTTATGTTCTGCTTACCTCCTCTTTAAACTGTATATAAGGTTGCATTCTTGGTTCTATTAAACACTTCATGTTTAGCACACAAACAAGTCTCGTCTCTATGGGCCAGATTCAGGTAGATGGGAGCATCTTTAATCTGGAGTAACGTTTCTCATTTACGTTACTCTGGGGAAATTTTAGGAGCAAGTGCTGTTATTCATGAAGCACTTGCTCCTAAAGTTGCGGCAGCGTATCGTGAATGAGCCGGCGGAATTCAAATTGGGCGGGTACGGGGCGTGTATTATTTAAACTAAGCGCGATCCTGCGGCGAACGCACTGCGCATGCATCGACTGTCAATGCATCCCAGTGCGCATGCTCCAAATTCTGTCAGTGAACGTCAATGACGTCAAATCCCCATTCATGGACGTTTTACGCAAGCGACGCGATTTTTTTTTTTCGACGCGATGACGACGGCTATACTTAACATAGGATACTCCACTAGGGGGCTGCTTTATCTTTACGCCGCGTATCGCTTACGGAAATGTCGGAAAGTCACTGAGTTGCGCCCGAATACGATCGTGAATTGCCGATTCCCGCTGATTAACATATTTTTTCAGCGTAAATCAGCGGGAACGCCCCCGGCGCCATTTTTAAATTACAGTTGCGATGCGATGGTGAAATTCAATTACGCCGATCGCATCGGAACTCCAACCCGGCGTTTCTTGTTTTCTGGTTACAGAAAACAGAAACGCCGGCTTAAAGTGACAGTTAGGCTGGAGTATCACTGATACTCCAGCCTAACTCTACCTGAATCTGGCCCATTGTGTGTTGAGAGCAGCTGGAATATCTGAAAGTGCCCAGTAAGCAAGTGGTTAATGATGAGTGGATACCAGGACAGTTTTGCTACATTTTGCATTTTGAGTGTGGGAGGAAACCCGAGTACCCATGTAAGCACAGGAAGAACATGCAAACTCCAGGTAGGTAGTGAGGATTTGAACCGATGACCCAAGTGCTGCTAGGTGCCAGTGGTGACTGGTGCTCAAAATTTCTGGGGGGACACAAACAAACTGAAAAATTCAGAAAAATACTTATAAAAACACATCAACTGCAGCCTCCATGTGCCCATCAGATGCAGCCACTGTGCCCGTCAAATGCAGCCACTGTCCCCATCAAATGCAGCCACTGTGCCCATTATATGCAGCCACTGTGCCCATTATATGCAGCCACTGTGCCCATTATATGCAGCCACTGTGCCCATTATATGCAGCCACTGTGCCCATCAAATGCAGCCACTGTGCCCATCAAATGCAGCTACTGTGCCCATCAAATGCAGCCACTGTTCCCATCAAATGCAGCCACTGTGCCATCAAATGCAGCCACTGTGGCCATCATATGTAGCCACTGTGCCCAGCAAATATAGCCACTGAGGCCCAGCAAATGCAGCCAATGTGCCATCAAATGCAGCCATGTGCCTCCCCCAGTTGTCACTTCACCTACCCACCGTGGCTGGGGAGGTGGCACTTATTGCTTGTGTGGCAGGGCTCTGCTCCTCTCCTGGAGTGATGGGGCTCTCCTCCCTCTCCTTCTCCTCTCTTGTAGTAGTAGGAAGTGGCCTTATGCTTTGGGCAATCAGGAGACATGTCTCACTGACCTGCTTCCTGATTGGCAGGTAGAAACATTGGTGTGAAAATACCGAAAATTCATTTGCTATGTCACACAACAGGGCGGGATTGGGACGCACTGCTCTGTGCCCCGAGCCAACCCTATTTTAAAGCTTTAAACACGTGCTTCAAAACACCCCCCGCCATAGTATTTCATGTTTTCGGCATCCTAAAAGGGGCTGGGCACATGAATAGGGAGGGCGGCGGGAGGTGTTGGGGGGCGGCACTTATGTGCCCACAATGCACGGGCCGCCACTGCTAAGTGCCATGTAAGTGAATGGGACCAGTGATGTCACTAGTTAGAGAAAAGGGGCGGTGACATCACAATCTCCACTTTATCCAGAGAACACATTGCATTTATTGAGAAAATGTACAGTGTTCTCTGAAAGATGCCCTTGCTGACGTTCGCTAAGCAGCAGGGCATGGGACACAGAAGCTAGGGCAGATCACCGGAGTAGCAACGCCTATTTCCAGCTTCCACAGCTTTGGCACATACTTTACATACGTCCATTGGTCCAAGCTGGACTAATGTACTATGTAGGAAATGGTCATACCTGAAATTCAGCTTAACTAATGAATGTAAGATGATTTCACATCAGCATGATGATGTGATTTTTAGTAAAGGGAGGGAAAACGTGTAAAAGTTTTTTTTTTTTTATATATTTGAATAGTAATCAATTGTAATGAGCCGGTTTTAGTAATTATATTATCTCTGCAATTTGCAGGATATCGCTGCTGAGTTCAATCAGAGTTTGGCAGTCAGCAATAAAGATCATTTCATTTTATTTTTACAGGATATCAGGCAAAACGGTTATGTGTGCATATAAAAATTTAGGAAGCAGATTAGGCAAATCGTAAGTAAACGCCATAATTGCTTCTCCGAAGCTGCCCTCCACTGTGAGGCTGATTGCAGCCACAATTCACCGTATTCCTTTGATAATCAACAATGAACGCAATGTTCGGTTTCAAATTAAAGGCAAAATAAAAACTATCAATGGCGATCATAGATTTGTAATACATTCAATTAGGTGGAACTGGTGGCCGTAGATCTGCCTTCCAGAAGCTCTTAGACGATGCGGCTTCCTTCTCCATTATCTATGTGCCAGAATTTGTTTATGAGTAGAGAAATCTTCTCTACGCTTTTTTTTTGTAATGTATCCATGGAAACGCTACTCAGGCTCCATCTAAAGCGAGTGAGCGAACCGCGCTTCATTAAGAGGGAGCGAGCAAAAAAAAAATGTGCAGCAGACTAACCTCGATTCACTCTGCAGGTCTGTGTAATAGGTTTCGCAGTGACAGGTTATTGTGTACGAGAGGGCAATCTGGCATTATAAAACTAGGCTTCTTAGCCGAGAAAGGTAAAATTAATTGAATTCATATTTAGAAAAGTCTACATTGTTTCATATATGACTTAACAGGTTCCTGTCTGAAAAAGGAATGTACTGTAACTTATGTTACCTTTTATTTTCCTTCAGAAATCTGCCAAATTCGCCCTATGAATTTATAGACAAGATAGGGTCCCTACTATGTAGAGCAATATAAAAAGCACATCAAGATACAGCATTTCTTCTAAAAAGATCTTTGTGGGGAATTATAATCTTCTAAAACTCAAGTCTAGTTTTACTTTTTATTTTTACAAAAAATCTGTTGCTCAATCCACTTTCTGTATGACCCAGAGAAGGTCCTCCTCTGGATTCAATTATGTACACTGCCATTCAGTCCACTTCCTGTAAGCTCTAGAGCAGGTCCACTTCTGGGTTGATGTCCATCATCATTCAATCCTCTTCTTCCAAGACCCAGAGCAGGTCCTCTTCTGGGTTGATAATACATCCATCATCATTCAATCCACTTACTGTAAGCCCCATAGAAGGTCCTCTTCAGGGTTAAATGACATCCATCATCATTCAATCCACTTATTGTAAGTCCCAGAGAAGGTCCTCTTCAGGGTTGAAATGACATCTATCATCATTCAGCCCACTTACTGTAAGCAGGTCCTCTTCTAGGGTTGAATGATATCAATCAGCTTTCAATCAATTTCCTGTAAGAATCTGCACCGGTCCTCTGCTAGGTTGATATGACATATCTCACCATTCAGACCCAGAAAAGGTCCTCTTCTAGGTCGAATGAGGTCCATCATCATTCAATACATTTATTGTAAGCCCCAGAGAAGGTCCTCTTCAGGGTTTATATTACATCTATCATCATTCAGTCCACTTACTGTAAGCAGGTCCTTATTTGGGTTGAATGATGTCCATCAGCTTTCAATTCATTTCCTGTAAGCCACTGCATCGGTCCTCTGCTGGATTGATATGACATATCATACCATTCAGTCCACTTACTGTAAGCCCCAAAGTAGGTCCTCTTCTAGGTTGAATGATATCAATCAGCTTTCAATCAATTTCCTGTAAGAATCTGCACCGGTCCTCTGCTAGGTTGATATGACATATCTCACCATTCAGACCCAGAAAAGGTCCTCTTCTAGGTTGAATGAGGTCCATCATCATTCAATCCATTTATTGTAAGCCCCATCATTCAGTCCACTTACTGTAAGCAGGTCCTTATTTGGGTTGAATGATGTCCATCAGCTTTCAATTCATTTCCTGTAAGCCACTGCATCAGTCCTCTGCTGGGTTGATATGACATATCATACCATTCAGTCCACTTACTGTAAGCCCCAAAGTAGGTCCTCTTCTAGGTTGAATGATGTCCATCATCATTCAGTCCACTTCTTGTAAGCCCCAGAGAAGGTCCTCTTCTATGTTGAATGATGTCCATCTTCATTCAATCCAGTTCTTTTAAGCCCCATAGTAGGTCCTCCTCTGTGTTGAATGACATCCATCAGCATTCAATCCATTTCCTGTAAGCCCCAGAGCAGGTCTTCTTCTGGGTAAATTACATCCCCATCATACAATCAACTTCCTCTATCACCCAGAGAAGGTCTTCCTCTGTATTCAATAATGTCCACTGCCATTCAGTCCACTTCCTGTAAGCTCTAGAGCAGGTCCCCTTCTGGGTTGATATATATGACATATATCACCATTCAGCCCCAGAGTAGGTTCTCTTCCAAGTCGAATGAGGTCCATCATCATTCAATCCAGTTCTTGTGACCCCCAGAGTAGGTCCTCTTCTGAGTTTATATGACATCTATCAGCATCCAATCCATTTCTCATAAGCCCCAGTGCAGGTCCTCTTCTGGGTAAATGACATCCCCATCATACAATCCACTTCCTGTATGACCCAGAAAAGGTCCTCCTCTGTATTCAATTACGTACACTGCCATCCAGTCCACTTCCTGTAAGCGTTAGAGCAGGTCCTCTTCTGGGTTGATATGACATCCATCAACATTCAATCCACTTCTTGTAAGCCCCAGAGTAGGTCCTTTTCTGGGTTAAATTACATCTATCAGCATTCAATCCATTTCCTGTAAGCCCCAGAGCAGGTCCTCTTCTGGATAAATGACACCCCCATCATACAATCCACTTCCTGTATGACCCAGAGAAGGTCCTCCTCTGGATTCAATTACGTCCACTGCCATTCAGTCCACTTCCTGTAAGCTCTAGAGCAGGTCCTCTTCTGGGTTGATATGACATATATCACCATTCAGCCCCAAAGTAGGTCCTCTTCTAGGTCGAATGAGGTCCATCATCATTCAATCACTTCTTGTAAGCCCCAGAGTAGGTCCTCTTCTGGGTTGAAAGACATCCATCAGCATTCAATCCATTTCCTGTAAACCCCAGAGCAGGTCTTCTTCTGGGTTTATGTCCATCATCATTCAATCCTCTTCTTGTAAGCCCTAGAGCAGGTCCTCTTCCGAGTTGAATGACATCCATCATTATTCAAGCCACTTCTTGTAAGCCCCAGAGGCGGTCCTCTTCTGGATTGAATGATGTTCATCAGCATTCAATTAATTTCCCATAAGCCCCAGAGCAGGTCCTTTTCTGGGTTGAATAAAATCCCCATCATAAAATCCACTTCCTGTATGACCCAGAGAAGGTCCTCCTCTGGATTCAATTACATACACTGCCATTCAGTCCACTTCCTGTAAGCTCTAGAGCAGGTCCTCTTCTGGGTTGATGTCCATCATCATTCAATTCACTTCTTGTAAGCCCCAGAGGAAGTCCTCTACAGGGTTGAATGATGTTTATCAGCATTCAATCCATTTCTCATAAGTCCCAGAGCAGGTCCTCTTCTGGGTTGAATGACATCACCATCATACAATCCACTTCCTGTATGACCCAGAGAAGGTCATCCTCTGGTTTAATGATATCTATTGCCATTCAGTCCACTTCCTGTAAGCTCCAGTGTATTTTCTGGGTTGAATAGCATGTATCACCATTCAACTGACTTTCTGTAAGCCCTAGCATAGGTCTTCTTTTGGGTTAAATGGCAGCCATAGTCTTTTGAATCATTTCCTGAAAGTCCCAGAGCCAGTCCTTCAGGGTTGCAAGGCTACCATTGTCATTTGACCCTCATCCTGCAAACCTCTGCACCGGTCGTCTTCAGGGTTTAATTACATCCATTGTCATTCAAGCCACGTCCTGTAAGCCCCAGCGCTGGTCCTTCTCATGGTTAAATTGTGCCCATAGTCATTCAGTCCACATCCTGTAAACTCTAATGCAGGTTCTCTTTTTGGTTGAATGACATCCAGCATTATTCAGCCCACTTCCAGTAAGTCCTAACACAGGTCCTCTTCTGGGTTAAGTGATGCCCATCATCATTCAGTCCACGTCCTTTAGATCACAGCGCAGGACCTCTTCTGGATTGAATGGCTTCTGTTGTCATTGAATCCATTTCCTGTAAGAACCAACATAGGTCCTCTTCTGGGTTGAATGATGTCCATTTTCATTCACCTGACCTGTAAGCCCCAGCACTGGTCCTCTTGGTTACATAATATCTAGTGACATTCAGTCCACTTCTTGTGGCCTAGCACATGTCCTCTTTTGGGTTAAATAATGCCCATCAGCATTCAGTCAAATTTCTGCAAGCCCCAGTGCATGTCCTTTACTGGGATGAATGATGTCCACCATCATTCAACCCACTTTCTGTAAGCCCCATCGCTGCTCTTATGCCCTTCTTGTTTTATTGGAGAATAACAAGAACACAGAGATAAAAATACATTGTAACCATGCAGTTCCATCTGGAAGAATATTACATTTTACAGGGATTAAATACACTACCACCTAGTGGCAGAACTATTATTCACAGTATAATTACAGTATGAAAATAGCTGTTGCACCTATCCCTGTATAAACAGTATACTAATACCCCCACTCAAAAACAACTTCTTATACATGGTAAGTGTCATCTACGTCTGGAATTCTGGGTCACAATTTTCAGATAATCTCAGGTTCATTGGTCTTGAGTATGTTTTAGGTAATATGTGACAGTTTTAATTGCATTTCAAACCTTTTGCCAGAGTTTACTTCCACATCTGAAAAGTGACATGGTGGGTCCTATATCTGGACATGTAGTGGTTGCAGTGTAAAAAAGTTTCCCCAATGCTTCTTTGTCCGATGCTAGAGTAGCTTCCTCTTTCAACCTTTAGGTATGTTGTTTCCACAAGTTTGTACACTTTACATCTTTGCATTATATATTAGACATGTGCATTCGTTTTCGTCTGAATGCATTTTCATCCGAATTTGGGGTATTTTCGTTATCGTTTTAACAAACGAAAACAAACGTGCAGAAACCGAAAACCATAAGATCCGACATAAAAAACTGCTTAATTGTTTGTTTTCGTTGCTACAACAGTTCGATATAGATAGGAGATTCGACATGATGCTGACAATAGCGATCTGTGTCTATCGAACCGGTGGTCGAATGTGCCTAACCTAACACTATCAGTCCAAGATTATTCTACATAGAGAGGAAAGATTCGACATTATAGAGAGAAAAGCTTCAACATGATAGAGACAGTGTTTGGGTAGACCATTTGACATGAAGAACGAGGATTTGATGAGGCAGCAAAAAACATACAACCGTTGAATCTGTCATTGAAGGCTTATGTGTCTGTCGAAAGTTCTAATGTCGCGTACACACGATCATTTTAAAAAAATCTCATTTACAAACTATCGTGTGTGGGCTTTAGAAAATTTTTCGGGTTCTGAAAAACTGGCAATTTTTTTTTCGAACATGCTTCACAACGTTTTAAACGTTGATGTTTTTCGGGTTGTAAAAAATGGTCGTGTGTGGGTTTTAACGACGTGAAAAATCTGCGCATGCTCAGAAGCAAGTTATGAGACAGGAGCGCTCGTTCTGGTAAAACTACCGTTCGTAATGGAGTAAGCACATTCATCACGCTGTAACAGACAGAAAAGCGCGAATCGTCTTTTACTAACACAAAATCAGCAAAAGCAGCCTCAAGGGTGGCGCCATCCGCATAGAACTTCCCCTGTATAGTGCCGTCATACGTGTTGTACGTCACGGTGCTTTTCTAGAGCATTTTTTTGTAACGATCGTTTTAATGATCAAGTTGAAAAAAACTTTGTTTTTTCTAGATCCTAAAAAATTTCTACAAGCAGCTAAACTGTATGACGCCGCAATCATACATTTCCGGTCAAATGCTCGGCCCATAGGCTATAGAAGAATTCGAATGTTGGTTGACTAGTAAGAATAATTTATAAATATAATTATTACTAGTGTCATACAACATTAGAATTCTTCTATAGCTTGTGGGCGGAGCATTCGACCGGAAATGTACGATTGCGGCGCCGTACAGTTTAGCTGCTCCGTCGAATCTTCTTAGAACATCCGACAGACACCATAAGCCTTCATTGACAGATTCAACCTTAATTAATTCGGATTTTCAGACAAATACATTTTTTTAACGAAACAAAATAAATATAAACGAATTTCGGGAGTAACTAAATAAAACATTTTTTTGGACGAAAACAAAATTCCGAAACGAAACATTTCAGTGTGCACATGTCTATTATATTTGTCCCCAAGCTTGGAGCTGGATGAGAGGTGTCCTCTCTGGAGCTTTAATCCACTTTTGCTTCTCATGAACAGGTTGCCTTTGCATTTACTCTTGGCTCAAGCTGTGAGACTGTGAACCATATACTATAGTATAACGTGTATAACAAGCATCTTGCTGGGATGCCCTTGTTGGATCGCACAGGCTTTCTGATCAAGGTTGCAGGCAGTTAACCTTCTACCTTTTCAGAAGGATAATTACTGATGCCATATTCAATTTCAGTGATGTTCTGTTCCTTTTCCTGCAGTACTGGTGGAGCTTCTAGCAGAAGATCCAGCAAAAGAGCAGAAGACAGTGGAGAGAGAGGACAGCGCAGAGAGGGGAGAAGGACTGGCAGAGGGAGGAGACGTCGCCAGAGAAGGGAGAAAAGCCGGAGCTGCCTTGAAGGAGTTGTAAAGTAAGAAATTTTTTCACCTTAATGCAATCTATGCATTAAGGTGAGAAAACATCTGTTGCTGCCGCCCCCCCCCCCCAACCCCCGTTATACTTACCTGACCCCTCGAAAGTCCTGCGCTCGGTCCCAAGATCCTCTTCGCTGCTCTGCCTGGCCGTTGATTGGCTAGAGCGGATGGATTTAGAGCAGCGCAGCCATTGGCTGGCGCTGCTGTCAATCACATCCAGTGACGCTGCGCACCGAGGGGCGGGGCCGAGTGATACAGTGAGCTGCTATGGCCACTCGCTGTATCACAGGAGGGCGCCCGCAATTACTCACCACAGTGCGAGCTGTCTCGAATGACTGTGGTCAGTACTTGCGGGGAGGACCAGAGACAGCCGCCGAGGGACCCCAGAAGACATGTATCGGGGCCACTCTAACTGCACAGTGGAGGTAAGTCCATCACCTTTACTCTCAGCTTCCTTAGCAAGGCAGTGGTCGCCTTGGAGGTGTGTTTGGGGTCTTTATGTTGGAATACTGCCCTGCGGCCCAGTCTCCGAAGGGAGGGGATCATGCCCTGCTTCAGTATGTCACAGTACATGTTGGCATTCCTGGTTCCCTCAGTGAACTGTACCCCCCCAGACCATGACACTCCCACCACCATGCTTGACTGTAGGCAAGACACACTTGTCTTTGTACTCCTCACCTGGTTGCCGCCACACACACCTGACACCACCTGAACCAAATACGTTTATCTTGGTCTCGTCAGACCACAGGACATGGTTCCAGTAATCCATGTCCTTAGTCTGCTCGTCTTCAGCAAACTGTTTGCAGACTTTCTTGTGCATCTTCTTTAGAAGAGGCTTCCTTCTGGGATGACAGGCATACAGACCAATTTGATGCAGTGTGCGGCATATGGTCTGAGCACTGATAGGCTGACCCCCACACCCCTTCAACCTCTGCAGCAATGCTGGCAGCACTCATATGTCTATTTCCCAAAGACAACCTCTGGATATGATGCTGAGCATGTGCACTCAACTTCTTTTGATAACACCAAATTTAACACACCTTCTCCCCACTCACACCTAAGGCTGCATACACACGGTCGGTCAAAACCGCTGAAAACAGACTAAATTTCAGTTTCATCGGTCCAAACCAATCGTGTGTAGGCCCCATCGATCAGTTGTCCTTCGGTCCAAAAACAGAGAACTTGCTTTAAAATTTAACCGATGGACGCCTAACCGATGGGTCAAAAACGATCGTTAGTATGCAAAGGCATCGGTCAACAGGCCGCGCATACTCAGAATCAAGTCGACTCATGCTTGGAAGCATTGAACTTTGTTTTTATCAGCACGTTGTGTGTTTTACGTCACCGCGTTCTGACACGTTTTTTTAACCGATGGTGTGTAGGCACATCAGACCGTCAGTCGGCTTTGTTGGTTAAATGAAGAAAACTGTGCTTCGGACAGTTCTCGTCGGTTGGACTGATCGTGTGTACGCGGCCTGAGACCTTGTAACACTAACGAGTCAAATGACACCCGAGGGAAAATGGCTAATTGGGCCCAATTTGGAAATTTTCACTTAGAGGTGTACTCACTTTTGTTGCCAGCGGTTTAGACATTAATGGCTGTGTGTTGAGTTATTTTGAGGGGACAGCAAATGTACACTGTTATACAAGCTGCGCACTCACTACACAACATTGTAGATACAAAGTGTCATTTCTTCAGTGTTGTCACATGAAACAAAATATTTATATTTTTTAGCACTCATAGCTTTCTTAGTGTTACTTGTCCCCAAAAAGTGTCAAAGGTGTCAGTTAGGTGTCTGATTTGTCCACCACAATAGCGCAGTCCCGCTATACTGTAAGTTGCTGATCGCTGCTATTAACAGTAAAAAAAAAAAAAAATCCCATAGTTTGGAGACACTATGGCCCGGATTCACATACATCGGCACATTTTTATGCCGCCGTAGCATATCTTCTTTACGCTACGCCGGTGCAACACAGAGAGGGAAGCATTGAATTCACAAACCAAATGCTCCCAACGTTGCGCCGGCGTAGCGTATAGTCGTAGGCGTAAGTCAGCGCAAGTGGAAGTGGGCTGGAAGTGGGCGTGATACATTTTAATGAAGCGTGACCCCATGCAAATGATGGGCTGAGCTTCAGACAAGTACTTAAAATGAACTGCGCATGCGTCGTACCTTGGACGCATCCCAGTGCGCATGCTTACAATCACGTCGAAACAACTGGCTAAGATACGTCGAAACACTGCCTACGACGTGAGCGTAACCTACGCCCAGCCCTATTCACGTACAACGTAAACTACGTAAAATTCGACGGCATTCGTTCCCTGGTCCATACCTTTGTATGAGTTGCGCCTCCAATATGGGGAATAACTTTACGCCGGAAGTAAACCTTACACAAATCGCTTAAAAAATGCGCCGGGCGCAAGTACGTTTGTGAATCGGCGTATCTCCCTCATTTGCATATTTGCATCGAAAATCAATGGGAGTGCCAAATGCATCCAGCGTAACTATGCGCCCACTATACGTCGGTCGGATGAAGTCTGTTTTTAGGCGTATCTTAGTTATGTGGGCATGGCGCACAGATACGACAGCGCATATTTACACTTACTATAATTTTTGTGCAAACCAATCGATATACGCTTCTTGGGATTTTTTTTTTTTTTTACTAAAGATATGTAGCAGATTACATATTGGCCTAAATTGATGAAGAAATTTGATTTTTTACATTTTTTTATAGGGTGTGTTTTATAGCAGAAAGTAAAAATTATTATCATTATTTCTTTTTAATTGTCGTTTTTTTTTTTAATAGCACAGAAAAAAAAAAACGCAGAGGTGATCAGATACCACCAAAAAAATAAATCTCTATTTGTGGGGAAAAAAAAGGATAAAAATTGGATTTGGGTACAACGCAATTGTCAGTTAAAGGTAACGTAGTGCCGCATCTCAAAAATTTTTCGGAGCTGAAGTGGTCAATCAAATGACATTTTAATAATGTTTTTTTTTCTCAGTTTTTTTGTACTAATCGCTAGGTATGCATTTTTGAATAACCTCAATTGTATTTAGCGTGGCATTTCACCACCATTATTTATGTTACGTATTTTATCCTATGTATTCATTGCTGCAGCTTTTCAACAATTTTTATTACAGTAAAACCTTGGATTACGAGTAACGCAGATTACGGGTGTTTCTGAATGCAAGCTGTTTTTTTTTTAAATCCTGACTCGGTTGCGAGCGAGCAGGATTCAAGCCTCTGGAGTGTGCAGTACCGCATGTGACCAGAGGTGCAGGTACACCGGTGACGCTCAGAGACCCTTCGAGTCGCTCTGAGACACTCAAAACTGCTCAGAGACACTCGGAAACACTCCCGAGTGCCTCAGAGTGTTTCCCAGCATCTCCGAGTGGTCTTCGAGCTTATTTGAGTGTCTCCGGCGCCCTCCAGCTCTGGCCACATGCAGTACTGCATTAGTGTGACCCCATGTCCCGGATTGCCTGGGACAGTCCTGCATTTTGCAGGTCTGTCCCGGGCACATTCATTCCAGGACAATACAGTGTTCCTGAATAAAACTGACACAGCCACCCCCCCGGCCAATCTGATGCCCCCAAAAAAGGCCGCCACATCACCGATTTACTCACTGACAGTACTTGTCCTGTCTGGAAATGCCTGGAGGAGCACAATCCCCGCCCCCTGCTTGTGATTGGAGAAATCATAAATCCCGGCTCTTGTGTCCAATCACTGTGCTGTGATTCATTACAGCACAGTGCCAAAAAGGTTAAGGTTGGAAGTTGCAGAAGGACAGGACATACTGACCAATGAGAGGTTGGCATGAAGTGGCCGAAAGAGGCTGCAGGACAGCCATTGAAATGCAAAAATGGATGAAAAAACAAAAACCATCATTTTTTATTACAAAAATAGCAGCTGTTTATGATACGAGCTTTAACTAAGTATTTGTCATCCAGTTTACAGCTGCTTTAAAAAGTACATAGACAGTATTTTAGTATATTGTACTTCTGGGAACCACTGAGGAGGGAAATACTCATTAATCTCCATATACAGTATAAACAGAGACCACACTCATCAACGTTATCCCACCTGGAAACAGAAGATGGCAGTATTTCACCGCAGAACGTTTACAGCCCCATGTACTAAAGCCCATTATTCATGGATGACATGTCTGTAATATACACACCTATATAACTTGATTGATCTGTGTCATGAAAAATTCACATGTATCAAGAGACCCCGACAGGCACATTGATTATTATTATTATCATTATACCACTCAGAAAGAAAGAAGTTACCTTTTGGTTTTACCGCCGTCTCTTGCTGAAGACTAAAAAAAATGTTATTATCAAATAAACTTTAAATTTACACCCTCAGCAATTGTTAGCTTAACATATTGAGCACAATAAAATAAACATTCCCCAGTAAACTGTTTGTTACATTTTTTACCCCAGCACTAATGCTGCTGGCTCATGCCCTCTCTGTGCTGCTTCCCTGAACTTTCACCATAGCTCCCAACTGTCCCTGATTTGAAGGGACTGTCCCTAATTTGGAACAAAGTCTCTGTCCCTCATTCCTCCTCATTTGTCCCTCATTTTGGTCTGATGTATATAGTTGCATGAAAAATACACTTTTTATCTTTGAAAAAATGTTCCCCAGTGATAAACCTTTCATCCAATTCATAAATTGCTGCATTTGTAAATTCCAAAAGCCAATATAAAGGAATAGCAGTGGTTAAAAAAAAAAAAAACACTTATGTTTTTTAAACATTTTTTTCGTATAATTCTCCTCTAAGGGGCGTGGCAGGGGGTGTGTCCTATACCTACATACTTTTGCATATAGGCGTCCCTCGTTCCCATCTCAAAAATTTGGGAGGTATGCTGTCAGCAGGGCCGCCATCAGGGGGGGTACAGGCATTACACCTGAAAGGAGCCTGATGGTCCACAGGGGCTCGGCTGGCCCCCTCCTGTTTATTTATTTTTTGCACTACACCTGTAAGGGGCCCGATGGTCCCTAGGGCCCCTTACAGGCCCGGCTGGTCCCCCTCCCAGTTTTATTTATTTATTTATATTTTGCATTACACCTGTAAGGGGCACATGGGTCCCCAGGGCATTACACTTCGCGTCAGCACCCCCCCCCCCCATTCTCTGCTTTAGTGGGCCCTGCCTAAAGCTGTGTAATGGGCCCCAAAATGTGTGCCCTGGCTGTCAGTCATCACAGGAAAGGGTTAAATGTGGACAGTGCAGTCTCTGGTCTATCTGCAGGGAGGAGGAGAAAGGGGCAAGGGGGTGCCGTGTCCTCCTAGGTCAGTGATGGCGAACCTTGGCACCCCAGATGTTTTGGAACTACATTTCCCATGATGCTCATGCACTCTTCAATGTAGCTGAGCATCATGGGAAATGCAGTTCCACAACATCTGTGGTGCCAAGGTTCGCCATCACTGTCCTAGGCTATGGGGCTGTGTGATTCTATTGATGCACACAGTATGGAGAGACATAACTGTCCCTGCATGCAAGGGTGGCTGCAAGAGAAAGGAGCCACCTTAAAACATGAAACCTGGGGTAGAGGTCATGGCACCAGCTTCAGCTGGAACATAGGCAACAATTAAAAGATAAAGAAGCTGCATACTTAGTAAGTGAAGTACTTAAAGGGGGTCTAAACCCTCAAAGTTTTTCACCTTAATGCATTCTATTAAGGTGAAAAATCTCCTGTGATGCAGAAGCCCCCCCCCCCCCCCCCGGAGTCCAGGCTTTCCAGCGACGGGGACGAGCACACCAGCTCCAGCTGGTGTCTCTGGTCCTGATTGGATAGATTGAAAGCATTTGCTCCTGCTGCTGTCAATCAAATCCAAAGATGCAAGCGCCGAGGAGGCGAGATTTGCTGTCTGTATTAATGGATGCAACGTCAGGACGACTGCCCCTAGGGAGAGCAGCTGTCCAGCGGGGCACTCGAGAAGAGGAGGAGTTAGGAGCAAGCACACGCTAAGGGACCCCAGAAGAGGAGGATCAGGGCAACTCTGTGCAAAACCAACTTCACAGAGGAGGTAAGTATGACATGTTTGTTTTTGTTTTTTTTAAAAGGGAATCTTTAGTTACCCTTTAAAGCGAAACTCCACTATTGTTGAGAAAAAAACATTCCCCTCTGGGTGATCTATGTACATTACAAGGATCTTAACAAACTTTTTGGAAGATTTCTACCTTTTGTTATTCTAAAAAAATCAGTGTTGTGCCCATGATTCAATATTAGAGGTTTTATAATTATCAATCAGCTGCTACACCTGCAGGGCTCTAATGAGGAAAGTGTCAGAGTCTGCATCCTTTTAGACGTGATTTCCTTTTGGCAGTATCTTACCAAAAATGACATATTTGTTGCAGGGGATGCCTGAAACAAATAGGGTAGCTTAGTGCAGACTTCTGGGAAAATCAGTGAGCCAATCACACAAGCAGGAAATTATGTTTCTGGGGGGCGTTCTGTACGCCCTCTGTGTACAGAATATCTCCAGGTGGCCATATTGCGTTTTACAGAAAATTACAGTGGTTGCAGATTGAAAAGAAAAGGTACGTTTTAATGACATTTAATTATAATATGACTTTTTTTCTATTTGGCATTTATTTCCCCCACAAAAGTTACACTTTAACGTCACTTTTTTCTAAAAATGGGGGTGTGGGACTATATATTAATATCCATATCCAGGCAGACTAATGTAATGCAGACAAAAAAGTAGTAGACAAATGACATATGAAGGGTGATCAGTAACTACAGAATCTTTCTTAACTTTGCCTCCTTGGTTATGGTAAAAAGAAGTCCATTGCCATGTAAGGCTCCATTTACTAAATGGTTCAGTCATTTTTCAAAGCTTGAAGTGATTGTAAACCAAAGGCCTCGTACACACGACCGTCTTCCTCTGCAAAATCCATCAAGAAAAATGCTGGCAGGGCATTTTTGCCAAGAAAAACCTGTGTATGTTTTTCCTCGAGAAAACTGTCTCAACGAGAAAAAAAGAGAACATGCTCGTGTGTGTAGCACAACCCCATTCAGGAGCCGCTGATTGATTTGGGATTGGCGTATTAACCAGTTGCCGACCAGCCCACCGTCATTCTACGGCGGCAGGTCGCCACTGTTGGGCGAGAGCACGTAGCTCTACGTCCTCCCTTTAACGGCCGCTAGGGGGCGCGAGCGTGCCACCGGCGGCCCGCGCCCCCGCTCGTCCCCCGAGTCCCGCGCACGCGATCGCCGCCGTTACAGAGCGGGGACCGGGAGCTTTGTATGTAAACACAAAGCTCTCGGTCCTGTCAGCGGGGGAAATGCTGATCTCCTGTCCATACAATGTATGAACAGAAGATCAGTGATTTCCCCTAGTGAGGTCACCCCCCCATACAGTTAGAACACAACCAGGAACACACTTAACTCCTTCCCTGCCCCCTAGTGTTAACCCCTTCACTGCCAATGGCATTTTTATAGTAATCCAATGCATTTTTATAGCATTGATCGCTATAAAAATGACAATGGTCCCAAAAATTTGTCAAAATTGCCCGATGTGTCCGCCATAATGTCTCGGTACTGAAAAAAACCGCTGATCACCGCCATTACTAGTAAAAAAAATATTAATAAAAATGCTATAAAACGACCCCCTTTTTTGTAAACGCTATAAATTTTGCGCAAACCAATCAATAAACGCTAATTGCGATTTTTTTTTTTACGAAAAATATGTAGAAGAATATGTATCGGCCTAAACTGAGGAAAAAAAATGTTTTTTTATATATTTTTTGGGGATATTTATTATAGCAAAATGTAAAAAATATTGAATTTTTTTCAAAATAGTCGATCTATTTTTGTTTATAGCGCAAAAAATAGAAATCGCAGAGATGATCAAATACCACCAAAAGAAAGCTCTATTTGTGGGAAAAAAAAGACGCCAATTTTGTTTGGGAGCCACATCGCACGAGCGCAGAAGGTCAGTTAAAGCGACGCAGTGCCGAATCACAAAAAGTGCTCTGGTCTTAAAGGTGGGTGCCGCACCTGGAACCTGGAATCCGCGAAGAACCCCGAAAAATGCCACAGATATACCCTTCCCCAGCATGCTCCACGAGGGAAAACTCCTCCAATTGGCTGCTGAGGAAAAGTGGCTCTGCCTGAATCCCTCTGGTGCCACCTGCATCCCTGGAGCACAGAATGACCCACAGGATAATTCAGGGCTGACAGCAGCCCAATTTAGCAAAATTAGCAGTGGGAGCAACATAACTCTCCCACTAACTTTAGCGTAGTGCATTTTCTGAAAGAAAGGGGGCGCTACATGTGTATGCTTAGAAACCTGCACATGCTCAGAATAAAGTATGAGACGGGAGCACACCTTCTGTAAAAGTAGCGTTCATAATGGAGATTGCACATTTGTCACGCTGTAACAGACTGAAAAGCAAGAATCGTTTCTCACCAAACTTTTACTTAACACGCAGTAACATGAGATTAGCAAAATCAGCCCCAAGTGTGGCGCCAGTGGAATCAAACTTCCCCTTTATAGTGCCGTCGTACGTGTTGTACATCACCGCACTTGAGAATGACGAGATTTTATCTTGACAGTGAGTATGCAAGGAAAGCTTGACAAGAACCTCGTGTGTACAAGGCCTTAGACATGAAATATGAACAAAGCACATCCCTCTATAGTGTGTACTTGTCTCAAATAGGAGCACTAACTGTCATTTCTGTCTGTTGCTTTGTAGCATGTTAAGTATCCCATTAACTTTTATGTAGGAGGGAGAGCCAGATATCTGGAGGCCCCCTTGTTCTAAAGGGAGTGTCCAGGTACCGATAAGTCTTCCTCCGCAGACTCCCACATCCACCAAGCCAGGCATGTGAGGATGAGGCCCTTGTCCCCATCAACATGCACCCTTGGTAATGTGTCTTTCTAATGTTGAAGGCATGTGGTTTAGGCATGGTTCAGGAGTGGGGGCCATATGCTTGACCCCCCTTCTTTCCTGGTCAGCCGGGCCGCATGTCTGGATAAGGGTCTGGTTTGGATTTTGTGGGGAACCTACATAATTTTTTGCTTTTTGTCTGGGGTTCCATTCAAAGTCCAAATCATGTCCTTATCCAGGCTAAGGGTCTGGTATAGATTTTGAGGGGGACGCTATGTTTTTTTGCATGAATTTTGTGGTTTTGCACGGGGTCACCCTCAATAACCCTACAGACCCTTATCCAGGCTTGCATCCTGCTTGGCCAGAAAAAAAGGGTGGGGACAGCAAGAATGTGGTCCTCCCTCTCCTGAACCATATCAAACCACATGACCTCACCATCAGAACATGGCGTGTCTGGATGTCCTCCTTTCGGCAAGGCAATATAAAAAAGTATGCAGTCCCCCTCAAAATCTGTACCTTTGATCTGGTATGAATTTTGAAGGGGTCCCCAGGCAAAACAACAAAACAAAAGGTGGGTCCCCCCAAAATCCATACCAAACCCTTATCCTCCAGTGGATTGCCTCCAAAATCCATACTAAACCCCTTAAACCCTTTTTTGATAAGGGCATCCCATAAACTTTGAGGAAATCTCCAGGCAATAAAAAGCAGCGTGAGGTTCCCCCCCAAAATACATAATAGACTCTTAGTGGAAGTAGTTGGGGGGGGGGCATTGTTCATCATTTGAAAATGGATCCACACCACTGGACAAGCATGACTGACTTTGAATTTTCATCAGGGGACTATAGCTATTTATAAAAAATGTATGTAGCGCTGACCCCCGAAGGAGCGGCTGATTGTAAATTTGGGCCTGTACTCTGCCTTGACACCCCCGAGTATTTTTGGTCTCACTCCCCTTGACACAGCTGTGGTGCAATACAGATATAAAGCTTTGGTGTTGAAGGGGAAAGTAATCATACACAGGCTGTGCTGAAACAACAGTTAGTTTTACTGAAATAGATTCTGTACTTAACCACGAGAACACATTTGGTGGGCAACAAATATTACAGGAAATTATAGGCAGCAATCCCCTAATGTCCTCCCCTATCAGCAGGACTTTTGGCGTCTCCAAGTGGGACTAGTGCGCAGGCCACAACTCAACACTGCGCACCTTCCCACTTCCAGCACACCATACAAAAATCAGTAAACACGCTATGCAACGTACAACATCTAACAAGAATAAGATCACAGCGTGTAATGGACTTAGGCCTCGTACACACGATCGGACATATCCGATGAAAACGGTCCGCGGACCATTTCCATCGGATATGTCCGATCGGGAGTTTGATCCGATGGCGTGTACACACCATCGGATCAAATTCCCCGCCGCCGGACGGCGCGGTGACGCGGCGGTGACGTTGACGCCGCCACGTCACCGCCACGTCACCGCACCAGGAAGTTAAACACTTCCGCGCATGCGCCGAATCCATTCGGCGGCGGCGCGGCGGCGGTGGGGCACGACATGTCTGCTGGTAAGTGTACTAACCAGCAGACATGTCGGGCGGACAGATTCCACCGGATGGATTTCAAAGCATGCTTTGAAATCTGTCGGGTGGAGAAATCTGTCCGCTAGCCCATACACACGAGTGGAGATGTCTGCTGAAACGGTCCATCGGACCGTTTTCAGCGGACATATCCCCTCGTGTGTACGAGGCCTTAATGTTCCCACCTCAGACAGTGTCTGGTAAATGGTAGCAGTACTGCAAGGCCTTGCAATGAGAACAGTCTAGTCTCTGATCTTCTTTTCTTCTGCTAGCAATTTAAGAGAAAGATTTGTAATCCAAGTGCTCTCTGGTTAATGAGTGGTGTGAAATAAACTGAAACTGTAGTCTAACTGTGAGGCCTCGTACACACGATCGGACATATCCGATGAAAACGGTCCGCGGACCATTTCCATCGGATATGTCCGATCGGGAGTTTGATCCGATGTCGTGTACACACCATCGGATCAAATTCCCCGCCGCCGGACAGCGCGGTGACGCGGCGGTGACGTTGACGCCGCCACGTCACCGCACCAGGAAGTTAAACACTTCCGCGCATGCGCCGAATCCATTCGGCGGCGGCGCGGCGGCGGTGGGGGACGACATGTCTGCTGGTAAGTGTACTAACCAGCAGACATGTCGGGCGGACAGATTCCACCGGATGGATTTCAAAGCATGCTTTGAAATCTGTCGGGTGGAGAAATCTGTCCGCTAGCCCATACACACGAGCGGAGATGTCTGCTGAAACGGTCCATCGGACCGTTTTCAGCGGACATATCCCCTCGTGTGTACGAGGCCTGAGAGGTACCTGTACACTCTCTCCTGGGAGCACAACTCCAATGACCGGCACCAACAGTTGGTTTAGGCTTGAGGCCTTTGCACGTGTGGCTTTATGGCACACCGCGACAGCGTGGAACTATCAGTCCCAGCAACACTACCAAGGCAGCCTAGATGTGTGTCAAACAGTACAAGACTTTGGGCATGAGCCCTCTCACCACACGAGGTCCAGGCGGATGGATGTCTTCACTCCATACGAGGTCCAGGCGGATGGATGCCTTCACTCCTCACGGTCTCAGTCCGGTCTCTAGCAATCATCCGGTTGTCTGATTCTCCTCCAGAGCCGATCGGAAGTCCTCCGTCACCCTTCTTGAGATCGATGGCTTGCTTCTGCAGAAAGTAGGCCGGAATTCCGTAGATCGCACCGAAAGAGGGAGAGAGAGAGAGGGAGAGAGCTCCTCCAGGGCGTATGTCCCAGGAACCAGAGAGAGCTAAAAATGGCCACCACCAAACCTTTTATCACCTTCCCAGCATGCCTTGCAGCCCTGAGTGTTCATGGGTAAGTCCTTCACATGACTCCTCCCATGCTTCTTGAAAAAAAACAAAAGATGGTGCCGTCCATTCCACATTTTCACCACTAGATGGTGCCAAACACCTATTTACAACACCAGTCCATAGAATAACATTGTAAAACATCAATATGTCTTTGGAGAGGCAAAAACTGTCCCCGCTACATGTTTAAAGCACTTTTTTGTCTGTGTGTTTATTTACTATTTTGTAAATGTTTGTGAATTTGTACTGTACCCCTTACTCATTCACATGAGGGGAGTGGAGACCAGATATCTGCGGGCCCCTCATATTGAAGAGAGCTTCCAATATCTGCTTAGTCTTCCCGACAGACCCCTACATTTACTAGGCTGGGTATGTGGAGATGAGTTCCCTGTTCCCATCAACCTGAGGACAAGCACCTTGCTATTGGTCCCCCCGACACGGTATCTTCTTGATGTTAGGGAAATATGGTATATGGTAGATTTTTTTGCCCCCCCCCCCCCTTTCCTGGCCTTTCAGGCTGCATGCTTAGATAAAGGTCTGGTGTGGATTTTTAAAGGGACACCACACTGTTATTTTACAAAAAGAACAAAGCCGGCTGAGAAATGTCATTTAGCAGCCACATTTTTTTCTTCTTTCTAAATGCTACTTTTGCAGAAGTACAGTCTACTAGTTCACCACTCCCCATGCAGGTTTAAGGCAGGCTCAAGTGTGTTATTTAACCACTTCAATACCAGGCAGTTTTAGCCCCTTCCTGCACAGGCCAGTATTCAGCTTTTAGTGCTGTCACACTTTGAATGACAATTACTCATTGAATGAATGAATGAATGAATGAAGAACTTATATAGCGCAGCACATGCAAATTAAATCGCCTCTGGGCTCTCGTTGTTCCTGTCTCCTTTGATATCAAAAGAGATGAGTTTTGATTTTTCTTCTAAAGGTCAAGTGGTTTTCCTTAAACCGAATGCTGGTTGGTAAAGCGTTCCATAGTCTGGGGCCTTGGAGCGCAAATCTTCGTTCTCCTTTGGACTTGTATCTGGCCTTGGGTATTTGGAGCAGATTTTGGTTGGTGGATTGCAGAACACGATTGGGGTTGTGAGCTTTTCGTTTTTCACATAGATATTGGGGGGCCTTCCCATGGATGCACTTATGTGTTAGACAGAGTGCTTTAAAAGCAATTCTGTCTTTTACTGGCAACCAATGAAGTGTTCTCAGCAAAGGTGAGATTGATTCCCAGGGTTTTTTCCCAGTCACAAGTACAGCGGCCATATTTTGAACGACTTGCAAACGAGAGATTTGGTACTTAGGGAGTCCGAGGTAAAGTGCATTAGCATAGTCCAGTCTGGAGTTCACAATTGTTCCCACCACAACTGCTATGTCTTCTTTAGGAATAAAAGGAATAAATCTGCGTAGTAAGCGCAGCAGATGGTGAGATCCGCTGACTACTGACCCTATTTGTGCATCCATTGTCATGTAGGTGTCAAAGATCACCCCAAGACTTTTGACTTTGGTGCTAGGGGTGATCCAAGTTGTTGCCAGTTGACTCTTTCGACTGGCATGAAACAGGAGCCGTTGGGTTTAAGATAACTCTTTGTCATCCAGTTTTCTATCAAAGAAACAGTCTACCCATACAAAATAAAAAATATTGTTATATTAACAAGTTCTCTCTCACACATGACATAGGCCTACTTGCAACTACACCCCCAAAACACATTCTGCTACTCTTCCTGAGTATGGGGATGCAACATGTGTAAGACTTTGTCACAGCCTGGCCACATGCAGAGGCCCAACATCCAAGGAGCACCTTCCAGGATTTTAGGGGCATAAATTACACATGTTCACATTTTGGAAAGCAAACAGTCCAACTTATTTTCTATGAGGCATAATGAGTCTTTTGAACAAGTTTTTTTTTTTTTTTTTTAAACAAGTTTTTGGAAAATGTGGAAATAAAAATGAAAACTTGTTTTTATGTAGTAGATGTCAATTTATAAGATTCCTTCCATGTAGATATAGTCGGCAATCAGGTGAGGACAAATAAAATGTATTTTTATTTTGTCCAAGGAGTACACTTGTGTAGAACATGTGTACTCCTTGGACGAAGAAAATACACATTTATTCATCCTCACCTGGTTACCATGGAAAGACTATTGTGTTGTGGAGTGGAGACCGCAAGTAGGGCAGTGGGAGTGGAGAACTCTTGCCGGCCCTGATTGCATGATTGGGTTGCAGTGCTATTATCTTGCATTTGCATCTTAATGTAAAAGATATTTCTAACAAACAGCATTAACATACCAAAAAAAAAAAAACACCCCAAAATACATTCTGCTACTTCTCTTGAGTATGGCAATACCATAACATAAGTGTGAGACATTTTCACAGCCTAGCCACACTGAGAGACCCAACATCCAAGGAACGCCTTCAGAAGTTCTACAGGCATAAAATACACATTTCTAACACTTTATCACATTTTTGAAGGCCCTGAAGCACCAGGATAATGGGAACACCCTCAAAATGATCAGATTTTGAAAAGCATAATGAGTCTTTTGAACATGTCATTTTTTTTTTCCACGTTTTTGAAAAAATGTTTTTTTACACAAAGTTGTCAATCTAATACTTACATTTCTAACACATAGCATGTACTGTACATACCAAGAATTACACCCCAGAATATATTCTGTTACTCCTCCTGAGTATGGCAATACCACACGTATTTAGGTTTAGGCATTTAGGTTCCTTTTAGTTTTCCTTACTGTAACCCGATTGACCGGGTGTCCTAAGACCCAATTGGCTGCGAGTGCTAAGTCCTGATTGGCCGGAAGGAGAAGCGCCCGCCGGGACTCGGGAGGAGACACATGGGGGGAGGCTGCCAAAGCCACAACCTGGATTGGGTAAGTGTCGGGGCTGGGGGAAGCAGATATCCATCAAACGAGTGCCAGGGGGAGTGCCATAAGGGAATTGAGCACCAGTTTCCACTGCCAATTTGGTTATACCACTTACCCCAAGTCCTACTAGCAGGCCTAAAACAAATGTTTACATTTGGGATGGAACTGCTTTATCCTGTAAATTGCATATCTTAAATCTGTCTTGATTGCTATAAAAAAATATGTCTTAAAAACTGGAACAAAAATTTGTCATGACATTACGTTTAAGGAACAAAGGTTGTTTATTTTGCTGTCTTTTTATTTTTAATTTTTTTTAACAAACTGAAACACAACCCAGCCACAAAGAAGGATAATTTTAGGAGGATTAAAGCATTCCTTATTTTTTTATAAGTTGTGGCTTTAACATAAAATTTCATATAGATATTAAATATCAGAATATTGCTTTTACTTAAAAATCAACTGGTGTTTTTAATAATTTTCTAAAGAAAATTCTGTCCCTGCAGCCCGTAAAATGGTGTTTCATATTTTGATATTTTTTTTCTTTAACAAATATCCAAAAGCGCCATGTGCATTATACAAAATAAATGAATAATAGAAAAAGCCATAAAAAGAACTTTCAAACTTTTTATCTTTTTATCAAAGCTATTCTAGCATGAAACATAATATTTGTAATTTCTGACATTTTTTAAAAAGTAATGGTAAACTTTCATAATTTGAATATGTTCATCTGGGAATTCTGTTTTAAGATCAGCTCCAGAAGAACCAACATTAAAGATTAAAGCACTGTATTTCTAAAGCCAAAACTTTTATTCTTTTGGATAGAGAAAACAATAGCAATATACCCTTTCAGATTTTTTCATTTTTTTTTACATTCTTTAATTTTTTTGCTGTCTGTTTGCCATAGGGGAGATTTCACAGAGACACAACAGAGATTGTGTCCCAGAGACACAACAGAATGTGAGCAGAGGGAAAACTCTTTCTTGCCACCTAAGCAAGTGCCCCCATAATAAGATATACCTTCACCTACTGTTGTGGTGAAAACTGTAAAATATTGATTTTTCCCATCATGTTCCGTCCTAATGACAATACCGAAATCCCAAATACTGTTGTGTCAGAAACCATGAATTAGATCGAGACAGAAGTACAGTTAAATCACACTTGTTTAATAATAAAAGTAAATAGAACAAACGTAGTAAAAAAATTGCCAAAGTTCAGTAACCGAAACGTATGGTCAGACAAACCAGAATGTCAGGAAGCCAGGGATCACCGAAGTGCAACAGCAAGCAGGATCTGGAGCCAGAAGGAATGTCAGCCAAGCAAGTCTTCAACATGAATGCAGGAGACAGTCACTGTGATGTGGACCAAGGCGAAGGCAGAGAACGTCTGGGCTGGACGGCTTAATTAGGCAGGACTGACGAGCAGAAAATCATCAACAGGTGAGTCACTGTGGAGAGATAGGAGCTGACAATTAGCTGACAACTGAGCGAATTTACTAAAATAATTGCATTTCCATGTTCTGTGTACTGTGGGAGACCAGATATAGTCAATGCAGGCTCCTGGGTTTAGTAACACTTTAAGTAGGTGTTCTGTAGTCAAGCAGGGGAGAACACATGCAGGACTAATAGTGACAACACCGATTGAGGTATCAGTGCAACAGACAGGAAGTTATCAGCTCACTGGATTTCTAGAAGATCAACAGGTATTGTTCTGTGTCTTTAAAGAGACAAAACGTAAGAAAATGTGCATGTATTTCGGTGATGTACGGCCTATATTTTTTTTTTAATCTTATTTTGACATTCACTTAAAAAACTATGATTTAAAATGTATATTATAAATTATAAATTACGACTTCATGCCGGGAACCCTACTGCGCATGTGCAAGGGCACCCACTGCGCTTTCTTCCTGGCCTGGCGGCAGAGGAAGGGGAGGGAGGCAGTGGCGGCTAGTGTTCAAAATGTTTGGGGGGGCGCAACGAAAAAAAAAATTGAAGCCTCACTGTGCCCATCACATGCAGCCACTGTGCCATCAAACACAGCCACTGTGCCATGCCACCAAATGCAGCCACTGTGCCATCAATTGTCACCACTGTGCCATGCCATCAAACAGCAACTGTGCCATCAATTGTCACCACTGTGCCATGCCATCAAATGCAGCCACTGTGCCATCAATTGTCACCACTGTGCCATGCAACACAGCAACTGTGCCATCAGTTGTCACCACTGTGCCATGCCATCAAATGCAGTCACTGTGCCATCAATTGTCACCACTGTGCCATGCCATCAAATGCAGCCACTGTGCCATCAATTGTCACCACTGTGCCATGCCATCAAACGCAGCCCCTGTGCCATTAATTGTCACCACTGTGCCATGCAACACAGCAACTGTGCCATCAATTGTCACCACTGTGCCATGCCACCAAATGCAGCCACTGTGCCATCAATTGTCACCACTGTGCCATGCCAAACACAGCAACTGTGCCATCAATTGTCACCGCTGTGCCATGCCATCAAATGCAGTCACTGTGCCATCAATTGTCACCACTGTGCCATGCAACACAGCAACTGTGCCATCAATTGTCACCACTGTGCCATGCCATCAAACACAGCAACTGTGCCATCAATTGTCACCACTGTGCCATGCCATCAAATGCAGTCACTGTGCCATCAATTGTCACCACTGTGCCATGCAATACAGCAACCGTGCCATCAATTGTCACCACTGTGCCATGCCACCAAACGCAGCCCCTGTGCCATTAATTGTCACCACTGTGCCATAACACAGCAACTGTGCCATCAATTGTCACCACTGTGCCATGCCACCAAATGCAGCCACTGTGCCATCAATTGTCACCACTGTGCCATGCCAAACACAGCAACTGTGCCATCAATTGTCACCGCTGTGCCATGCCATCAAATGCAGTCACTGTGCCATCAATTGTCACCACTGTGCCATGCAACACAGCAACTGTGCCATCAATTGTCACCACTGTGCCATGCCATCAAACACAGCAACTGTGCCATCAATTGTCACCACTGTGCCATGCCATCAAATGCAGTCACTGTGCCATCAATTGTCACCACTGTGCCATGCAATACAGCAACTGTGCCATCAATTGTCACCACTGTGCCTTGCCATCAAATGCAGTCACTGTGCCATCAATTGTCACCACTGTGCCATGCCATCAAACACAGCAACTGTGCCATCAATTGTCACCACTATGCCATGCCATCAAACGCAGCCACTGTGCCATCAATTGTCCCCACTGTGCCATGCCATCAAACGCAGTCACTGTGCCATGCCATCAAACGCAGCCACTGTTCCATCAATTGTCACCACTGTGCCATGCCATCAAACGCAGCCACTGTGCCCCTCAATTGTTGCCACTGTGCCAATTGTCACCACTGTGCCCTTTAATTGTCACCACTGTGCCCATTAATGACACTGTGCATGTCACTGTGCCCTTTAATTGTCACCACTGTGCCCCATGATGTCACTGTGCCCATTGTCACCACTGTGCCCCATGATGCCACTGTGCCCCTTGATGCCACTGTGCCAATTGTCACCACTGTTCAAATTGTCACCACTGTTCAAATTGTCACCACTGTGCCCCATGATGCCACTGTGCCCATTGTCGCCCCTTTCCCTGTAAAAAGCAACTTACCTGAAGCTTCCATGTCCTCCCTCGATGTCTTCTGCCGCCGTGGTGAAGCTTCAGCCAATCAGGTTCCTGATAACCAGAATCCGGGAACCTGATTGGCTGAAAACGGCCGTCAGTCTTATGCAAGGAACGCAGGTTGCCTGCGCTCCGAGTATAGACTTCCGAGAGCCGGAGGGCGGTACTGGAAAAGCCTATGAGAGCCGCTGGCTTTGATAGGCAGTTCCCCTCAGCCAACCAGCTGCCGCTATTCGGGTAACCGGCGACCCATGTCCGGTTATATGAATAGACCAGGCAGCTGGAAACAATGATAACACACATTCAATGCATTGCATTGAATGTGTGTTATTTGCGAGAGGGGGTGGCGCTGCAGGGCCCTCTATAGACGGCCACCAGAACTGCGGTTAAAATGTCAAAATTACATTTTAGCCGAATAAAAGTTCTTAAAGGGCCCGTTTTTTTGGGACTGCGGGAGGGGGGGGGGGGGCGGCGCCCGTGCGTCCCTATGGACAGGCCGCCACTGGAGGGAGGAGTAGGGAGCTGAACTGTGATGTAATACGGCACCAGGGGGAGGGGGGGTGACGACGACAAATGTGCGGTAGATCGTCTTTTAGGTGGAACTCCGCTTTAACAATGCCTGAGGGAAGAAATGGGAAGGGTCTAGCCAGGACTAAACTAACTGCCACTAAACAGGAGCCGGGACAGCGCAAGATACCAAAATCCCATTAGTTAACAAGTTGCAGTGTCTGGAAACCACCACTAGATGTCAACATACTAATGAACAATAATAAACAGATGCATTTCTATACAAGACATACAAGTGGGACACCATCTTTTCCTAGTTGGCCAGTCTAGTTGTTAGCAGAGTTCTTTGCAGTCCTTCACGTTTCTCTATAATCGTCTGAGATCCGATGCTTCCTCTGAAATTCCCTTTCCTCTGCTCCGTGTCACTTGAATGCGGAGGTCTGCCAGTAAACCTAATCATCACCGACTGGCGCTCAAGGTACAGGACGACAAGCGGGGGGAATTTAACATGAGGACGCGAGGACACCAAATGTCACACTAATACGGCGGCTTTCTTTGCCGTGCCCTTTGGCGGCGTCAGAAGATTAGGGATTCTGACATTGCCGGAATATTTATGTTCTGCCGACTGTGCTGACGAGACGTTGTGTGACTTGGAGGCTGATCCGCCGAGAGTCTTATGGGCATCAGCGGGCTACGAGCTCAGACGTCTTCTGTATGTTCGCTTTAGTCGTTCGGCCGTGTTAAAGCCGCACTTCGGGCCAAAAGCAAAGTTCAGTCATGAGAATGCAAAGTGAGAAGCCATTTAATTGGGTTGACTTGATGGAGTTTAGAGGAATGCAAAAATTTCCTGAAGAACTTCACAAATCTATTTGTCTTGTTAAAACGGAACTTCGGGCAATCAGCTGAATATATTGAGAAAGTGCATATACCCTCGCCGGCCACTTTATTTGGTACACTCGTTCAATCGCATGGTAACACAAATTGCTAATCAGCCAATCACATGGCAGCAACTCAATGCTTGTAGGTATCTAGACGTGGTGAAAGCATCTTCAAACCGAGCATCAGAATGGGGAAAAAGGGGAATTTAAGTGACTTTGAATGTGACATGGTTGTTGGTGCCAGACGGGCTGGTCTGAGTATTCCAAAAACTGCTGATCTACTGGGGTTTTCACACACAACCATCTCTCGGGTTTACAGAGAATGATCTGAAAAAGAGAAAATATCCAGTGAGCGGGAGTTGTGTGGAGGAAAATGCCTTGTTGATGTCAGAGGAGAATGGGCACAATGATAGAAAGGTAATAGTAACTCAAATAATCACTCGTTACATCCAATGATCCAATGTATGCAGAATACCATCTCTGAATGCACAACACTTCGAACCTTGAAGCAGATGGGCTACAGTAGTAGAAGACCACACCAATTGCCACTCCTGTCAGCTAAAAACAGGAAACTGAGGCTACAATTCGCACAGACTCACAAAAATTGGATAATAGAAGATTGGAAAAACGTTGCCTGGTCTAATGAGTCTCGATTTCAGCTGCGACCAGGGGCGGACTGACCATTGAGGCACCCGGGCACTGCCCGAGGGCCCCATGCCACTAGGGGGTCCCATCAGGGTTGCCAGGCTCAGTAAAACCAGGGACAGTATGTCAAAATCTGTGTTTTTTTTAAATCTGTCCCTGATATGTCTGAAACTGACATGCTTTTGATGTGAAAATCCTGATATTTTAGCTGCCCCGCCTCTGCACTGCCTCCTGGCGTAGTGACCATCTGTAAGCCCAGAAGCCCCATAATCTCCTATTGCCCAGGGGCCCCATGAGTTGTCAGTCCGCCCCTGGCTGCAACATTCAGATGGCCGGGTCAGAATTTGGTGTAAACAACATGAACTCATGGACCTATCATGCCTTGTATCACCGGATCAGGCTGGTGGTGGTTTAATGGTGTGGGGGATATTTTCTTGGCACACTTTGGGCCCCTTAGTACCAATTGAGGATCATTTAATCACCACGGCCTACCTGAGTATTGTTGCTGACCATGTCCATCCCTTTATGACTACAGTGTAAGGAATGAAGGGCGCTCTGGATAGCAAGACTGGCCAGAGATGGTGTCTGCAGTGTGGGATAGATCCAGATTGCCAAAGGATAAAATGCACTTACACTTACAATAGAACCTTGAATTACGAGCATAATCCATTCCAGGAGAATGCTCGTAATCCAAAGAACTTGCATATAAAAGCGAGTTTCCCCATAGAAGTCAATGAAAACAAAAAAAAATTGTTCTGCATTGACCAATATGGCATGCAATACCGCATGTGGCCAGAGGTGGGGGGCGCCGGAGAGCCTTGAAAATACTCAGGGACAGCTCGGCTAAACTCGGAAACCCTCAGAAACGCTTGGGAATTGAGTATTCCTGAGTTTTTCAGAGTATTCCTGAACGGCTCCAATCAGCTCCACCCAGCTCTGATCAGCTCAGGCGCCCCTGCATCATGGTCAAATGCGGTACTGCACACAGCTGTGACTTGAATCCTGCTCGTTTTGCGAGACAACACGCGCAATCCGAGTCTCCTGATGGTGGAGAATGGGGATGGATTTTGCTGCGTGTTAGTACCAGGCCATGGTCCTCAGGATTGCCCCGCCAGGAGGTGACCAAAACGGGTCCAGTAAAAGATATAATCGGTAGGGATCAAGCAGGATTTAGACAGTAAATAAGCCAAAGGTTGGTAACTAGATATGTGCGTTCCAGTTCGTAACAAATGTATTTTCGTACGAATTTGTTAATATCTGTTAATTTGTTAATACCGCGGAACAATGTGAACATACGAAAAACTGAAAGAACCAATATACGAAAACTAGGAGATTACGATTGAGCCAAAAAACGAACAAACGAAAATAAGAACGAACGATTCGACAATATTACGAAAATACGACAAAACGGAAACGGCAAAAGAACGAAAATGAAATCTATAACTAACTATTTGCATTCCGTATTTTAAATCCTTTGTCTGTTCGTATGTTCATATTTTCATTTGTGTGTTTTGTAAATCCGTTTTTTGTCTGTTCGTAAATTTGTGTACTTGTATCGTTTTTTTGAATGGGCAGTGAGTGTAGTTAGTGAATCAGCTTCTCTCTTTTGTGCCGAGTACAGTGTAAAGCCTCGTACACACAATCGGACTTCAAATAAACTTTTCCGTGGATTTTTGTCGGAAGGGAGATCAGTTGGCCAGACTTTTGAACCCGAAAATGGTTTTCTGATGGAGCTTACAAACGAACAGATTTTTTGAAAACGAACGGAAAACGATAGTTTTTATGTTTGTTGGCAAAAAAGTCCGACCGCCTGTACGGGGCTTAACAATAGTTAATATGGATGAGCCGCGTGTTGAAAGTGCCGCAAATCCCGCAAAATTATTGTCTAACAAATAACGAAAATAAATTAAACAGAATTACGAATCATCCCGCATGTACGAAAATAAAATGGTAACCAAAATACGAAACGATCGGAATACGAAAAAATCGCATCTTACAAAATACGAACAGGTCCGAATAGGAAAACGTGCGTCTTACGAAATTACGAATCGGTACGAACCTACGGAACGATACGAAACGGAACAAAAGAAAACTAAATTTTTTGTTGTGCACATGTCTATTGGTAACAAGTGGTCACAGGTTGGGATTAAGCAGAAGCGAGGTTGAGGAACAAGCCAAAAGTCGGTAACGAGTGGTAGCAGAGATACGGATGGCAGTAGAAGACACAAGAGTGAGATATTGGCTAGAGAGAGCACAATCATTTGGCAAACAGGAAGTGCAGGCGTAAAAGGAAGTTCATGGGAGGAGCAAGGAGTTTGACGTTCAGCAGAAACAAGGCACAAGGCAGGATTGTCCAGACAGGGTGCTGTCTGGCATCTTAGGTGGCTCAGCAAGAAGAGGCATTGCCAGATACAGCAGAGGTCACAGGTTCAGACCTAGGCATGATCAGTCGATGTTAATAAAGTCATAAAATAATGTACTAGGGCACCTACGTCACTAAAGGCAGCTGGCCAAGTAGCCTAATCAGGGCTATTTTTCTCAAAGATTAGGTACAGGAACTCCTCCTTCCAAGCCACCCTTGACTCCGCCCCCTACCCACGTCCAAACAACAATAGAACCCCCTGCAAAAATATATCCCCTCCAGCAACAATAGATTCCCCAGTAGCCAGCATTAATAGACCCTCCAACAGCCAGCAACAAAGACCCCTTTCTCAACAGTACATCCCTCCCAGCAATGACTGACCCCCCATCCCCCAGTAACAATAGATCCCCCACGAGCAACAGAAGAAACCAGAGTACCCAAAGAAAACCCATGCTAGCTGTGTGCAGATAGTTCTGTGGATGAGATTAAAGCTGATGACCCCAGTGCTGCCAGATGGAAGTACCAACCCCTTAGCCCCCATGCTACCCATATGATGGATATGGTAAAAGGATCAGTAATGAAACCAAAAAAGAAAAGCCGTATCATCAGAAACACTTTTGTTCACCTCTTGTTTTTTGCAAAATACCTCCGTTCTCTCTGAAAAATAAGGAAACATTAAATAAGTAATTGGAAGCACATACTATACTTATGGTAATGAAAATGCTTTTACTACATTTCAGGAAATGTTAAGACTATAATCTTACAGTAAAAAGCATACTAAATTCAGATATG
This sequence comes from Rana kukunoris, assembly GCA_029574335.1. NCBI lineage: Eukaryota > Metazoa > Chordata > Amphibia > Anura > Ranidae > Rana > Rana kukunoris. The sequence goes on along the minus strand of CM056049.1, from coordinate 30,717,473 downwards.
TTACGGGACAGACTTCACTGCTGTTCGTTTACTGTACACATATATTAATAGAGGAGTTTTAAAACTGCGTAATAACCGTTAAAGACACCTTGCCCATATGCGCCCATTTATAATAATGTTGTATTTTACTTTTAGGGGTACCTAATTGCTTAGGTCATTTATTTTATTTTTATTGTTAAATTTTATATTGCTTTTATGCATTCCCAGCTGTTCTGTTGTGGAAGAATATTATATCTGGAGTTTCACCAAGCTCTTAAATACACATTATATGGAAATATGGTTTATTTTAGAACAATGTTTGAAGAGCTGTTGTTTTAAAGGGAACCAAAGAGGTTCAGTAGAGCCGTTGGAATTGTGCATGAAGCATATCTAGGGCCTTTTTTTTTTTTGGATAATGCAGAGAAGAGTTTGAACTTTGTATTGCCACTAAAGAAATTCACCCTTTTTCTACGTGTCGTGGCGATTATCCAAAATTGCACAGTTGTCACCATAACAGAAAGAAAATCATCCAATGGAGGACACTTCTTCTGGTACTCGCCGATTCCGATACTTTTTTTAATGCTATGTGACGCACTGATAGATGGCACTGGCTGATGGGCATTAAAAGGTGGCACTGACTGTTGCACGCCGCCTCTCTCTCCTCATCACAGGTATTGGATCAGGCAATAGGAGCATTTGTGCGAGTACAAGTACTCGTGCAAATGCTTGGTATCGGTCCTGATACCGATACTAGTATCAGTATCGAGACAACCCTAGTTATCGAGACAACCCTAGTTCTAAGCATTCCCAACTCTACCCAAAAATTTAAAAAATTTGCTTCAGCTACAATTTAAACTGTAACTCTGAACTGTAAAAGTTTAAGAAATACACAATCAGAGGGCAAAGAACTAGACTCACCAGTATTGCCTGTGGTCTACCTAAAGCCATCTTGGTGGAGTAGAGTGGCTTTACTGTCAGGAACCGTAAACCAGACGGAGACAGAAAGTGCAGTTAAAAAAATCTCACCTTTAATGAAATTACATAAATAACAAAAAGCAGAAGCCAGGGTTTAAATTCCAAGGCAGGTAATCAGAGGAACCAAGAAACCAGAAGTCAGCATAGTCAGGAGCAAAAATCAGGAGCAGGAATCGGAAGAGAAGTCAGCCAGGCCAAGTCATACAAAGGAACACAGGAAGAAATGCACTTAGAGATCATAGACCACACAAGGGCCCAGAAGAAATGAGCTAAGCTGCCTAAATAGCAAAAAGGGGCTGGCTGTAGGCTGGACTAATGAGACAAGGTAATAATAACCAGGTGAGTCACTGTGGTAATAATGTGTGGCTGGTAGCTGAGCAGCTTCTGAGCATTGAAAGAAAAGAGCTGCTCGTTAAGTAGCAGAAGCCCAGCCCTGACAGTTACTTCCTCATGTCCAAGCCTCTAGCAAGTAGAACAGTGATCAGCACAATAGTGACTTCACCAAATTTCACTCTGAATCTCCTGAGAAAAAAAAGAAGAGTAGAACAGAGTGCCAGCACTCAACCAGTCAACCTAAGGAGTTTTGCAAGAGCAATTTAAAAAATGCAGAGTAAACCATAACATACTGATGTTTTGGGGCTACAGGGGACCCTCAAGGTGACAGATAGTAAAGAGTGAAATAAGCCACATACAACTCGAAAAACATCCATGCTGCCTCCACTTAGGCCTACTCTGCCTTCCGCCAACTGCCATGCTGCCACAGCCATGCTGTGGTTAAGAGTGTAAAATGTTGGGCGTGGGGGATCGAGGAGCATGGGGACTCTAATTTGAAAGGGAGGGGGCATTCAGAAGGGGATGGAAGTCTGCCTCCACGTAGACCTACTCTGCCTCACCAACTGCCATGCTGCCACAGCCTTGCTGGGGTAAAGGTCAGAAGGTAGACTGAGGAATCTTGTGTGGGGGGGAAGAAGGATGGCCTGAAAATTCCAATGTGGGGGAAAGAATTCTGATGTGGGGGAAAGAATGACTATGATGTGGAAGGGGGACTGAATAATCTGATGAGAAAGTACGGGGGACGAGAGCTGATGACTGAGGACTCTAATGTAAAAGGAGGAAAGGGAAAGTGGGGACACTGATGTGAAAGAAGGTGGATTAAGAAAGGGAAGACTCTGATGTTTTTAAAAATTGGTTCAACTGGGAAAATGTATAGGCAAATTTATACTTGGACTCATAGTTAACTTGTCAGTCTTAATTGGGTCATGGGTTTACTGCAAGTCAGGCTAGATGACTCCACAGGCAGGTCTTTGATGCCTCCCCTTCTGGAAGTTTGGAGACATTTCTAGAAGCTAGAGAGCAGAGGTCAGGAAGGTTGATCTGCATATTTAGGGGAGTTTGGCCAATCTCCAGGCAGTAGGCCTGGCAGGATGGCTGAGCCGGCCCTTAAATATGGATGAATCAAGCCACCCTGTGCGCACGCCTATGCTTATAAAAGACATACTTTCTTTATTTATTTTAGGGATGAGCTTCGTGTTCGAGACAAACGTATGTTCGACTCGAACATTGTCTGTTTGTACGTTCGACGAAATTCGAACAAAAGCGGTCGTTCGCGCCAAATTCGAGTGACGCAAAACGGCCCATAATTCACTGCGGCATTGCACACTGATGATTGGCCAAGCATGCTGTATGTCCTGCATGCTTGGCCAATCACAGCTCACAAAAAACGTAGAGCCATAATTGGCCAAAGCCTAGGTGGCTTTGGCCAATTATGGCTCAGGGCTTTAGCACACGCTCCACATTCTATAAGGCCGCCTGCTGGGCGGCCTTGTGTAGTGTGTTGCGCTTGTTAATAAAAGCAGTCAGAGAGATTGTCTTTTTATATAGCTAGATAGAGCAGGCAGGCTAGTCAGTTTAGCTTAATTTACAGTGTGTAGAGGATATATATACATCCCTAGGAGTTGTACATATATTTATACACTGTATAGCTTAGATAGATCAGTTCTTCCTAATTTACTGGCAGGCAGGTGATTGTGCTATTTAAAGACGTTATCACATGTATAGACACACAGCAGGTACAATATTTAAAGGAATATTTTTTTTTATTTATTTAAGCATCAATAAAATCACTGCTTCTGGAGCAGTGATTTTAATGATCCTTAACTTAAAAAAAAATATGAAAAATTCCTTTAAATATTGTACCTGCTGGGTGTCTATAGTTTGTCTGTGAAAACGTCTTTGAGAACCCGGGTCTTGCCCGAGTGAACATGTATCAATGGAAAAAAAAGTTTTAAAAACGGTAATTTTTTCAGTAGTCCTGCTCCTGAAAAAACAACTGTTTTTTAAACTTTTTTCCATTGATACATGTTCCCTGGGGCAGGACCCGGGTTCTCAAAGACGTTTTCTAACAATAACTTGAATATTGGTCTTTAAAATGATCGTTTTTTAATTCGAACATTCGAGTCCCATAGACTTCAAAGGGGTTTTAAACGTTCGCGCGAACGGTCGGTCTGTTCGACGGTTCTGGTGCGAACCGAACGCGGGGGTGTTCGGCTCATCCCTAATTTCTTTTATGCTATTTGGAAACGGTGGCTTGCTTACATGGATACGGTACTGAGCTAGGTGTTATGACTAATTGAATATGGATGCATGGGTAAAATTAGGTTTCATCTATATGGCAGGAGGATTGTTGATTAATTGATATAATATTATTTATTTATTTTAATTGTGGGGTTTGTGGATGTTTTTGCTTTGATATGATTATTTGTGTCATGATCTTTATGTCTTTTGTGCATATGTTGTTGTGTTATAAAAATTTAAAGTGGATGTAAACCTGATTTTTTTTTATTATTAACCACTTTAGCCCCGGACCATATTGCTGTCCAAAGACCAGAGCACTTTTTGTGATTCGGCACTGCGTCGCTTTAACTGACAATTGTGCGGTCGTGCGACATGGCTCCCAAACAAAATTGGCGTCTTTTTTCCCACAAATAGAGCTGTCTTTTGGTGGTATTTGATCATCTCTGCGGTTTTTATTTTTTGCGCTATAAACAAAAATAGAGCGACTATTTTGAAAAAAATGCAATATTTTTTACATTTGCTATAATAAATATCCCCAAAAAAGATATAAAAATTTATTTTTTTCCTCAGTTTAGGCCGATACGTATTCTTCTACATATTTTTCGTAAAAAAAAAATCGCAATTAGCGTTTATTGATTGGTTTGCACAACATTTATAGTGTTTACAAAAAAGGGGGTAGTTTTATGGCATTTTTATTAATAGTTTTTTTTTACTAGTAATGGCGGCGATCAGTGTTTTTTTTCGGGACTGCGATATTATGGCGGACACATCGGACACTTTTGACACATTTTTGGAACCATTGGCATTTTTACAGCGATCAATGCTATAAAAATGCATTGTATTACTATAAAAATGCCATTGGCAGTGAAGGGGTTAACACTAGGGGGCAGGGAAGGGGTTAAGTGTGTTCCTGGGTGTGTTCTAACTGTATGGGGGGGGTGACTCACTAGGGGAAATCACTGATCTTCTGTTCATACATTGTATGAGCAGAAAATCAGCGTTTCCCCCGCTGACAGGAACGAGAGCTTTGTGTTTACACACAAAGCTCCCGTTCCCCGCTCTGTAACGAGCGATCGCGCACGGGACTCGGGGGCGAGCGGGGAGCGGCCGCTAAAGAGAGGACGTAGAGCTACGTGCTCTCGCGGAACAGTGCCACCGTCCCGCAGTAATATGACAGCGGGCGGTCGGGAAGTAGTTAAGGCTTGCATCTTGTACAATATAGGATTCCATGTCATCTGTGCCCAGTCTTGCCATGAAGAGTTAATCTAGTTCTGAGCAGTCCTCTTATCTTTTCTGAGGACTTTTCTGAATTTTTACATACTATCGAATACCCGATTGTGGTGTGTGCCCTGGTTTGCATTTGTTGCAGAGTCATCGGCTATACAACTATTTTTATACATCCTCTTACAAAATCCTTAACATCCGTCCTGAAGAAGCCCCGCGGCGAAACGTGCGTCGGCGACTTTAGGGATTTTGTTTATAGTGGTTCACCTGTATATATGTATCATTGTTATTTTATGTATATGTTATTATGCATTTAATTTGTTTTATTTAATGATTATATTAAAATTATATTTTTAAACTACTTCCTTGGCCTCGATAGTCCGACCATCAATACCTCTTCATAGTTATTGTTTTCCATTTTTTTGATTCCATATACGGATGTGGCCCATGTGAGTGCAATCCCTCTGTTTTTTCTTATCCCTCTTACCCTTAGTCCACCCCCCCCCCCCTCCCTCACCACCCCCCCCCTTTTTTTACATCCATAATTCCTATTGTTCTGTCCTCACTATATGCGGTGGAGGTATAATTAGACAGACAGCTAACTCTTCTCCCTTAACAACTCATTGACACAGGCGCAAGGTCCTTTTTCAACTTTTATTGCAGGGAAGTTAGAGTAAAACTAGATAAAAAGAAATAACATACAATCAGTATACACAATATACAAAATAAACAGTCCTAACACACTAGTCTAGTCTAACTAGCGAAAAGCATATGAACATACCAGCGATGTTTCAATAAGGCTGACATAAGAATTGCAGCTGGAAAGGTGTGCAGTCCTCTGGAGCAGATGCATGTATAAGAAGGAAAGATGGCTACTGAGGCTGTCTCTCAGACCTCATAGTATAGACCAGGGGAATTATGGGAAGCTACGGTGGCTTATAAGCAACAATCTCTATCTACCTTCTGTAAATAATTAACAGATACTAAATATGCAAAAAAGTCACTAGATGGCGATATTACAATGTACTTTACGTACCATAGCATTTTCAAGAATTAACAACGGCACGTAAACATTTTCTGAAGGCATGACACCTATTCCTCATCCAAGTTATTACCCCTAATAAAACAACAAAAACCAAGCTCAAAGACTGTTCATTGTGTCTGGAGAAAGTATGGAAAATGTTTGTTGCCTGGCTGTGCAGGAGTGGGGAACCCAGTTACCTGCAACCCCTGTGGGAGTAGTGCTACACTAATGTGACAGGGGAAGCCATTTTAGACTGGGGGTGGCTCGAAATTTTGCATATTTTCAAAAAGTGTCCATAATTGAAAAACGGTTATTAAACACTTCTGTAGAAAAAGCAAGGGAGGAGTCGGAACACCCATTTAGCATCATGAGAACTATAGCCTCTTAGGCACCAGCAGTTAGACATGTGCATTTCGTTTCGTTACGAATTCGAACAAATTTTTCATTATTCGGAAATTCGGATGCATCGGATGCAATTACAAAATTAACGAATTTAAAGAAATTCGAAAAAAAGCGAACGAAATTCGAATTCGAAAATAATTCGAAAGGAATTCAAAAGGAATTCGAATCGAATTAGAAAAAATTTGAATCGAATTCGGGAAAAATTCTATTCGAATCGAATTCGAAAACAATTAGAATCGAAAACAAATTCGAATGAAAATTGAAAGCAAGTTTGAATCAAAATCTAAAAAATATAAATCGATTTCTAAAAAAGAATACAATAAAATAGAATATAAAATAATAAAACAATAGAATGAAAATCAAAGAATAGTAAAGAACAGAATAGAATTTAATAGAATGTAATCAAATACAATAATACAAATACATACAATCAAATCCGTTTGAAATAATTTCAAATCCGGTTGAAAACATTTCCAATTCGGTTGAAATAATTTCCAATCTGGTTGAAATAATTTCAAATTCAGGTGAAAAAATTTCCAATTCGGTTGAAATAATTTCCAATCCGGTAGAAATCATTTCAAATCTGGTTGAAATAATTTCCAATCCGGTGGAAATAATTTCAAATCCAGTAGAAATAATTTCAAATTTGGTTGAAATAATTTCAAATTCGGTTGAAATAATTTCAAATCCGGTTGAAATAATTTCCAATCCAGTTGAAATAATTTCCAATCCAGTTGAAATAATTTCAAATCCGGTTGAAATACTTTCCAATCCGGTTGAAATATCATCGAATTTGGTTGAAATATTAACGATAACGGATGAAATATTGTTGAATTCTGTTGAAATATCATATATCAAAATATGATCGAATTCGAATCCGGTAGAAATATTATCGAATCCAGTAGAAATCTTTTCGAATTCGACCGTTTTTCGAATTCGGTTTAATTTTCCAAACTACCATTCAGGGACACCCCCCTTTGAATCCTCAAACCATGATACGACGGCTTCGGGCTTCAATCCGACTGGCTTACGTGTTCGTACGCCTTCGGATCTACGCTGCAATAATTTTGCGGCCGCTGGGTGGAGTTCCCGTCGTTTTACGCGTCGGGGTATGCAAATGAGCTTTTTCCGACGATCCACAAAGTTACGAACGTCCTTCGCAATCTCTTACGGCATGGGTCTTCAAACTATGGCCCTCCAGTTGTTCAGGAACTACAATTCCCATCATGCCTATTCATGTCTGTGAATGTCAGAGTTTTACAATGCCTCATAGGATGTGTAGTTCCGCAACAGCTGGAGGGCCATAGTTTGAGGATCCCTGTCTTACGGCATCTGTAGTCATCTTTTTGCCGTGTAAAGTTATTCCAGCTATTAGCTGGTCTATAGTTAGACGGCCCATGTTAAGTATGGCCGTCGTTCCCGCGCCGAGTTTCAAATTTTTTATTTTTTTTGCGTAAGTCGGGAATAGGAATGTACGTAAACGACGCTACTAAAAAAAAATGACGTAACGACATTATTTCGCGCAATGCACGGCGGGAAATTTCAAAACGGAGCATGCGCAGTTCGATTGCCGCGGGGATGCGCCTAATTTAAATGCTTCACGCACCCTAATCACGTATTTCGATTCCGCCGCGAGAAATACACTACGCCGCCGTACCTTACGGGCCAAAATCTACCTGAATTCGTCGTAGAGCCAGGTAAAATACGGCGGCATAGTGTATCTCTGATACTCTGCGCCGATGTAATTGTACCTGAATCTGGCCCATAGTTTTGTGTTTGTTGGCTGTTGGAAGGCAACATGGTTTAATATCACAGTTCTGGAATTTTGCTTCCTGGTTCATACAGACAGATGGCCCCAAGTTAGAAGGTAACAAATTGCAGTCAATGCTTTGTAGCATATCAGAATCTGCATAGCAAGAGGCTTGGCTCAGAGCCGACTGGTATGCAAGCAAGCTTTAAAGAAAGCAATGGCTGTCAGGATGATTGATGACAAAGATCAAAATATCAACAAGCTGATACATAGACAATGCTGCCCCTAGAGGCCAATACGGCAAGACAGTCAGTAATCTAATCTATTGAGAAGGACTAACTCTTGGCAATATCTAATTGGACAGGAGGCAGGTGGGGGTGGTTATAAGTGGGTGTGAATGTTTGTGTAAAAAAACACATACTCAAGAGAAATAGTCCCTTTTTTCCCTTTGCATTCTGGATCCTGGGCATGTCTCAGGCCCTCTTTTGCCATCCAGAGCCCAGCCGATGAGACTATGTCTAGAGGATTGTAATAAGTGTTTTTGATATTCTGCTGTTTAGTGTTTGCATATTCCTATTTTCTTGGAAGATAAATGAAAGATATTGTTTTAACAGCAGTGTGTTTACTTTCATAGATCATAGTATTATATCATTGTGCTTATCAGAGTTTTTATAGACTAGCTAATTATAGGGATAGACAAGTTAATACATTTATGCAATAGATAGAGGGAAGAGGGAATCCGTAAACACCTTTCGGACGAATAGTTATATTGTATAGTTTATTTGTTGATCATTGCATTATTTACTTCATTGGTCGACAATTCTTTGCTGTTAGACAAGTTCACGGCCAACGCCCTTTGGACAAAAGTCCTATGCTTTGTCCGCAGAAAATCCGCAGAAAATCCGATCGTGTATATGAGGCTTAAAGCAGAAGTTTTTTTTTTTCTTTTACCACTTCCATACAGGGCATTTTTCACCCCCTTCCTACCCAGACCAATTTTTAGTTTTCAGCGCTGTTGCACTTTGAATGACAATTGCGTGGTCATGCAACACTGTATCCAAATGAAATCTTTATGTTTTTCCCCCCACAAATAGAGCTTTTGTTTGGTGGTATTTTATCATCTCTGCGGTTTTTATTTTTTGTGCTATAAACAAAAGGAAGAGCAACAATTTGGAAAAAACACCATATTTTTTACTTTTTGATATAACAAATATCAAAAAAAATAAAAATAAAATGTTTTCCTCAGTTTAGACCGATACGTATTCTTCTACATAATTTTGGTAAAAAAAAAATCGCAATAAGCGTATATTGATTGGTTTGTGCAAAAGTTATAGCATCTACAAAATAGGAGATAGATTTATGGCATTTTTATTTATTATTTTTTTTTTTACTAGTAATGGCGGCGATCTGCAATTTTTATTGTGACTGTGACATTGCGGCGGACATATTGAACACTTTTGACATGTTTTTGGGACCATTCACATTTATACAGCAATTAATGCTATAAAACTGATTACTGTGTAAATGTGACTGGCAGGGTAGGGGTTAAAACTAGGGGGTTCTTAAGGGGTTAATATGTTCCCTGGGAGTGATTCTAACTGTAGGGGGAGGGGAGTGACAAGGGGAGGAGACCGATGTGTGTTCCTCTGTACTTGGGAACACACATCGGTCTCCTCACCTCTGACAGGAGGTGGATCTGTATGTTTACACACACAGATCCACACTCCTGCTGTGATTTCCGGCAATCGCGGGTGTCCGGCGGACATCAAAGCCGCCGGGCATGCGCACCGGGTCGCGAGCATTGCCACAGGCGCCCCCTAGCGGCCGTGATGCAAAGGACATCATATGAGGGAGAGACAGTTCCTGACAATGTCATATTACTATGGCTCGGTAGGGAACTGGTTAAAAGCCAGCAGCTACAAATACTGCAGCTGCTGACTTTTAAAATATGGACACTTACCTGTCCAGTGCGCCGGCAATGTCGGCAGCCGTGGTCGAGAAATCGCTTGTCCCTTGGCTGCACCCGCTGCCATCCTTGGTGAGGAAACCGGGAAGTGAAGCGTTGCAGCTTCACTGCCCGGTACCCTGCTGTGCATGCACGTGTATCATGGCGCGCAGCCACTGATTCCCACTCTCTCCTGGGAACAGTGTGTTTCCCAGAAGACAGCGGGGGTGTGGGTAGGCGCGGGGCTGCCACACGAGAGTAATCCTGGAAGTGGGTGCAAATACCTGTCTTAGACAGGTATCTGCACCCTTCTCCCCCCTGAAAGGTGCCAAATGTGACACTGGAGGGGGAGGGCAGGGCCAGTTCTAGCGCAATGCAACATGGGAACAGGGCGGAAAATTGACCGGACCGTGACAGTCGCCCGATCATCGAGAGTGTGTGTGGTGTGGGCTGTCACTGTGGGCGGCATCTGAAGGATGACCTGTGCAGTCACTCTGTCTCAGTGTGTGACAGTCTCACTGTCTCGTCCTTGGCTATGCAGCCTACGCCTCAAAATGCACCTTCGGCTGAGTTGGCAAAAATCCTTGCACCGGCCCTGGGGGAGGGTTCCGAAAAGCGGAAGTTCAATTTTTGGGTGGAACTTAGCTTTAAGGCTTCTTGGTGGGCGAGAACAGAACCAGGAACTACACTGAAGAAGTCTAGTTGTAGTGCTACCCCATTCTGGAGCTGCTGAGTATAAGTGGGATTGGCGCGTTGTGTTACCTGGTGGGTGTCTAGGGGTGATACTTGTGAGTTGAGGTAGAGAGCGAATGTCCAGTCTTTAGTTGGGTTTTCTTCAATGCTTCAGTGCTTTATTACATGGCCTACATCAACATGGTACAGGACAGGAAAGGTTGATGAGCAAAAAGAGAGAGCTTGAATATCAGGCCTTGGATATGAAGAAGAAGGGAGCAGTCTTGCTCTCCGCAATGATGAACAGCTGTAACGTCACTTGCAAATGTTGGGAGGACCAGGCCTCTGCCACAGGCCTGGTTTGGGCCCCTGCCACAGGCCTAGTACTTGAATGAGCGTGAACTGAAATGAGCAAGTCCTCCCAATAGATTTAGTTAGAGTCACTGGATCCCCGATGGTTCGTTCAAGCCCTATTGGATCACCTGCCTCCGGGTTCTCCTCAAGCTGATCCCCCACCGTACAGCTCCCAGCTTGGGATCTTTTCAGAAAATGTTCAGGGCCCAGCAGCTACTGGGATCCCTCTCTATGTCAGAGTAGAGCTCCGCATGGTGCGCAACATCGGCCAGGTAGGCCATGGCTGCAGGGTCCATGGATGCGCGCACCCTGAAGGTGGGTGCCGCACCTGGAACTCAGACACTGCAGAAAGCAAAAACGGCCCACATGCCTAGGCGGCTGTCCCAGATATAGCCTCCCTCAGCATGCCTTAGCGAGGGCGCCAACCCCTTTGATTGGCTGCTGAGAAAAACAAGTCCGCCAGAACCCCTCTAGCACCAGCTGCCGCCCAGGGGTGGAAACACACCCCTAAAGCGCAGACTGACCCACAGGACAGTTCCGGGAATGACAGCAGCCTAAATTTGACAAATTGTGAATGAGAGCTACGTAACTCTCCCATTCCCCACTAACTTTGGCATAACGCCACTACTGAAAGTAAGGGGGCGCTAAATAGTCTCTGAAGTTCTCCAAGGATACAACATCCCATTGGGTTACTAAGACCATCGCTCTTCATCTGTAGCAGGAATAACTCCTCTGAATGGAAATTTTATTGCAGGAGTCTAAAATATTCATCTACTACTGTAACCCTTCTGTAGATTCGTACTGTTTCTAAGCGTGATGAAACCTGTATTATACACAATATACAATGCACCAAACCCCAGCTGAAAATTCCTTCACTTGACAATAGTGTTCTTGGAAACCTACCAATAGCTTAGGTCACGTTACAAGCCAAAAAAACAAACCGAAACACAACCGTTCCCACCTCCTCCTTCCCTCTTCCCTTTCATCATTATTTCATGAGATTTTGCTCTTCTCTCCTATTAAATTATTTTGCTAAGAGTATTCGTATTTGCAACACGACTTACGGGAATTAAAATATCCAGTTACTGTGGTAATGTTCATTGGGAGTATTTTTTTGTATTTTTTTTTCCTGGCTTGCATTTTGTCTAATTTTAATCACGTTACGGAGGCATAAACAAAGTTGGCAAGCTGCCACGTTTCTGTGGAGACGGAAGCGGGGAAGAAGATCTTTTATGCATGCACATATTGAGGTGGCATTTAAATTATGTTGATGCTTCTCACTTGGAGAAAAACATGTCTCCAGCGCCAGGTTCCTCGGTCTGGAGGGAGTGGGTTATCATAATACAGTATGTGATCACTTTCCATCAAACGCGCACATCACATGGGTGTGTGCATATTTCATTTACTGAATAAATATATTAATTAGAGGGACTTTACCGCTCTTCTGCATGCTGTTTATCTAAGATTTAATGACATGCTTTTTTTTAAATGTATATATATTTAATATCATTATTATTTAAAAAAAATGTATTAAAAGGTTATTCTGCAGATCTCTTTTGAACCATTTGATAACGAAAGAGGTACTCACATAAAAAGGAATTAAGCTAATTAAAACAAAATATGTATTTAAGTCCAGGGGTGGACTGACAACTCATGGGGCCTCTGTTATGGGGACCCTGGGCTTACAGATGGTCACCACGCCAGGAGGCAGTGCAGAGGCGGGGCAGCTAAAATCTTGGGATTTTCACATTGTTGAGAGTATGGTATGAGATCTCTATTTAGATCTTAAAGCGGATCTCCACCCTAAAGTGGAACTTCCGCTGATCGGAACCCTCCCCCCTCTGGTGTCACATTTGACACCTTTCAGGGGGGAGTGGGGTGCAGATACCTGTCTAACGAAAGCCAATCGCCAGCTCTAAAAAATGATACCGGGATGATGCCTGCAGCTGCGGGCATCATCCCGGTATAACCCCGAAAGCCGAGGACGCATATCTGCGTACGCTCGGCGGGAAAGGGATATGAATGAATGAATGAAAAACTTATAGAGCGCGGCACATGCGAACTGAATCGCCTCTGGGCGCTTGTTGTTCCTGTCTCCTTTGATATCAAAAGAGATGAGTCTTGATCTTTCTCCTGAAGGCTAAGTGATTCGCCTCCAACCGAATGCTGGCTGGTAAAGCGTTCCATAGTCTGGGACCTTGGACGGCGAATCTTCTTTCTCCTTTGGACTTGTAGTTGGCTTTTGGGATCAGTAGTAGGTTCTGATTGGTGGATCGCAAGATGCGATTGGGATTGTGAGCTTTTATTTTATCGCATAGATATTGGGGGGCATTCCCATGGACACATCTATGCGTTAGACAGAGAGCTTTAAAAGCAATCCTGTCTTTAACTGGTAGCCAGTGAAGGGATCTCAGTGAAGGTGAGATTGATTCCCAGGGTTTTTTTCCAGTCACAAGTCTGGCGGCCGTATTTTGAACGACTTGCAGACGAGCGATTTGGTACTTGGGGAGTCCGAGGTAAAGGGCATTTGCATAGTCCAATCTGGAGTTGACAACTGCTCCCACCACGACCGCTAAGTCTTCTTTGGGGATGAAGGGGGTAAGTCTGCGTAGTAGGCGCAACAGATGGTGGGATCCGCTGACTACTGATCCTATTTGTGCGTCCATTGTCATAAAGGAGTCAAAGATGACCCCGAGACTTTTGACTTTGGCGCTAGGGGTGATGATTTTGCCCAGAATGGGCGGGGGTGTCCAGGTTGTTGCAGGTTGATTCCTTTGCTTGGCGTGAAACAGAAGAAGTTCTGTTTTCGCTCCATTTAGTTTAAGATAACTCTTTGTCATCCAGTCCTCTATCAAAGAGAGGCATGTCTCTAGATTGAGGTGGTGATCCTTTCTGTTGCAAATGCGGAAATAAAGTTGCGTGTCGTCTGCGTATGAGTGATACAGCAGGTTTTGGCTGTTGATAATCTCAAAAAGAGGACGAAGATAAATGTTAAACAGCACTGGTGACAGAGGCGATCCTTGAGGGACTCCGCATGTTACTGTGCGTTTCTCAGATGTGAAGGGTCCTAATTTCACTGTTTGCGATCGGTTTTCCAAAAAAGAGGAGAACCAAGATAAATCGCCTTCTGCGACTCTGGCTACTTCAGCAAGTCGCGTCAGTAACAGTTTGTGATCTACGGTGTCGAAAGCTGCACTAAGGTCCAACAGAACTAGAAGACAAGATTCTCCTTCGTCTGCGGCCTCGAGAACATCGTCCCATACTTTGAGCAGCGCGGTTTCAGTCCCGTGTCCGGGACGGAACCCTGATTGCAATGGGTCAAGTAGCTTGTGGGTATCCAGATGCTGTTGCAGCTGTTGTACCACTACTTTCTCCATTACCTTTGAGAGTACATTGAGGCTTGTTATGGGACGGCGGTGGAGTGGGTCCTTGGGGTCCAGGGAGGGTTTCTTAAGGATGGGTTGGATTATACCCTCTTTCAACTGTGAGGGTACTATGCCCTCCAAGAAAGACTGGTTGATAAGCTGCGTGATGGGAGGAGCCAAGATGTAGGCGCATTCCTTTAGCAGTTTTGTGGGGATAATGTCATTTGGCGCTGTGCCGTTACGCAAAGCGTCAATAACATTCTTGGTGGCCTCGATGGAGATGGGTTCCAGGGTGAACTTACCTGATATAAGAGAATTACTATGGGTGTTATGTGAGAGGCTGCAGGGGGGGCTAAGGGGGGGGATTGTTTTGCTGAATGCTATCACGGATTGCCTCAATTTTATTAATGAAGCAATCCGATAGTTCATTGCAAAATTCTTGTGTGTCTGTATTGGGGGCTTCAATACATCCTGGTTTCATGGTCTGAGTGACCATCTTGAAGAGTTCGCGGGGGCGGTTTAAGGCGCTGTTGATAGCCTCTGAAAAATAATTTTTCTTGGCTTGGAAAATTCCTTTGTGGTATTTTCTTGTCGCCGCCTTGTAGATGGACAGGTTTAGCTCTGAGGCACTTCTTTTCCAGGCCGATTCGGCCCTTCTGCGTTCTTGCTTCAGTAACGACAGCTGGTTGTTAAACCAGCTGCGGTTGTTTTTCCGGATGCGGGTTTTGCGTTTCGGCGCTACCAAGTCGGCTGACTGTAGCATGGCCGAATTTATGGCCTCCAGCGTTTCAACGGCCGTTTGATGCGGTTGAATTGTTTCTATTTTTTCCCTTAAAGTGGTTTTGAAGAGTTCCGAGTGGAGCTTCTTCTGACATCTAGTCCAGTGTGTTGTCACTGGATTTGATGTTTTTGTTGCGGGGGGGATTGTGGAAATAATGAATTTAACCACTTGAGGCCCGCGCTACCGTCGGATGACGGCAACAGCGCGGACCTCAATATCCAACATGCCGTCATTTGACGGCATGTCTTTCTGGCGTTCCCAGCGCGCGCTGTACAGCGCGCTGCGGGGAAGCCCTGTGTTGTCCGTGTCCCTTGGACACGGCCAATCACAGATCGCGGCAAACGGCCAATCAGAGCGGCCGTTTGCAATGCGATCTGTGGGCGAATGAGAGATGATCTCTCATAGATCATCTCTCATTGCCGGCTGACACAGAGACAATGTCCTGTCTCTGGAAGGGAGGAGCCCGATCTGTGTTCCTTCCTACATAGGGACACAGATCGGTCACCCCCCCAGTCACCCCCCCTCCCCCTACAGTTAGAACACACCTAGCATACACATTTAACCCCTTCCTCACCCCCTAGTGTTAACCCCTTCAATGCCAGTCACATTTATACTGTAATTAGTGCATATTTATAGCACTGATCGCAGTATAAATGTGAATGGCGCCAAAAATGTGTCAAAAGTGTCCGATGTGACCGCCATAACGTCGCAGTAACAATAAAAATCGCAGATCGCCGCCATTTCTAGTAAAAAAAAAAAATAATAAAAAATAATAATTCTCTCCCCTATTTTGTAAGCGCTATAACTTTTGCGCAAACCAGTCGCTTATTGCGATTTTTTTTTTTTTTTTTTTACCAAAAATATGTAGTAGAATACGTATCGCCCTAAACTGAGAAAAAAAAATGTGTTTTTTTTTTTAATTGGGATATTTATTATAGCAACAAGTAAAAAATATTGTATTTTTCTTCAAAATTGTCGCTCTTTTTTGTTTATAGCGCAAAAAATAAAAATTGCACAGGCGATCAAATACCACCAAAAGAAAGCTCTACTTGTGGGGAAAAAAGGACGTAAATTTTGTTTGGGAGCCACGTCGCACGACCGCGCAATTGTCAGTTAAAGCGACGCAGTGCCGGAAGCTGAAATTTCACCTGGGCAGGAGGGGGGTGTAAGTGCCCAGTAAGCAAGTGGTTAATTGCATGGTGGTCTGTCCATGGCAACTTTTCATTTTCCAAAATTTTTATTTCCAGAGCTTGTCTGAAAATAAGATCGAGTGTGTGACCTGAAGCATGTGTGGGCCCACATACTAGTTGCTGTGACCCTAGATCCACCAGGTGGTTAATACAGGCATCGGCAATGGGGTCTTGTGCAGAATTGGCCCAGAGGTTGAAATCCCCAAGCAGCAGAAAATGTTTGCTGTTGAGGGTGTAAGTGGAAAAGAAATCCGTCCATGATGATAGCAGCTGCGATTTTGGGCCGGGCGGCCTATAGCAGAGCAGAATGTGGATGGTCTCCTTTGAATTTGTTTGCAGTTGTAGCGTAAGGGTTTCCATGAATGGAAGAGGATTTTGAAGGGCTGGTTTTGTGATTGCAAGCTGAGTTTTGCAAATTACCGCCAGGCCTCCTCCTCTCTGCCCTATTCTGTTTTCCGTTATAATACGGTAGTTTTCTGGCACCAATTCTCCTAGAATGGTGTTACAGTCGGCTGTAAGCCAGCTCTCTGTAATGAAGAGGCAGTCTAGATTGTGTTGTAGAATGAAATCATGGATTTCAAGTCGGTGTTTTACTGCCGATCTTGTGTTGACCATAGCACATAAAATGTGCTTAGGCTGGGGTAACCGGCTAAAATTTTTGATCGTCGATCGTCGATCGATCCTCAAAAGTTGCTCAATTCTTAGGGTCTTTTTGGTGCAGGCTGGCAGTATTGCGGCGAAACGCCTCAGATTCCAAATGGTCTCTGCGGAGTACCGCAAATTAGCCATGGTCGCCATTCACCGGGGGAAATGTTTTTTATGGTGGCGATGGAGAGAGGATTCAGTGAATCCTCCCGGCTTGGTCCAGAGGAAGGCAAAAAAACCCTAACCGTGCTATGCCAATTTGCTTTGGTTGGGGAAAAAATTCCTTCCTGATCCCTGAAAGGCGATCGGGCGAACCCCTGGATCAAGTGCTGTTAAGTTTGTGAAAAAAGAAAGGGGGCTGGGGGGGGGGGGAGAACTGACACTGCTGCTGGGGTGTACCAAGATGGCCGCCGACCAGGAGCAGGACATGGGACCCAGGCTGGTGTGTAGCCAGCTGGGTGGGTAGGTGAGCAGGGGGGGGGGGGCTGGTTGTTGAGGCCAGGGGATGAATCCTACTGGGGCTGGGGGTGAGCTCCTAGGGGGTTACTGCTGGTGTTTTTGGCCGAAAGTGCGGCGCGCCGCTAGGCCGCAGATGAAGCCGCGGCCTTTCCTAAGGTGCGGCGGCCGCAAATCAGCAGAGGCTGGCGCGGTTCAGGGGGAAAAACGGGGAATCGCGGGGAGGCGGTGGGGGAAGGTTGTAATGGTAGGTGGATGGTTGGCGGGTGGTAATGTGGGGTGGTAGAGGGAAAGAGACCCCAGCGTTCAGCCGATTCGGCGGCTTATCCTGATAAGGACGGCCGCCAATCGGTTCCAGGGAAGGTGATAAAAAGTAGAACCTACCTGGAGTAGAAGGTGAGAGCTGTGAGAAGATCCTGCCTAGCTAGCTGATGATATCCCTAGGGGGAGCTGACTTGTCACTATCCCTGCAGTGAGCAGACTAGGCAGACTGAGGAGAGAGTGTCTGCTGCACGTCTGCTGCACACCCTACTGACACACCTACTGACAGAGTTGACCTCTCGTCAGCATCGCATCAATGGTTACTCTGCACAGCTGAGAACAGACTCTACAATTCCAGTGGATATACAACTATTAACCAGTTTCCGCCGGAGGGCCGTCATATGACGTCCTTAGATTGAATTGGTGATATCTGGATGATTCCTACAGCTATGAAGATCATTCACAATTCTTTGTTTTCAGGCAGCAATTGCCAATCTTCTAAAAGTCATCTTAGCAGCTCATGAGGCGCTGGATTGCTTTTACAGGCAGCAACCTCCTGCCCCGCCCGTGCTTTTCTGGGCTCTCCTGTGCGATCGGGGACCCGGAGAACCTATCCGGGGGTGGTGCCGGATTACTATAGAGCTGGCTGTGGACTGGATGATCCCCGGCCATCTCTATGATCCTGGGAGGCCGGAACCGACGTCATGCCGTCACTCCCGACACTGGCAGATGTAAACAGCCTGGAAAGCACAGATCGATGTTTTATTTTTACTTTATTTTATTATCTCATACTTTCCTGGTTAGAGGAGATATCTAGGGTCTTATTGACCCCAGTTGTCTTCATAAAGGGGACCTGCCACTCCTTATTCCTATTACAAGGAATGTTTGCAAAGTGATAACAAAATAATAATAATTAAGGAAACAGTATTTATTTACTCATTTTTCCTGAGGAAGTCACGTGACCAGTGACGCAACGCATCAGGTGGAGCCTTGTGATGTCAGTTCCAGTGGTGGTTTACGGAAGTACGGTGAGGACGCATGTGTGTCACTACTTTTTACTGCGGTTTTTACCCTTACTTGATGTAAGCAGTTTCTTTTACTGAATAAATTTACTTTTCATTTGGCAATATTGCACTAGGGCTGTCCTTTGTTTCCTTTGAGCGCCATTTATACAAGAAGTGTCATTCCTTGGAGCGAACCGTTTCCTCTATATATGGAATTACCCAAGATGTTTTGATGCCAAGCTTTGGGTGTAGTTCTTTGTCTTTGCCTTTACAGATCCATCAGCAGGATTCCTTATCTGACTGAGCCTTGTTTGACCCTTGGGTCATTGTTGGAGGTGAGCAGCCAATTCATAAATTTAATAGTCGATGTTTGGATTGATGTTTTATCTGTTTTTTCTTCAATTAAGTTATCCCTATAAAATGTTTACCTTTATATGAACTGACTCCTACCATTGGGCTTTAGTTGGAATTTTATTCACATTCATTTATTTGTATTTTTGGATACTCATCACCATATTTATTCTTTTGCTACGTACACCCAACAAGAAAAGCGTGGATTTTTTCTGACGGAATGTTGGCTCAAACTTGTGTTGCATACACACGGTCACACAAATCTTGTTGGAAATTCCGACCATCAAGAACGCGGCGACGTACAAGACGCACAATGAGCCCAGATCAATGAAGTTCAATAGGCAGTTCGGCTCTTCTGCTTGATTCTGAGCATGCATGTTTTTTTTGCGAGTCTGAATTGCATACAGACGAGCGGATTTTACGATAGGAACTTTTTCCTTCGGAACCAGCTCTCAATATTTTGTTGGCGGTAATTCCGACAGCAAAAGTCCAATTGAGCATACACACGGTCGGAATTTCCTACCAAAAGCTCACATTGGACTTTTCTTGTCGGAATTTCCGATTGTGTGTACGCGATATTTGAGTATATTACTTTATGGCACATTATTGAATAAGCGCGTCATTCGCATATTTTTCTTTTACATTTATTACGCAGTGTTTTTTGAGTACACTACTGTGATTTCAGCTCATTCACGGTCAGTCGGTCACTATACATGTACTATATATGCTTTTTGCTGAGTTTATTTTCACTATATTCACTGGAGGTTGATGGTTTATATTTGCTTTGAAATTAAAGTATATACTTGAGTATAAGCTGAGTTTTTCAGCCCATTTTTTAGGCTGAACAACTGACCCTTGGCTTATACTCGAGTGAGCCGTACCTTTCATTACTAAAACCCGCTGGCCCGGATTCACATACATCGGCGCATATTTATGCCGCCATAGCGTATCTCTTTTACGCTACGCCGGCGCAGCGCGGAGAGGCAAGCATGGAATTCACAAACAAATGCTCCCAACTGTGCGCCGGCGTAGCGTATATTTCGTAAGCCATCATAAGTGGAAGTAGGTGGAAGTGAGTTGGAAGTGGGCGTGATCCATGTTAATGAAGTGTGACCCCATGCAAATGATGGGCCGGGCGCCAGACAAGTACTTAAAATGAAATGCGCATGTGTCAGGACATGGACGTATCCCTGTGCGCATGCGTACAACCACGTCGGAACAGCTGCCTAAGATACGCAGGATCGCTGTGTACGCCGTGAATGTAACCTACGCCCAGCCAGACCCATGTCGGCCCATATTCACAGACGTCCAACGTACAATACGTAGGCCTGTGTTCCCTGGTCCATACCTTTGCATGGGTTGCGCCTCATCTATGGGGAATAACTTTACGTCGAACATAAAACTTACGCAAACCGATTAAATCATGCGCCTGGCGCAAGTACGTTCGTGAATCGACTTATCTTCCTTTATTTGCATATTTGAATAGAAAATCAATGGGAAAGCCACATGCGTCCAGCGTAAATATGCGCCCACTCTACGCAGGCGTAGGCAAGTTACGTCGGTGGAATGAAGTCAGTTTTTAGGCTTATCTAAGTTTGTGGGTTCGGCGCACAGATACGACGGCGCATATTTGTACTTACGCGGCGTATCTGGAGATACGTCGGCGTAAGTGCTTTGTGAATCCGGGCCGCTGTGTCTCCCGCTGTGTAATGCATTCTGTTTGCACGTCCATTGTAACAAAGCCCCCGCCTCCTCCTCATCTGTGATAGGCGCCCCCGCCTCCTCCTCATCTGTGATAGGCACCCCGCCTCCTCCTCGTCTGTGATAGGCACCCCGCCTCCTCCTCGTCTGTGATAGGCACCCCGCCTCCTTCTCGTCTGTGATAGGCACCCCGCCTCCTCCTCGTCTGTGATAGACACCCTCGCCTCCTCCTCGTCTTTGATAGGCACCCTGCCTCCTCCTCGTATGTGATAGGCACCCCACCTCCTCCTTGTCTGTGATAGACACCCTCGCCTCCTCCTCGTCTGTGGTAGGCACCCCACCATCAGCTCGTCTGTGATAGGCGGAACCCTAGCCTCCTCTTCTGTGATAGGTGGAACACTAATACAGTTTTCCAGCATCGTATCAGTGTTCCTCTATCAGGGATGGACATGTAGGAGGTGGGGCTTTGTTTCAATGGACAGCAGAACAGACTGCATTACAAAGGAGACACATGCTGCTTTAGTAATGAAAGGTACGACTACAAATGGGCACAGTGAGACTGCAATTGGGCACAGTGAGACTGCAACTGGGCACAGTGAGACTGCAACTGGGCACAGTGAGACTGCAACTGGGCACAGTGAGACTGCAACTGGGCACAGTGAGACTGCAACTGGGCACAGTGAGACTGCAAATAGGCACAATTAGACTGCAAATGGGCACATTGAGACTGCAGATGGGCATTGTTTACCCAGTAGCTGTTGCAATTTCCTACCATAGGCTTATACTCAATATGTTTTCCCATTTTTTTGTGGAAAAAATTGGTGCATCTGCTTATATTCAGGTCGACTTATACTCGAGTATATACTGTACGGTAGAATATAGTAGCGTGCAATTTTTTCCCTTATAACACATATCTATTTACTCAACGTAACATCATCTTTTCCATCTTATAGGTATAAGGCAAGGCATTTTGATCTTCGGTGGGAATGGGCTTTTGTGAATGCACTATTGTGAATGCATTTACAAAATTGCTCAGGTGTGAATGGGGCCTGCAGGTACAGGCGTTCTTTACAGAGACATCTAAAGAGCAAAGTTTTTGCTATACATTTCAACCGATACGGCAAATGCTGTCAATTCAGTTCAAATCTATGGAAAAATAGAACAGATTGCTAAAGAAAAATCCCCGGCTTATTCTTTCAGCCATAAAACAGACTGACAGTTCATTTCTCACTGCTGATGTTTCCAGTACAATAGAGGATGGCAGTTATCTCAGCTTCCCTATCACTATGCATTTCACTCTTTCCATTTTTCCAAGAATGTCAACAAACAAAATGGGCAGATATAATACTAGACCGGATCCCATGTATCTGCCGAGAGATGAGCAAAACTTTTTTATTTTTTATTTAAGTACAGTAATAATAACAAGAAATATATTACTGCACTCTATTTCACATGCGCTGCCTAAAATAAAAGCCATTTGTTTTAATGAGTTGGATGCTGGAGTTTAGCCCTGATTGTTTAGGTGTGTTTAGTTATTTTTCAAGCACACAAATGCTCTCCCTGCCACCTCAAGGGAGAGGGAAGCACACATTTTACAAGTGATTTCGACGACATTGCTGCAATCACTTGTTAACAAGCAAGCGGATTCCCCTACATCAGTGGTTCTCATCTCCGGTCTTTGGGACCCACTAACAGGCCAGGTTTTAAATATTACCTTGGAGAGATGCAGACTAAAATACTGCAATCACTGAGCAGCAAATTATATCACCTGTATAACTGTATTTCAGTTATTTTGAAAATGTTTCAGGTAATTTCAGTTATTTTGAAAACGTGACCTGCTAGTGGGCCCCGAGGACCGGAGTTGAGAACCACTGCCCTACATCTTACCGCCATTAACTGTACGTTCCAGGTGTCGGGGGACTCCATGCCGCTGCCACCTCTTTGCGCCCTGCTTCCCCAAGGCCTGGCCTCTGTGGCCTTGTGGGAAATCCAGGCCTGGACACGCAGTTCAGAAGAGTGTAGTGCCCTTGGGCACTCTACCACAATCGGATATAAAAAATCCCAGGGAGGCCCATTATCAGTGGGATTGGTTCTTTATTTTCTAGATTAGGAGAGTACCTAAATACTTTATTGAAACCCTTAGTACGCCAGAGCCCCTCATACCTCAAAGACAGCCGAGACCTGATAGTCGACATCCAACAGGTAGAAGCCTCAGAATCTACAATAATGGCTACAGTAGACATAGAGGGCCAGATTCAGGTACATTGGCGCATATTTTGACCGGAGTAGCGCACCTTCTTTATGTTAGACCGGCGCAATGTAGAAGCACAATCACCGTATCCTCGTAGTATTTGCGCAGAAATTTGCGCCAGTGCAACGTAATTCCCGAGGCGTAAGGCGGAGTAATTCAAATTGGGAAGAACGTGGGCGTGTTACATTGAAATGAGCCGTGACCCCATGCAAATGAAGGGCAGGCCGGATTGCGCATGCGCACATGAAGCAGACCATGGTCAGCACCTCTGTGCACATGCTCGCAACTCGGGAGCGGCGCAATCAGTGAAATTGGAAGTGGACCCGGGCAACTTAGTGAGCTACGCAGAGAGCTTAAATAGACAGAGACAAACGCCCTTCCTTTGCAAAAAGTACACCCCTTTGTATCCCTTCCTATACAGCAAGGTGCTTTTGTTCTGTTGTTTATTAGCGTTTGTTTGTTTGTGACGTGTCTGAGATATTTGGTGACTGTTTTGGATAGTGTTTTACGGAGTGATTTTTGTCTTTTCTGTGTTTTCTTTGTTGTGTTTTTTTTTTTAATTATATTTTTGCTGGTCATTTTTATTTTTTGCTGGTCATTTTTTAATTTTTTTTATTTTTCTTTGGTTCTGTTTGTGAATGATTTTCGAATGTGGGGGTGACATTTCTGCCGGAAAACGGGGGTCATCCTCATTTGTGGTGGAGAAGGGATCCCCAGGACCAGGGAGAAGTGATCCCCAGGTCCGTGTGAATGGTGTATGAATGTACAGTGACATAATTGGAGCCGTGGCGTGGTGTTGCTGCTCACAAGTCCTGCATGGTGGGCTTGTGCTAATCCAATTTGATGAGGATGTAATGTGTCTGTGCTAGGGACCACAGTGGTGTGCATGCATGCATTCTCATTGTGCCATGATTAATGTGTGTCTTTAATGTGCAAAGATGCCTAATGTGAACTGTCTCCTGGCTGCTCTTCCCTCAGAAGACGGGGTAGCCTGGGTTAGGGGGGGATTGTCTGGTTCGGGGGTCTGGTCATCACTTATGTCAATCTCCAGGCCCTTTCTCACTGCAAAGTTGTGCAGCATGCAACATGCACTGATAATCTGGCATACAAAGTTTGGGGAATACAACAGGGTACCATGGGGGGTTCCAGATAGGAGTCATGAGATAGGGTCCCAGTGCATATGCAGAGTCACCCTGAAGGGATAAGACAGGAGGATGTTAGTAGTGCATGTGCCCCTTGTGATTTCTGCATCATGGGGGGGGGCAGTCATGCCTGCCACCCATGTCACTCACCAACCAGCCAGCTGTCCCCATACATGTTCTGTTCGAAATCTGTGGGGATGGGGCTAGGATTGTATATGTAGCTGTCATGGGTGGTGTCATGTGTTGGGCTGGTGATGTCCTCCTGCAGTGTTGTGGTTAATTCCATGATGGCATGAGGGGTGAATCTGAAGATGCGAGACACCTCAGAATCCCTCATGCCAAAGATGTCTATGCGTGTGTGATATATCCTCTCCCGTGAAGAGTGAAGAGTGAGGGGCTTGTATCAGATAAGAATATTGTATTAGATTCGATTATTATATCCATCAAGGTTTTAAAGGGCTATTGAAAGATAGTGAGACCGTGTTTGTAATTTGTATGTATGTTATGTATTGATGTATATATGTATGTACTGTATATTTTTTTTGTAATGTTTATAAAAGCAAATAAAAAGTTTTTGGAAAAAAAAAATCATCTCCCGTGCCCTCCTCGGTGCCCTCCTCCGTGCCCTCCTCCTTCTTTGCTCATCTAAAGTCGGTAGTATAGCTATGAGCATGGATGCCCCTGGCATGTTGGCATACAGTTTGTTGTCCTGCAAGTGTGACTGCTCAGCTCGTCCCTAACAGTGTTGCTTTAGCTGGCATGTAGACGGATTGTCTAACTTTATACCACCTTTTATATGGACTAATTTTAGACAGGACGTGCAGCTGTTGCGCACAGCGCGTAGCCTGTGCTGCACCAATTTACTTTTGTGGATCCCCGTAACTCCCTCATTTGCATATTTGACTAGCAAACCAATGGTGTGTCTAGTGCAGTTTTGCGTGCACGGATGCGCTAGTCTATCGAAATTACACCGGTTGAAAAAATTAGATTTCATGCGTATATCGTTTTGGGGATGAGGCGCATCTATACGCATGCGCAGATTTAGACTTACGCCGCGCATCTCCTGTAACGGCGGCGTAATGGCTCTCTGAATCTGGCCCAGAGTCTCTATACACGAACATACAACACCAAGATGGCATTGAAGAAATCTAATGGGCTCTAAATCAAGATGGAAAGCTGCAAATAGACCAAATTAACTATCTGCTACAAGGACTACAGATTGCCATAACCAACATTTATTTCTGGGCGAATGATCATTACTATACCCAAGTGGGCGGAGTAGCTATGGGCGCTCGCTACGCACCTAGTGTAGCAAACATCGTCCTAAACAAATGGGAACATGAAGCCATCCTTTATCCTAGGTACAAGGCACTTAAGTTCTATAAGAGATATA
The DNA here is from genome assembly GCA_029574335.1 of Rana kukunoris. NCBI lineage: Eukaryota > Metazoa > Chordata > Amphibia > Anura > Ranidae > Rana > Rana kukunoris. Next base: position 30,692,034 of record CM056049.1, on the reverse strand, counting down.
TCGATGATGTGATCAACTTCTGGGAGGGGTCAGAATCTGACCTGCACCGATACATCACATACATGAACCAAAATAAATATGGGTTAAAATTTGCAGCTGAGATCAGTAGTTCACCAATCAACTACTTAGATCTAACTATCAAGAGATTTGGAGCAAGGTTTGAAACTGTCATATGTTTCAAGCCAACAGACTGGAACAGGTTCGTACCAACCTCAAGTTGACACCATCCACGATGGTTAGGACTCGCAGTACCTAAGGGCCAATACATGAGACTCAAAAGAATTTGTACTACTGACCAGGACTATCATGTACAAGCTGAACAACTAACCACCAAATTTATGGAAAAAGGGTATACTGAGAAAACACTAAATAAAGTAAAAAAACGAATTTCTAAAATTGAAAAACAATCTCTCCTACAAACCAATCCAAAAAAAGAACAACAAAGAGAGCTAGCGCTAATCTCAGGGTACAATAGACAGTACAGACAAATTAAAAAAATATATAAGAAGTACTGGTTTATCCTGTTAAAAGACAAGGATCTACAAGGTTGCATTTCAGACATCCCAAAATTCATCTATCGACGAGCACCAGGGTTGAGGAACCAAGTGGCACGCAAGGTACCTGATCCACCTAAAAGACCAACAACATTCCTCGACATACCTGGGTTCCACCATTGTACCAGATGCAAAGCTTGCAAAACTACACGACAAGCGAGTGCTCCCAGAAAACGCACAGAATTCAAATCGCATGTAACAGGAGAAAATTTCAAAATTAAACCCCTCATTACATGCAATTCAGATTATGTAACATACGTACTAGAATGCCCTTGTCCACTGCAATATGTGAGAAGAACAACACGCAAACTTAGAATAAGAATCAACGAACATTTAGCGAATATACGGAATGAAGTTCCAAATCATAGCGTGTCAAGGCATTTTACTAGTCACCATAACAGCGACCCCACACTATGTACATTTTATGGGATTGATAAAACACTGGAGAGGAACACATATGAGACGGAGTGTTTCACAGAATGAGACCATGTGGATACACACAATGCAAAATAACTATTTCACTTAGTGAAATCACTACCAGTTTTCTACACTACGTTGGCGCGGAAATACACTTTATCACAATCGGATAAAGCCAGCTAAGGACCAAGTGTGACATAAAGGGTCTATGTATACAACATTAGATAGCTGTCTATCTATCAACACTGCATGTAAATTCATTATTTGCAAACGGGGCAAATTCGAATATACTCAAGGTTTTAAAAGGTGGAACCTTGGATTACGAGCATAATCTGTTCCAAGAGAATTCTCGTAATCCAAAGCACTCGCATATGAAAGCGAATTTCCCCATGGAAGTCAATGGAAACTAAAATGATTTGTTCCACGTTGACTTTAATGGGTATGCAATACCTCATGTGGCCAGAGGTAAGGGGGGCACCGGGAGCCTCGGAAATTATCGGGGACAGTTTGGCTGACCTCAAAAACCCTCGAAAATGCTCGGAAACACCCAGGAACTGAGTATTTTCCCAACGGCTTTGATTGGCTAACTAGTTTTATAGTTAGTTTTTATAGTTCAAATTTGTTTTATAGTTCTAGTTCTCAAAATTCTAGGGTCCTTTTAATAAATTTCCAGGCTCTGCATAGCACCACTGTTGTAAAAAGGCTGTTGTTCACAGAGATCATTAGCTCAAGACAAAAATGACATGCCCGGTCAGATCAGGGACTCCTCCCCTTTCCCACATATGGCTTAGTCTGGAGTCTCAACCAGAAACATAGTTACATAGTGAGGTTGAAATAAAGACATCTAGTTCAAACAATCAAAATAAATAAGTAAAACCTCCATATACACAATCCTATACCCACATTTGATCCAGAAGGCAAAGAAAGCATTCTCCACCAGGAAAAAGACAGAGGGCCAGATTCTCAGCGGCGCTACGCCTGCGTAAATGTATATGCGCGGCGTAATAGTAAATGTGCGCCTGCGTATCGATGCGCGGTAAACACAGAACCACATACGCGCGATTTTTTTTTCCGTCTGGGCGGCGAAAATGCATTAAGCTAGCGCGGCGTAGGCGCATAGTTACGCATCAAAAATATTCAGTTCCCATTGAATTAGCATGCAAATATGCAAATGAGGGAGATGCGCGTATTCCCGAAAGTACGCGCGTCCGGCGTTGGCTACTCGTGGTGCGCGTAACTCGAAAGCCTTGAGTAAACATACCCCTCATAAAAGCACGGGTAACTTTGCTCAAGGCCGTGTGCAAGTCAGCTGGAGAGCAACTACAGCAGCACCGTAACGGACTAGCTGAGCAATCACACTTACTGGACAACACATTCATATGCCAATGATGCCAGGGCCAGCCATGGTCTTATCAATACTAAGGTATGCAGAGGAAGAGGAGCATAGAAGGAGGAGGAGGAGGACGGGGGCACGTGAGAGGATCTACCGAGCGCGCATGAGCCTCTTTGGCATGGGTGATGAGGAGGTGTATCGCATCTTCAGATTCAGCCCTGCTGCCATCCTGGAAATAACCACAGCCCTGCAGGATGACATCACCAGCCAGACATACCGCTCACGTGCACTGCAGCCACTGGTGAAGGTCCTGGCAACACTCCATTTCCTGGCCAGTGGATCATTCCAGCGTACAAGTGGAGTGGTGGCTGGGATGTCACAAACCAGCATAAGCAGATGTCTGCACCAGGTTGTCCCCGCAATCCTCAGACGCATGTCCAACCAGTTCATCAGACCCACCACTGTGCACCTGCGGCAGAAGGCAATGACAGATTTCTACAGAATTGACGGATTCCCACGCACCATCGGGGCCATTGATTGCACACATGTGGCACTCCAGCCCCCCAGTGCCACAGAGCACATATACCGCAATCGGAAGCATTGGCATTCCATCAACGTACAGGTGATAGCCGATGCCAAATACCTCATATGGCACGTCCGTGCCAAAGACCCTGGGTCCAGCCATGACAGCTACATCTACCGTCAAAGCAACATCCCCGAAGATTTTGAGCAGGACATGTATGGGGACAGCTGGCTGGTTGGTGAGTGACATGGGTGGCAGCCATGACTATCCCCTCCCATGATGCACAACAGAAGTGGCACATGCATGACTACCATCCTCCTGTGTTTTCCCTTACAGGTGACTCTGCATATACACTGGGACCCCATCTCATGACTCCTTTCCGGAACCCCCAAACCAGAGGAGAGAGAAGATACAATGAAGCACACATCAAAACCCGTGCAGTGGTGGAGCGCACATTTGGCCTCCTGAAGTCCCGTTTCCGCTGCCTGGATAAGTCTGGGGGGGCCCTATTGTATTCCCCCAACTTTGTCGGTCAGATCATTGGTGCATGTTGTATTCTGCACAACTTTGCCATGCGAAAGGGCCTGCATATTGCCCTACGTGATGACCTGACCCCCCAACCACACAGCCCCCCCCCGCCAGAGGAGACCCCGTCAGCTGATGGAAGAGCAGTCAGGAGTGTCCTCGTGTTACGAATCTTTGACCTTTAAACACACACATACAGCATGGCACACAGACAATGCACGCGTGTACACCACTGATGTCCCTAGATCACACACACCACATGCACATCGCATTGGATTAGCCCAAGTCCAGCATGTCGGACTTGGGAGCAGCAACGCCACGTCAAGGCCCCAATGATGTTGCTGTCCATTCATACACCTTTCACACATCATTCATACAGCCGTGGGGTTAACTTCACCACCACGGCCGAGGGTGACACCCCTTACTTTCAGGAGTGCCACCCTCTCACATTCACACACCATTCACACTGCACCGTGTGCAGTATCCAAAAATATATAAAAAAAGCTCTTATCCAGAGCATAACAAAAAATAAATAAGCTCTTATCTAGAGCATAACAAAAAATAAATAAGCTCTTATCTAGAGCATAACAAAAAATAAATAAGCTCTTATCTAGAGCATAACAAAAAATAAATAAGCTCTTATCTAGAGCATAACAAAAAATAAATAAGCTCTTATCTAGAGCATAACAAAAAATAAATAAGCTCTTATCTAGAGCATAACAAAAAATAAATAAGCTCTTATCTAGAGCATAACAAAAAATAAATAAGCTCTTATCCAGAGCATAATACTAAAGAAAACTCAAATTAATGGGCCTGGCGGGGGCTCTGCCTGGTGCCACGGGTCCTGCCCCTCACTTGCCTGGGGGCAGCCCTAGATGGGGGGGGGGAGCAGGTTGAGGAGGAACATCCCCACGTCCCTCCCTGGCTGCCTGCATGCCCTCCAGGGCAACCGCTATGCGGGTCTGCACAGCAGTCTGCGCCTCGATAGCAAGGCGCAGGGCCTGAACCTCCCCCACAAGTTCTGAGGTGTTTTCCTGCAGCTCCCCCAAGCTGGTCAGCGTTGCTGCGCTGTTAACAGCAACATCCTGGATGGCATCTGTTATATTGTCCGAGGATGCCAGGCTGTCGGCCAGGCGCCTCATCTCCTCCACGACCTCGGCCAGGTGTTTATTTTGCTGGTCCTGCTGTCTGACCAGCTGTTCCGGCAGGACCTGGGATACACCCCTGGTCTTTGACGTTGCCTTGCGGGGAGTGGCAGGGGACCGGGCATAAGGGGAGGATGTTGAGGGGCCGGAGATGAGGGGGGGGGAAAGAGAGGGACTGGAGAGGTTGGAGGGGGACACTGAGGGGTTTGCTACAGGTAGAGGAATAGCCTGGGCTGGTCCGGCCAACCCACCATCCTCCTCCACAACAACATAGAGGGCCTGGTCCTGGACTACCACACCCTCCTCAACCACCTCCTCCGTTGAGGTGTGCCCACTTCCCTCCAAGTCCTGTTCCAGGGGGGCAGCCAGAGGGACTGTATCTTCAGGGGATGGATCCTGATGGGCCCTGGCATCAACAGATGGCCCCGCTCCCTCCTGCACATCTGTGGATGACACAAAAGATGCCCATGTTGGTGGAGCCACACACTTGGCACATGTTCCCTTCCACCCCCATACATGTACACAACAGATAGAATAGAAAACACACTTACCTGTCCTCACGGCTGGCTTCTGGGACTCATAGCCCCCAACTCCCTCTACCTGCTCCGTCTGCAGGCAGCGGGCAACCACCTTCTCCTCCTCAGTCAGGCGGACAGGGCAGGGTGGGCCCCCTCCAGTGCCCCTGGCATGCCGAGCTATGGCAGCCAGCTTGCCCTTCACATGACGCCGCAGGTCATTCATTTTCTTTTGAATGTCCTGCGGTGTCCGGACCTCATGAGAGAGGGCATTGACCTGGCACGCCACCCTCATTAATATCTGATCCCTCCGGGACTTGCTGGTCCGGGCACTGTCAGCACCATGGAGCCGCGAGTCATACTTCTCCATGGCCCGTATGACAATGGCCCTCTCCTCTGGGGAGAAATTCTTCTTCCTCCTCTCCTTAACAGCAGTTGCCATCTTGTCCAGCACAAACTTTCGCCGTCACTCTCTAAAAAATGGGAGACGTTTGCGCTGCACGGGCGCATGTGTGGGCGCATTATATACCCTGCGCCGGCGCATCGTAGGGAGGCTTTGCGCATGCGCAGAAGGCATCCACGTCACGGCGCGGGTCAACCACGTCATGGCGCGGGTCATCCATGTCACGGCGCATGCTCCGTTCGTCCCGGCCTGCATTTGCATGGGGTCACGCTTCATTATAATGCAACACGCCCACTTCCCTCCTACTTTGGAGTTGCGCCGGATTACGCCCATGATTTTACGCGACGCAGGCGCATCTTGGAGCGCATTTACTTAGGGAATACGGTACTTGCCACTCCGTGTTACGTCGGCGTAGTGCATCTGAGATGCGCAACGCCTGCATAATTAGCCGCGCATCTACGAGAATCTGGCCCAGAGTGTGTAAAAAGGAGAAGCATCTGCTGTTCTCAAGAAGGCTCTAGGACTTAAGGTGACCAGATTTTTAAAATTAAATCCGGGGACATTTTTTATTACTAGTAATGGCGGCAATCAGTGATTCTCTGCCCATCGCCGCCACTCCCCTGCCTCACAGCCTGTCAAGTCTTATGCTCCGGGCCCCGATTACTACTGGGTGGGGAGCAGAGGAAGATCACTCTGCCAGGGAAGGAAAGAAGATAAGCAGGTAGGCGGCTGGCCGGGACTTGAGCCAAGGCAGAATAATATGCCAGTGGAGCTGAATGGGCATGCACATAATGAAAAAAAAATACACCCCTCTAAGCTAGTAGGAGCGGCGTGGAGGGGGGGTGCAATTCAGATTTTTTTTCTGCTGTTTTTGAAATTGTCCCAGCCCCTGTTCAAATCCAATCTGGGGACAAAACCAGAGACAGACTTGGTCCGGGGACAGTGTCCTCAATCCAGGGACTGTCCCCGGAAGGTGGGTGCCGCACCTGGAACCAGGAACCCGCGAACCCGCGAACCCCGAAAAAAATGGTGTCTGCCACAGATATACCCCTCCCCAGCATGCCCCGCGAGGAGAACTCCTCCAATTGGCTGCTGGGGAAAAGTGGCTCTGTCTGGACCCCTCTGTTGCCACCCACTGCCCAGAGATGGAACTACATCTCTGGAGCACAGTATGACACAGGGACAGTTCAGGGCTGACAGCAGCCGAATTTCAACAATTCAAAACTGGTGAGAGCAAATAAGTCTCTCACCCCACTAAATTTACAACAGCGTCCTTTACTGAAAGTAGAGGGGCGCTACAATTATTATTAATTCATTAATTTTCATTTGTTTAGATGCAGCATTCGTTATGTCAGATAATTTGTAACTTCAGATAAATTTGTATTCGTTACATTGACTGAGGCCGCGTACATGTGAGATTGTGAAGCAGATCCCATTGTTCACTTTTTGTGTATAATTGCCTTTCTGAGTTTTATTGTTCACTCTTTGTGTATAATTGCCATTCTGATTTTTGACCACAAGAGGCCACTGTTTCTACACACTGCTGACAGACTGAAAATGTTGGCTTTTGGAGGAAGAGGTGGAGCTGAACTGGAGAAGGAGAACCAGGAAGTAGTTGATGGAGCAGACATGTGTTGTGGGACTGTGTGAAAACTGAATCTGGTCGCATCCAGGGGAAACCGTACAACCTAGAGCTTCAGGAACGTCAGCTGAGTAATCACCGTCCAGTACAGAGCCTGTCCGGAGGAAAAAGGGATAGTTTTTCAGGAAGGCTGATAGGAGTTGAGAACGGCAAGCTACCCAACCTGCAGTACCTCATGGTTTCTGAAAGGACTTTTCGTTAATCGGTTGGAAGACATCATCGACTACAGTTTCAAGACCCGGGTCAGTAATATTGTGCACACACCACCTAGTGATGTTTGGTGCCTAAAGATTAGGCCTGTAGTTAGTTAGTCAGGGTCATTACAGTGTATCAGGCCAAAAGTACTGCTACCATTGGTACAAGTATCCTGCTACTAAAAGAGACATTGCATATGGAGAGCAATCTTCCAAACTACAAACCTGTTTAGTCTTCACTAAGGAAGAAAAACTTACACACATGTTATCATACCGGTTATGTAAAAGGAAGGGGGTAAATATTGCATAGAAGTGATAGGTTTGTAAGCTGCTGTGCTGTACCAAAGAATGACCCTGAAACTAAGCATATACACAATCGTTCGCGTTCTGATAAGGGTAATAAAAGGTAAGGAGGGACAGTCCTAAATGTATCCTCCAATAGGCAAATTGCGGCAAATTGCCTTTGGTATCCACCCGGCGGCATCTTGCTGTGCAGCACAGGGGTTCTCAGCTACAGCTGGGTGTTTGTAACCTTATTGCTGTGTTCATTTTGTGGTTTCGGTTTAATACCTTGTTACAGGTAAAAGAAAAGAACTGTTTCACAAACGCTGGTGTCAAAGTTGTTTTCCTCGTTCGTGACTTTGCTGTATCTTGGAGAGCCCACCAGGTACACGACTTACATACACACGACCTGTTTTCTCGGCGGAATCCAGCAAGAAACTTGATGGGAGACGTATTTTGCAGAGGAAACCGGTCGTGTGTACATTTTTCGACGAGGAAACTGTCGAGAAACTCGACGAGCCAAAAAAGAGAGCAGGTTCTCAGCAGAGTCGAATTTGGCTCGTCGAGAAACTCGAGCGTGTGTATGCTAAGAAACCCGCGCATGCTCAGATTAAAGTATAAGACGGGAGTAAAAGTAGCATTTGTAATGGAGATAACACATTTTTCAAGCTGTAACAGACTGAAAAGTGCAAATAGTCTTTTACCAAACTTTTACTTAACACGCAAACACATGAGATTAGAAAAACCAGCCCCAAGGGTTGTGCCAGTGGAATCGAACTTCCCCTGCCGTCCTATGTGTTGAAGTCACCGCGTTTGAGAACGAGGAGATTTGGTCTTTAACGTGTGTACGCGAAGCAAGCTTGTCGAGTTTCTCGACAAGCCTAACAAGGAACTCGACGAGGAATACGATGTGTTTCGCCCGACGAGTTCCTCGGTCGTGTGGCCTAACAGACAAATTTTAAAGGAAATTCCAATACCGATAATTTAATAGTTACAGTTGAACCTCGGATTACGAGCATAATCCGTTCCAGGAGAATGCTCGTAATCCAAAATACTCGGATATCAAAGCAAGTTTTCTTATTGAAGTAAATGGAAACGAAAATAATTTGTTCCGCATTGACTTCAATGGGATGCAATACCGAATGTGGCCAGAGGTGGGGGGCACCAGAGAGCGACGAAAAGGCCTGAGGACACGTCGGCTCATTTCCTGCACCCCTGTACCTCAGGCCAAATGAGGTACTGCAGGCCAATGTTCGGCTTTTCTCGGCTCCTGCGTCCCCGTACTTCCTGCCAAATGAGGTACTGCAGGCCTATTTTTGGCTCTGCTCTGCTTCTGCCACCCCGTACCTCAGGCCAAATGAGGTACTGCAGGCATATTTAGCTTGAATTCTGCCCGTCTTGCGACGCAAACCGAGTCAGAATAAAAAAAAAAAAGTTGCTTGGAAATCAAAACACTCTCAAACCAAGTTACTCTTTAACCGAGGTTCCACTGTAGTTATTATTAGTTAATAATTAGAATTTTCAGATTTTCGTTCTTTCAGATTTTCAGATTATCTTTCAGATTTTTGCGATTCGGCATTGCGTCGCTTTAACTGACAATTGCGCAATCGTGCGACGTGGCTCCCAAACAAAATTGGCGTCCTTATTTTCCCACAAATAGAGCTTTATTTTGGTGGTATTTGATCACCTCTGCGGTTTTTATTTTTTGCGCTATAAAAAATAGAGCGCCAATTTTGAACAAAATTTTTTTACTTTTTGCCATAATAAATATCCCCCAAAAATGTATAAAAAAAATATTTTCCTCAGTTTGGGTCGATACGTATTCTTTTACCTATTTTTGGAAAAAAAAATCACAATAAGTGTTTATCGGTTGGTTTGCGCAACATTTATAGCGTTTACAAAATAGGGGATAGTTTTATTGCATTCTTATTATATATTTTTTTTACTACCAATGGCGGTGATCAGCGATTTTTTTCATGACTGCGACATTATGGCGGACACTTCGGACAATTTTGACACATTTTTGGGACCATTGTCATTTTCACAGCAAAAAATGCATTTAAAATGCATTTAGAAATCAAAAGTGAAGGGGCGCTGGGTAACACAACATCAAATTATGTCTATATGAATATACATAAAAAATGTGCAATCTTTAGAAAAACATATATTGGTGATATAGTGTCCATATGGTGAAATAAACCATAAAAAATATTGAATAGTGTATAAGTCCAAATAGTGCTAAATGATAAGCACCCAAAGATTCTCAAATCAAACAAACACGTGAATATTGCAGTTCTTGAACCTCCACCATAAATTTGCACCCGGTGAGATCAATAGAAATGGCTCCTTACCAATATTAGTAGACTCTTTTAATTAAAAAAGAAGTCATAAACCGCTTGTGTCACTAGGATGACTCAGAGTAATCCAGATAAGCACGTTCAGATGGTCCAACATTCATATAAGTAGAAACAAAAGAGCAATCATAGTGAAGTACTGTTTATTAAAATAATTTTAAAAAGTAACATGCCAAATGGCTGCTTACTCAGAATTGTGCCCTGATCCCGGCACTGAGGCTTTATGGCGTTTTTCGATATCCAATCGAATCCTGCAGATTGCGATATGGTACGGTGCTCCGTCGCGCTGGTGGTCTCACTAGCCGGCGTACGTTATACCATCGAATTGCCGTTACATTCGGAGATAGGTCGAAAATCCGTCGCACTGCTGTTTCGATAGTCGGCGTGCGTTCCACCGTCGGAAACCAACGGACCCGGAAATCGGAAGTGGTAGGGAAAGCGTGACTGGTTAGCGCCTCGACGTACGTTTCGTTGGTTTACGTCATCAGGAAGCGTAACCAGTCACGATATGGTGTCGAATTTAACCCAAAGGTCTATTGTGATTGATAGGAGGACCAGCCAATCGGAAAAAAGCCTATGTAAAAACCTTAATCGAAAAAGCCTCGGTCCCGTTATCATATACCATACAATTGTATATATCAACAACACCTGCTATACAATCCAATTGGTAATACTGATACATATATCCAATGTTACATACATGCAACATTGTTACTCCATGGTGTATAATACATGACACAATGCCAATAACTGGCAGTATATTTAAACTGAATTGATGTTGCTCTACAACATTATATTTTGAATTAGCAATTAAAATTACATTACAAATAGTAAAAATAATAATAAAAATTATTTTTAAAACATAAAAAATAACAAATTAGAGCAAATTAGAGTACCCCTATGAGAAACTAGCATTACTATTAATGACTCAATGTATATTATGTAGTGCGGCTACTCCTACCATACCCATTGCTACCAATCAGGTGTACTAGCTGTACTAAAACTTGATAATTGGTACTGATAGTTGGAAAGAACTTTACTCCCCAACTTTTACATAGGGATGATCTTTTTACTTGTTACTCAAAAAGCAATTGAGGTCTAGTTCTACATTCAAGCCTTGAGGTTGCATGGCACGAAGGCGATGTATCCATAATGTCTCATTTTGGGATACCGCCTTAGTGAGATCTGAACCTCGCCAGTGACTTGTCACTCTATCTATCCCATAGAACGTCATTTGTCGAGGGTCTTTATTATGACAAAGATGTACACCCGGGCGATGGGATTGAGGACCTCACACAGACAGATGAATGGTTCCAATTCTTTAACGCTTGTGAACAGAAGTTATTACAACTAATGATTCGAAGGCGCAGGTCCAAAAATGTACTTTTGGAGGCCAATATAGCGGATCTCAGAGAGCAAATGAGACCGCATATGGGCTCCCAGGAGTTCTCAGACAGATCCCAAACCTTACAGGTACATCTGTCTAAGTATGATGGTGAAATCAAACAAAAGAAACTGAAAAAATACCAGAGAGACATCATAGATTATGATGAACATAAGGTATACAAATGGCAGTCAGATTTAGATCCAACACAACCAAAACCAATAACTGGAGAGATAGGACAAGAAGTGCGGACAGGGACTACCCAAGGTATGGATAAATCCAATAAAAACACCAGTACCCCTAAAAAACATCCGAAAGGCCCCAACAAAACTAAAGGCCCATACCCAATGGTAGATAGGAACCGACCACCTATTAACCAGACCCCACAGTACCCACAAACCCATAACATGTACCCCCCATATGGTGCACCTACTTACAATAGGTATGCCCCATTAGATGACAGAGGGGGAGAGGATAATTACTATTATTATAATCAGGGCCCTAGCCAGTACGCACCCAGACCCCCACGGGGACATAGAGGTAACCCCAGAGGGCGAGCCTCATATTACCAAAACAACCAACCGCGGGGAGGGGGGGAATGGAGAGGCTGGAAAGAGCCATACAAAATCGCCAGTCCCGTCCCCCACCAGTTTGGAAAAAATATAGAAAAAGAGGTAAGAGAGGGGGAACCCGAAAGAAAAAGACCACGAGACGATTAAATGAGGGGATCTATAACCTAGCGGGAATTGACTTTACCAATGCAGAATTGGAAGTTCTCTCAAAGGGTATGAAATTCGCACCAGATAAACACATGGATAAATTTGAGGTATTTATCGATGTGGAGAAATTTGTTAGAAAGTTGAATATTAAAAAACATTTTGCTCAACAAATTATGAATACCACCCAGGTTGACACCACGGGGTATCAACATACTAATTTTAAAAAATAATTCCACCTTTAATCCCAAAAAAGGCACACACCATCACATACAAGTATTCAGGAATATGGTGCAGGAAGAAATTAGATCTTTAGATACCAAAAATTCCAAACCCAATAGACTGTTGAGGGAAGGTATTACAAAATTAGAGAAGAACAAAAACATAGTGGTGCGCACTGCAGACAAAGGGGGGGGTGTGGTAGTACTCACGAAAGAAAATTACTACAAGGAAGTTCAGCGGCTGCTGGATGACACCAACACCTACACGCCATTATTAGGTGACCCAGTATGTAGATTAAAAGCGCAACTAAAAACTTGGGTTGATGAAGGAGTCTCAAAAACTATTCTTACCCCACAAGAAGCACTATATTTAGTGCCCGAGGTACCACGTACTCCGGTACTGTACATCGCGCCAAAAATACATAAAAGCAATACCAACCCTCCAGGCCGACCCATTGTTAGTGGGATCGGGTCACTTTACTCCAGATTGGGTGAATACCTCGATCAATATTTGCAACCACTAGTACAAAAAGGCCAATCGTATTTGAAGGACAGCACCCAGCTGATAAATGCACTAGCCAAAATACGGGTAACCACGGATACATGGTTAGTAACAGTGGATGTGGAATCCCTGTATACAAACATAAAGCAGTCTGATGCTATCATAGCAGTCACCGAATCTTTAGAAACAGGTACTGACCTTCAAACGATTCAAATTCAGTTCATTATACAGGGCTTGAAACAGGCCATGGGTAATAATTATTTTTGGGCGCAGAATAAGTATTATAATCAAACAAAAGGAGTCGCTATGGGCGCTAGATACGCGCCGAGTGTAGCCAATTTGGTTCTTAATAGGTGGGAAAGGGAAACAATATACAAAGAGGAAAACAAAGCTCTCCTGTACTATAAACGCTATATCGACGATATCATACTGTTTTGGGAGGGGAATTTACCCTCATTGGAGAACTTCATAATGGCAATGAACAGCAACCAATATGAGCTAAAATTTACAGCAGAATTCAACTTATCTACTATTAACTATCTGGACTTAACGTTAACAAAAAGAGGTAATTCAATCAGTACCAAAACCTACTTCAAACCGACAGACCGGAATGGGTATGTTGCACTTTCTAGCTGCCACCATCCAAAATGGCTGGGGGGTGTCCCCAAAAGCCAACTAATGCGTATACGTCGGAACTGTGACCAGATCACTGATTTTGACGTACAGGCAAATATGCTGGTAGACAAATTTGTAGAAAAGGGGTATAATGCCCAAAGCCTTGCAACTACGAAAAAAGAAGTATTGACAATGGAAAGGTCAGTTCTGTTAGCTCCAAAAACTAAGGCTCCTTTTCATGGAGAGATAACATTCCTTACAGGGTTTCATAGAGAATATAAAAGTGTGGAAAAAGTCATTAAACAATTTTGGCCAATACTATTGAAAGACAATGATTTGGCTACAGTACTACCAGCCAAACCAAAATTTATTTACACCAAAGCCCCTGGTTTGAGAAATATGGTAGCACATAATGTTCCAGACCCCCCAGAAAAACCTCTTACCTTTCTGGATACCCCCGGTTTCTATTATTGCACTAGGTGTAGATCTTGTAAAATATCAAAAAGACAGGGCAAGAAAAAACTTCAGTTTAAATGCAATGTCACACAGCAAGAATTTAAAATCAAACCACTTATCACCTGTCATTCCAGATTTGTGACATACGTCATCGAGTGCCCTTGCCACTTGCAGTATGTAGGGCGCACCACTAGAGAACTAAAAGTGCGTATAAATGAACATGTGGCAAACATCATAAATGGTTATCCTAACCATAGTGTTTCAAAACATTTTGATCTTTGTCATAATAAAGACCCTCGACAAATGACGTTCTATGGGATAGATAGAGTGACAAGTCACTGGCGAGGTTCAGATCTCACTAAGGCGGTATCCCAAAATGAGACATTATGGATACATCGCCTTCGTGCCATGCAACCTCAAGGCTTGAATGTAGAACTAGACCTCAATTGCTTTTTGAGTAACAAGTAAAAAGATCATCCCTATGTAAAAGTTGGGGAGTAAAGTTCTTTCCAACTATCAGTACCAATTATCAAGTTTTAGTACAGCTAGTACACCTGATTGGTAGCAATGGGTATGGTAGGAGTAGCCGCACTACATAATATACATTGAGTCATTAATAGTAATGCTAGTTTCTCATAGGGGTACTCTAATTTGCTCTAATTTGTTATTTTTTATGTTTTAAAAATAATTTTTATTATTATTTTTACTATTTGTAATGTAATTTTAATTGCTAATTCAAAATATAATGTTGTAGAGCAACATCAATTCAGTTTAAATATACTGCCAGTTATTGGCATTGTGTCATGTATTATACACCATGGAGTAACAATGTTGCATGTATGTAACATTGGATATATGTATCAGTATTACCAATTGGATTGTATAGCAGGTGTTGTTGATATATACAATTGTATGGTATATGATAACGGGACCGAGGCTTTTTCGATTAAGGTTTTTACATAGGCTTTTTTCCGATTGGCTGGTCCTCCTATCAATCACAATAGACCTTTGGGTTAAATTCGACACCATATCGTGACTGGTTACGCTTCCTGATGACGTAAACCAACGAAACGTACGTCGAGGCGCTAACCAGTCACGCTTTCCCTACCACTTCCGATTTCCGGGTCCGTTGGTTTCCGACGGTGGAACGCACGCCGACTATCGAAACAGCAGTGCGACGGATTTTCGACCTATCTCCGAATGTAACGGCAATTCGATGGTATAACGTACGCCGGCTAGTGAGACCACCAGCGCGACGGAGCACCGTACCATATCGCAATCTGCAGGATTCGATTGGATATCGAAAAACGCCATAAAGCCTCAGTGCCGGGATCAGGGCACAATTCTGAGTAAGCAGCCATTTGGCATGTTACTTTTTAAAATTATTTTAATAAACAGTACTTCACTATGATTGCTCTTTTGTTTCTACTTATATGAATGTTGGACCATCTGAACGTGCTTATCTGGATTACTCTGAGTCATCCTAGTGACACAAGCGGTTTATGACTTCTTTTTTAATTAAAAGAGTCTACTAATATTGGTAAGGAGCCATTTCTATTGATCTCACCGGGTGCAAATTTATGGTGGAGGTTCAAGAACTGCAATATTCACGTGTTTGTTTGATTTGAGAATCTTTGGGTGCTTATCATTTAGCACTATTTGGACTTATACACTATTCAATATTTTTTATGGTTTATTTCACCATATGGACACTATATCACCAATATATGTTTTTCTAAAGATTGCACATTTTTTATGTATATTCATATAGACATAATTTGATGTTGTGTTACCCAGCGCCCCTTCACTTTTGATTTCTATTTGTATTTTCACACACTGAAAATTTTTAGGTGGCAGCTCTTAAACTGGTATATTTAATGTATTTAGGTTTAATTGTATTTAATTCTACCCTTTAGTCGGGAGAAATATTATTGTTTTCCTGTGGCGCAAACTATACACATTTTTTCCACATAATTTAAAATGCATTGTTTACTGTGGAAATGACAGTTGCAGTTTGGGAGTTAACCACAGGGGGCGCTGATGGGGTTATGTGTGACCTAACATGTGTTTACAACTGTAGGGGGGGTGTGGCTGTAGGTGTGATGTCATCGATTGTGACTCCCTATAAAAGGGATCACGCGATCGATGACGCCGCTACAGTGAAGAACGGGGAAGCCGTGTTTACACACAGCTCTACCCGTTCTTCAGCTCCGGGGACCGATCGCCGCACTCCAGTGGTGATCGGGTCCATGAATCCCGCGGTCCCGGAGCTTCGGACCGGGTCGCAGGAGTGCGCCTCAGGCATGCGCCCGCGACCCACGGCTGGGTACGAGCACAGCACGTACCTATACGTGCATGTGCCCAGCCGTGCCATTCTGCCGACGTATATGTGCAGGAGGCGGTCCTTAAGTGGTTAAACTTTCTTATTTACGAATTTTCGAATTTCCTGATTTTTACATTTTCGATCATAACGAATGACCCAGATTTTTTTTGGCACTGCACATGTCTAATTAACCACTTCCGGACCAGCCGCCAGCAGTTATACTGTGGGAGGCTGGCCCCCCTGCTCTAGCCGTCATAGCTGTACGTTGGCTCTTTAAGACACCTCTGGCGGCATGCGTGACCGAATCGTGTCCCCGGAGCCGATGCGAGTGCCCTTCCTCTAGTCAGTCCCATCCCCCTTCAGTTAGACCACACATTACGGAACACAGTTAACCCCTTGATCACCCCCTAGTGTTAACACCTTCCCTGCTAGTGACATTTATACAGTAATCAGTGCATTTTTATAGCATTAATCGCTGTATAAATGACAATGGTCCCAAAAATGTGACAAAAGTGTCCGATCTGTCCGCCGCAATATCGCAGTCCCAATAAAAAAAAAAAAAAACGCTGATCGCCATAATTACTAGTAAAAAAATAATAAAAATGTTGTAAATCTATCCCCTATTTTGTAGATGCTAAAACTTTTGCACAAACCAATCAATAAACGCTTAGGGCTCATTTCCACTGGCGTTTTTACAGACACTTTTTTAGCCTTTTTTACAGCTTAAAAACACCTGTCCATGTTTATTTTGTAAAAATATTTTTTTTTTTTGTGAGCAGAGCTCAAGAACGCAGCGGTAGAGTTTTTGTGCGTTTTTGAGCTTTTTTAACATCTGGTGTTTTTACAGCTCTGAGCTGGAGCTTCAGAACGTTTTTTTTTGCAGCTTAAAACGTCATGGTGGGCATGCAAAAAACGCTCAGAAAAGTGGCTGTAAAAACGTCCATGGAAATTAAGCCTTTTATTGTGATTTTTGCAATTTTTCTTACCAAAATGTAGAATAATACATATCGGCCTAAACTGAGAAAAAAACGTAAAAAAAAAATTGGGGATATTTATTATAGCAAAAAGTACAACATTTTTGTATAGCACAAAAAATAGAAGTTGCAGAGGTGATCAAATGCCACCAAAAGAAAGCTCTATTTGTGAGGAAAACAGGACGTCAATTTTGTTTGGGTACAGCGTCGCACGACCGCACAATTGTCAGTTAAAGCGACGCAGTGCAAAATCGCAAAAAATGACCCGGTCATTGGGCAGCCAATTCTTCCAGGGGCTAAAGTGATTAAATACATAGGGCCAGATTCAGAGAGCCGTAACTCCTGTCTAACTGTTGTTAGTCTGGAGTAATTTAAAATTACGCGCGTTTTTTAGCTAGTCGGAAACCTCAAACCTCAATAGACGGCTGCGGGCTTCAATTCGACTGGATTACGTGTTCGTACGCCTTCGGATCTACGCTGCAATAAAATTGCGGCCACTGGGTGGACTTCCCATCGTTTTCCGTGTCCGGGTATGCAAATGAGCTTTTGCCGCCGATCCCAGAAATTACGATCTTCAATCGCAATCTCTTACGGCATCTTTTGTCATCTTTTTTTTGGGTAACACTATACCAGCTTTTTGCTGCTCTAATATTAGACAGCCCATGTTAAGTATGGCCGTCGTTCCCGCGTCGAATTTCTACGTTTTCCGACGTCTTTTATTATTTTTAACGTAAGTCATCCGGGAATAGGAATGTTCGTAAACGACGCTACTCAAACAACGAATGACGTAACGACGTGATTTCGCGCAATGCACGGCGGGAAATTTCTGAACGGAGCAGTTCGATCGCCGCGGGGACGCGCTTAATTTAAATGCTTTACGCCCCCTAATCGCGTATTTCGATTACGCGGCGAGAAATAGACTACGCCGCCGTAGCGTACGGGCAAAAATCTACTAGAATTCGATGTAGAGCCTGGTAAAATACGGCAGCGTAGAGTATTTTGATTACGCAGCGCAAAATTAAGTGTATCTGAATCTGGCCCATAGTAGGTTTTGCCATTCATATGTAATTAAACAAAAAAAAAATTGTATATTAAATTTCTTTGGTTCTTTTTTTATAATTTTCTTACTTTCTACAGCATTCTAGGTATACAAAGACAATAGTTATTTGCCTAAAATGTACGGCATACTAGCTATTTGCTGTGAATGTCAGATTTGCATCATGCTGTCATCTCCTTGAGATGATGTCTTTGGAGCAATCAGATGGTCATGGCATCTGCTAATACCGATGATTCTTTTCATGTCAAAACACGACATGTTATTGTCATTCGCTGTCCTTACTCTCGAACCGCCAGACTGCTCCATCCTGAGGAACAAACTCTTACAATTACAACTTACAAATATAACAATCACTTCAACAGTTATCAATAAATCAAGAAATGGTCAAAATGAAAACATAACCACTTGCCCTGTAGAAGATTTACCCCCGCCCCCCTTCATGACCAGGCCTTTTTTTTTTTTTTTGGCACTGCGCCACTTTAACTGACAATTGTGCACTCATGCAACCTGTACATGAATAAAATGTATAATTTTTTTCACACAAATAGAGATTTCTTTTGGTGGTATTTGATTACCTCTGCATGTTTAATTTTTTTTGTGCTATACAAATTTGAAGAAAAAAAACAATGGCCCAGATTCACAGAGCAATTACGCCTGTCTAACTGGTGTTAGACAGGAGTAATTTCAAATTTTGCGCGCCGTATCACTAGTTTGAATCCTCAAACCATGATACGGCGGCTTCGGGCTTCGATCTGAGAGGCTTACGTCTTCGTAAGCCTTCGGATCTACGCTGCGATATTTTTGCGGCCGCTGTGAGGAGTTTGCGTCGTTTTGATGCGTCGGGATATGCAAATGTGTTTTTACGGCGATCCACGAAGATACGAGCGGTCTTCGCAATCGCTTACGTCTGTTTTTTTTTACGTACTGTTAGACCAGCTTTTTGCTGGTCTAACGGTGCGTAGCCCATGTTAAGTATGGCCGTCGTTCCCGCGTCGAATTGAATTTTTTTTTTTTTACGTAACTCGTTCGGGAATAGAAATGTCCGTAAACGACGCTACTCAAACAACGAATGACGTAACGACGTGATTTCGCGCAATGCACGGCGGGAAATTTGCGAACGGAGCATGCGCAGTTCGATCGCCGCGGGAACGCGCCTATTTTAAATCCTTCACGCCCCCTACTCGCGTAGATGGATTGCGACGGGAGAAATACACTACGCCGTCGTCGTTTACTGGACAAAATCTACCTGGATTCCACGTAGAGCCAGGTAAAAAACGGCGGCGTAGTGTATTTCTGATACGCTACGAGAATCCAATTCTCTCTGAATCTGGGCCAATATGTTTTACTTTCTGCTATAAAACATATCCAATAAAATAAAATGTAAAAAAATCTAATTCCATCATCAATTTAAGCCAATATGTATTCTGGTTAATTTTTTTGATTAAAAAAAAAAAAATGCCAATAAGCGTGGTATTTGATCACCTATGCGGTTTTATTTTTTTGTGCTATAAACAAAAAAAGACCGACAAATTTGAAGAAAAAAACAATGGGCCAGATTCAGAGAGCGATTACGCCGGCGTAACAGGAGATGCGCGGCGTAAGTCTAAATGTGCGCGTGCGTTTCGATGCACGGCATCCCCAAAACGAATTTCGTTAGACAGGCGCATCCGTCCGCGCAAAACTGCGCTAGGCACACCATTGATTTGCTATTTAAATATGCTAATGAGGGAGTTACGGGGATCCACAAAAGAACGTTGGTGCAGCGCAGGCTACGCGCTGTGCGCAACAGCTAAATGTCCTGTCTAAAATTAGACCATATAAAAGCTGGTCTAAAATTACAAAATGTGTCTACATGTCAGATAAAGCAACACTGTTAGTGAGGAGCTGAGCAGTCACACATGTTGCACAACAATCTGTATGCCAACATGCCAGTGGCATCCATGCTCATAGCTATACTACTGACTTTAGATGAGCAAAGAAGGAGGAGGGCACTGAGGAGGGCACAGGATTTTTATTTATTTTTTTCTAAAAAAAATGTTTGGCTTATATAAACTTTTCAATTTAATCTAATCTAATACAATATTCTTAGCTGATACAAGCCCCTCAATCTTCACTCTTCACGGGAGAGGATATGTCACACACGCGGCCTAGACATCTATGGCATGAGTGATTCTGAGGTGTCTCGCAACTTCAGATTCACCCCTCATGCCATCATGGAACTAACCACAACCCTGCAGGAGGACATCACCAGCCCAACACATGACACTACCCATGACACCCATGACAGCTACATATACAATCAGAGCCCCATCCCCACAGATTGCGAACAGAACATGTATGGGGACAGCTGGCTGGTTGGTGAGTGACATGGGTGGCAGGCATGACTGCCCCCCCCCCATGATGCACACATCACAAGGGGCACATGCACTACTAACATCCTCCTGTCTTTTCCCTTCAAGGTGACTCTGCATATGCACTGGGACCCCATCTCATGACCCCATCTCATGCCAGCTCACATTAGGCATCTTTGCACGTTAAACACACATTAATCATGGCACAATGAGAATGCATGCATGCACACCACTGTGGTCCCTAGCACACACACCCCACATCCTCATCACATTGGATTGGCACCAGTCCACCATGCAGGACTTGTGAGCAGCAACGCCACGCCAAGGCTCCAATTATGTCACTGTACATTCATACACCATTCACACGGACCTGGGGATCACTTCTCCCTGGTCCTGGGGAACCAGCACCAAAATTGAGGGTGACACCCCTTTTCCAGCAGGAATGTCACCCCCACATTCCCAAATCATACACAAACAGAACCAAAAAAAAAAAAATTGACCAGCAAAAATAAAAAATGGCCATCAAACATATAATTTAAACAAAATACAACAGAGAAAACACATAAAAGACAAAAATCACTCTCAAAGACATGTCACAAACAAACAAACAAACGCTAATAAACAACAGAACAAAGCACCTTGCTGTATAGGGAGGGATACAAAGGGATGCACTTTTGCAAAGGAAGTGCGTTTGTCTCTGTCTATTTATGCTGTCTGCGTAGTTCACTAAGTTGCCCTGGTCCACTTCCAATTTCACTGATTGCGCCGTTCCCGAGTTGTGAGCATGCGCACAGAGGTGCTGACCATGGTCTGCTTCAAGCGCGTATGCGCGAGCCGGCCGGTCCTTCATTTGCATGGGGTCACGGCTCATTTCAATGTAACACGCCCACGTCCTTCCCAATTTGTATTACTCCGCCTTACGCCTCTGAAATAACGTTACGCATGCGCAATTTTCTGCGTAAAAGCGACGAGAATAGGGTGATTGCGCGGCTACATTGCGCCAGTCTAACGTAAAGGCGGTGCGCTACGCCGGACCAATAATGCGCAGATGTACCTGAATCTGGCCCAATATTTTTTTACTTTTTGCTATAACAAATATCCCAAATATATATATATATATACAGTATATATATATATATATATATATATATATATATATATATATATATATATATATATATATATATATATAAAAATAAATAAATATATAACTCTTTTTTTCCTCAGTTTAGGCCGATACGTATTCTTCTACATATAGAAGAATAAACAATCATTTTTTGTTGCAGAAACCGTATATTGATTGGTTTGCACAAAAGTTATGGGGCCAGATCCAAAAAGAACTGGCGCTGGCGTAGCCTATCTAAGTTACACTACGCCGCTGTAAGTTACAGCGGCGTTTCCCTATCCACAAACACTTTCCGCTGTAACTTACGGCGGCATAGTGTAATTGTTGAGGCGTAAAGCCGCGCAATTCAAATTATAAAGCTGTGGGCGTGATTTCATTTAAATCAGCTTGACCTCACGTAAAGGATGATTTTTCCGTGAAGATATCCCAGTGCGCATGCGCAAAATCACGTCGAAAATAGTCAATGAAAACGACGTGAACATAACTTACGCAAATCCCTATTCGCGAACGGTTTACACAAACGACGTGAACGACTGAAAATTTGACGCTGGCCCGACGTCCATATTTAACATTACGCCTCTATACAGCAGGGGTAACTTTACGCTGGACCTACGCTTACGTAAACTACGTAAAAACACTGCGCCGGGTGTAAGTGTACGTACGTTCGTGGATTGCCGTATCTAGCTCATTTGCATATTCAAAGCAGAAAATATACGGAAGCGCCCCTAGCATCCAGCGTAAATATGAAACTTAAATAGGACGGCGTAAGACGGCGTATCTAAGCAAAAAAACGGTGTATCTTGTTCTGTGGATACAAAACAAAGATACGCCGGTGCAGATTTGAAAATACGGCGGCGTATCTGGAGATACCGTAATTGTTTGTGGATCTGGCTCATAGCGTCTACAAAATAGGGAATAGTTTTATGGCATTTTAATTTTCAACTTTTTGCATTATAAACAAAAAAAGAGCGACAATTTTGAAAAAAAGTCAATATTTTTTACTTGTTACTATAATAAATAGCCCATTTTTATTTATTTTTTTAAAACATTTTTTTTTTCAGTTTAGGCCGATACGTATTTTTCTACATATTTTTGGAGATACGCCGCCGTAATTGTTTGTGGATCTGGCTCATAGCGTCTACAAAATAGGGAATAGTTTTATGGCATTTTAATTTTTTTACTAATAATGGTGGCGATCTGCAAATTTTATCGTGATTGCGACATTATGGCGGACACATCAGACACTTTTGACACTATTTTGCGACCATTCTCATTTATAGAGCGATCAATGCTATAAAAACACACTGATTACTGTGTAAATGACACTGGCAGGGAAGGGGTTAAACGATAGGGAGCAATCA
The DNA here is from genome assembly GCA_029574335.1 of Rana kukunoris. Classification (NCBI taxonomy): domain Eukaryota; kingdom Metazoa; phylum Chordata; class Amphibia; order Anura; family Ranidae; genus Rana; species Rana kukunoris. Next base: position 30,669,061 of record CM056049.1, on the reverse strand, counting down.
AGGGGTTAAGTCTGTCTTAGGGAATGATTCTAACTGTGTGGGGGATGGGCTACCACTGACATGACAGCGATCACTGCTCCCAATCACAGGGAGCAGTAGATCCCTGTCATATCACTAGGCAGAACAGGGAAATGCCTTGTTTACATAGGCATCTCCACGTTCCGCCTCTCCGTGTTACCATAGCGGGCCGGCGGCGAACATCGAGTTTGCGGGGCCCGCAGGCATGGTCACAGAGAATGCAGCATTGGCAAATTATAAGGAACGTACTTGTATGCCCATTTGCCTGTCCATGCCATTCTGCCGACGTTTATTGGCGTGCGGCAATCGGCAACCAGTGTTTTTGTGTTTACTACGTGCTGTTTTTTACTAAGGGATGTGCTGGATTTTATTCCCTGTTGTGGGGAAAATATCCAGCACATCCCCGCTGACAGGACAGAGCTCTGACTTATTTACGCCGATCAGTGTGTGATGGTGGACATCCATTGACTGATCGGCTGATCAGCTTCTGCTGTGACTACTCACAGCAAAAACAGCACACCGGCGGCACGCACGTACACGCCCCCTACAAGACAGTGCTGGATCACGTACTAAGTATGTGATCCGGCACAGGAGACCCACTTTGCCGTTGTATAACTTCGCTATACGGTCGACAAGTAGTTAAAGAGGTTGTAAACCTCCCTCTGTAAGCTTTACCCATAGGTAAACCTAGAATAAGTCTTACCTATATTTACGTTTTACTGCGCTGATGATGTCATTGGCGCATGCGCTCTAAAGAAGCGTATAGAACAACCAGTTTAAATACAAGCTGGCACACTCTGTTTGCTGCAGACTGAGAGAATGAGCTCACACTGCCTCTCCTCACTTCTTGTCAGAGGCACTGAGTTCAATGGACAGCTTGGAGCCTTGGACCAAAGGTAAAGCACCATTGGAACAAGCTGTCCAATAAAAATACTGCAGTAGAGGCTCTCCTCTCACTCTATGTATAAATACATTTGATATTTTTAAATATATTGGTTTCGATTTGTTTCGGGCGCCTTAAAAGTCCCATGATCCTTTCCCTACAAAAATATTTAGATGTGGTGCCTCTTGACTATCCAACATCCAGAAATTATTACATTTATACTGACTCACAAGACTGTATTGCCCCACATTCTCATGTATGGCATAATGCACATTTATCTCTTTAACAGATAATGTTAAAGAAATAATTTCTTACCTGGGGGGTGCTCAGAACAGTCCCTGCAGCAAAATGACATTTCTAGAGAAAAAAAGTCATTTAATACTACTCGCGGCTATAATGAATTGTCGGGTCCCAGCAATACAGATAAAAGTCATTGAATAAAACGGCATGGGGTCCCCCCCAGTCCACCGAAGGAAACCCTGCCCCAATTTTGTTTTAAATGGCGTGGGGGTCCCCCAAAAATCCATACCAGACCCTTATCCGAGCACGCAACCTGACAGGCTGCAGGAAAAGAGGGGGGACGAGAGAGCGCCCCCCCCGCCTTGAACCATACCAGGCCACATGCCCTCATGCCCAGTGCTCAGGTGTAGAATCTCCAAAAGAATGTGGTATCTTTGATCCCTGTTCCTTCTCCCCCTCCCCCCCACTATTCTACTATTATCCCCCCCAGCCATCCTCACCTCGCTTTGTCTTTTTTCACCCTCCTTTTCCTTCCTGCCCCCCCCTCTTTGTTCTTTCCCCTTGTCTTTTATCCTGATGTTGCTCCAACTAACTAACATACAAAAAATGTATTCTCTCCCGGATGTTTTCCCCCAATTGCTTTAACAACTTGTTTTGAATGATACTGTATGTTTTTTTTCTGAAGTTCTATATTATTATTATTATTGTTTCAGCGCCATAATGCGTTCGGTGCAGGAACGCAAATGGCGCTCATGCGATGACGTCATCACCCAACACCATGGTACGTTCCAGCTTGGAACGCGGAAGTGCGCAGCACATCACGGCTGCACTGGATTTGGCACACCTGTCTCCTGCCTATAAAGGCTTTCAATGGAGATAGGAACAGCTTTCTATTATTGTCAGCCGAAGCTCAGCCACGCTTCTCATACTGCTACCATAGCTCCCCATGCTGCAACACCGCTCCAGGCAACAACTACTACTTTGGTGCTCTGGCACCTACTACAACACAGAGCCATTGCTGGGGACAGCCTTAGAGACCTTCTTGCTGAACACCATACACTACGGAATCCCTAATTTCCTACATTGAAGCCTGCAAACGTATAAGTAGCTATAGTATCAATTGTAGTCCTATAGGATGAGCTGCTGCTTATGTTCCATTTAACCACTTAAGCCCCGAGCCTGTTTTTCATATTCGGTGTTTACGAGACTAAAACATTTTTTTTTGCTATAAAATTACTTAAAACCCCCAAACATTATATATATTTTTTCTAACACCCTAGAGAATAAAATGGCAGTCATTGCAATACTTTTTGTCACACCATATTTGCGCAGCGGTCTTACAAGCGCACTTTTTTTGAAAAAATTCACTTTTTTTAATTAAAAAATAAGACAACAATAAATTTGGCCCAATTTATTTACATATTGTGAAAGGTAATGTTACGCTGAGTAAAATGATACCCAACATGTCACGCTTAAAAACTGCGCCCGCTCGTGGCATGGCGTCAAACTTTTATCCTTAAAAATCTCGATAGGCGATGTTTAAAAAATTCTATAGGTTGCATTTTTTTAATTTCAGAGGAGGTCTAGGGCTAGAATTATTGCTCTCGCTTTAACAATCGCGGCGATACCTCACTTGTGTGGTTTGAACACCGTTTTCATATGCGGGCGCTACTCGCGTATGCGTTCGCTTCTGTGCGCGAGCTCGTCGGGACGAGGCGCTTTAAAAAAAATGTTTTTGGTTTTCGTATTTATTTTTATTTATTTTACAATTTTTAACACTGAAATAAAAAAAATAAAAAAATTATCACTTTTATTCCTATTACAAGGAATGTAAACATCCCTTGTAATAGAAAAAAGCATGGCAGATCCTCTTAAATATGAGATCTGGGGTCAAAAAGACCTCACATCTCATATTTAGACTTAAATGCAAAAGAAAAAAAAACGGCTACGGTAAGCGGCGGAGGGCGCGGGAGAGCGGCGGGAGGGGGGGGGGCCCTCTCCCGCCACCGATAACGGCAATCTCCCGGCGAATCCATTGTGGAGACCGCCGTTATCGTTGACAGGACCGCCCACTGAAGAGATGGATATCTCGGTTGTGGCAGCAGCTGCTGCCGTTACTGAGATATCCATCTTTAAAATCAGGACGTATATATACAGTGGGCGGGCGTTAAGTGGTTAATACATTTGTTGATACTTAATATGCCTTGTGGAAATCAACATACTAATTGGGATATACTGCTGTGCTAAGGACTGTTTGCTAAGGAATACTTAAAGCGGAGGTTCACCCTAAATATAGTCTTTCTCATGTGATCCAGCATACTGGCGTCAGCGCCAGTATGCTGATTTTTTTTTTTTTAAAATCCCCCACTTACTGTATTATCTTCAATTTTAATTTCTTTCCCCCCGCGGTGGATGGCACCTATACAGCCCGTCACATCTTACGAAAATACCCGATTTAGGACTCGGGTATTCTCGGCGCAATGCGGCGCCTGCGCACAGACCTAGGAGCTGACTGCGCAGGTGCCGTATTTCTCCGAGTCCTATTCCGGCTTTTTTCGGAGGGCGTGACGCGCCATAGCCGTAGGACTCGGAGAAATACGGCGCCTGCGCAGTCAGCTCCTAGGTCCTTGCGCTGGCGCCGCATTTCGCCGAGATTACCCGAGTCCTAAATCGTGTATTTTCGTAAGATGTGACGCGCTATACTGGCGCCATCCACCACGGGGGAAAGAAATTAAAATTGAAGATAATACAGTAAGTTAGGGGATTTAAAAAAAAAAAACAGCATACTGGCGCTGACGCCAGTATGCTGGATCACATGGGAGAGATTATATTTAGGGTGAACCACCTCTTTAAAGGGTCAGCTACCCTCAAATTATCTGAGCTATATTGCCTCTCATATGCAACTACTATTACGTGTGCAATATTTACCTCATATATGCAACTACTATTACCTGAGCTCTACTGCCTCTCATACGCAATTACTAGTTGTTACTACAATTCCTATTTACTACGAGCTTGACATAAGTACAATTCCCTTATAGGCCTTGTCCTAATTGTTTGAACATGTTCACTCTAACTTTTCTATGCTAGGGGTTGGTGGTATTATATACCATCTTCCTTAGTGGCCTAATACATCCCTATATTTTCAAAGTTATATGATGTAGAGAACCCCCAAACTCCTGTTTATATGGAGTGACGCCTGGGATCCAGTAATGATAATCGCTTGCATATAGATGTGTATTGGAATCTTTATCTTTAAAGTATATAATTTAAAACGCTAAGCTCTGGTCGCATGTTGAAATGTGTCCCTCCTTAGTAGCTCAATGCCTTTCTTTATGTGACAGAGTGATGATGTAGAGATCCCCCAAACTCCTGTTTGTAAGGAGTGACGCCTGGGGCCCAATACTGAGTTGTCACATAAAGAAGCACATTGAAATCCTGGCTAACTGCAGTTGTGGTTCACTCCGTTCACCAGTGCTGTTACAATTAATCAGGATTTGTATAGCGCCAACAGTTTAGGCAGCGCTTTACAATATAAAAGGGAGACAATACTGTTATAATCCAATAAAATACAAGAGGATTAAGAGGGCCCTGCTTAGAAGAGCTTACAGTCTAATAGGGTGGGAAAGGTGGTACAAAAGGTTGTAACTGTGGGGAATGAGCTGATGGAAGTGGTAAAAGATTAGTTGAAGATGTGATAGGCTTCCCTGAAGAGATGAGTGTTCAGGGATCGCCTGAAGGTAGCAAGAGTACAGGATAGCCAGACCGGTTGAGGTAGCGAGTTCCAGAGGATGAGGTCCCCAAACACTTTTTAGAAAAATAACTTGCATATTAGCCTTTAAAATTAGCACCTTAGATTTCTCTCATAGACTTTAACAGGGTGTTCCGCAGCTTTTCGAGTTTGCCGCGAACACCCTAATTGTTCGAGTCGAATTTGAATCTCATCCCTACTTCTGATAAATCCTCACTTCCTGTTCTTCTGTCTGTAACTAAACACAGTAATGTGACACTTTCTCCCTGGTGTGAAGAAAGCATCTTGAGGGGGAAGGGGGCAAGCGGGAGGGTCAGGACGCTCTCTACTTTGCAGATACAGTGGGGATCGAAAGTTTGGGCACCCCAGGTAAAAATGTGTATTAATGTGCACAACGAAGCCAAGGATAGATGGAAAAATCTCCAAAAGGCATCAAATTACAGATTAGACATTCTTGTAATATGTCAAAAGTTTGGGCACCCTGCAGAGTTAATATCTTGTACTGCTCCCTTTGGCAAGTATCACAGCTTGTAAACGCTTTTTGTAGCCAGCCAAGAGTCTTTCAATTCTTGTTTGAGGTATCTTTGCCCATTCTTCCTTACAAAAGTCTTCCAGTTCTTTGAGATCTATGGGCTGTCTGTGACGCACTGCTCTTTTAAGGTCTATCCATAGATTTTCAATTATGTTAAGGTCAGGAGATTGTGAAGGTCATGGCAAAACCTTCAGTTTATGCCTCTTGATGTAATCCCCTGTGGATTTTGAGGTGTGTTTAGGATCATTATCCATTTGTAGAAGCCATCCTCTCTTTAACTTCAGCTTTTTCACAGATGGCATCAAGTTACCATCCAGAATTTGCTGAAATGTTATTGAATCCATTTTTCCTTCTACTTGTGAAATGTACCCTCTGCCACTGGCTGCAATCCAACCCCAAAGCATGATTGATCCACCCCCACACTTAACTGTTGGACAGAGGTTCTTTTCATTTAATTCTGTGCCCTTTCTTCTCCAAACGTACCTTTGCCCATTCCGGCCAAAAAGTTCTATTTTAACCTCATCGGTCCACAGAACTTCCAAAATGCATCAGGCTTGTCTATATGTTCATTAGCAAAGTTAAAACGCAGATTTTTGTGGTGAGGACGTAGAAGAGTTTTTCTTCTGATGACTCTTCCATGAAGACCATATTTGTACAAGTATCTCTTTATAGTGGAATAGTGTACCACAACTCCAGTGTCTGCCAGATCTTTTCTGGAGAGATCGTGCAGTCAAACGTGGGTTTTGAATTGCTTTTCTCACAATCCTGCGAGCTGTTCTGTCTGATATGTTTCTTGGTCTTCCAGATCTTGATTTAACTTCCACTGTTCTTGATGACTGCCATTTCTTAATTACATTCCGAAAAGAGGATATTGACATCTGAAAATGCTTTGCTATCTTCTTATAGCCTTCTCCAGCTTTGTGAGCGTCAACTATTTTCAGTTTCAGTTTTCTAGACAACTGCTTGGAAGAACCCATGGTGCTAATTGTTGGGTCTGGGCATTTAAAACCTTTGAGATTGACATCACCTGGTCTTCCCAGACGATGATTGAGAACAATCCATGACACTGGCAGGTCTCAGCTTTGCAAAGGGGCAGTGCATTCTATCAATTCTGCAGGGTGCCCAAACTTTTGCAGACGCCATTTTTTTGTTTTCTGTAATTTTGAAAGTGTAAATGATGGAAATAAAATATATTTTTTTTGACATATTATAGGAATGTCTAATCTGTAGTTTGATGCCTTTTGGAGATTTTTCCATCTTTCTTTGGCTTCGTTGTGCACATTAATACAAATTTTTACCTGGGGTGCCCAAACTTTCGATTCACACTGTATTTGAGAAACCTAGGTGACACATTGGAAGATTTCAGGGCTTACTACGCATGCACCAATGGTGAGTTGCCGCTAGACATGTGCATTTGTTTTTGTCTGAATTCTGGGTATTTTCATTATCGTTTTAACAAACAAAAACGAACACGCAGAACATGACATAAAAAAAATGCTTTATTTTCATCAATCTGTGTCTATCAAATCTGTGGTTGAATGTACCCAGGGGCTGACTGACCATTTGGGCACTCAGGCACTGCATGAGAGCCCCGTGCCACTAGGGTGTCCCATCAGGTTTGCCAGCCTCAGTAAAACCAGGAACAGTATGTAAAAATGTGTGTTTTTTTTTACATCTGTCCCTGAAATGTCCCTTACCGACATCCTTTTGGTCTAAAAATACAAAGATTATAGCTGCCCCTCATCCCCAGTACCTTTTCAGTGTGTGTATGTGTATTCTGTTTGTATGTATACTGTGTGTGTGTGTATACTGTGTATGCTTACTGTATGTGTGTATGTATACTGTGTGGCCCCATAATGTATTGCCTGGGGCCCCATAATCTCCTATTGCCCAGGGGGGCCCATAATCTCCTATTGCCCGGGGGCCCATAATCTCCCATTGCCCAGGGGCCCCATAATCTCCTATTGCCCAGAGGCCCCATTATCTCCTATTGCCCAGGGGCCCCATAATCTCCTATTGCCCAGGGGCCCCATGAGTTGTCAATCTGCCCCTGAATGTACCTAAACTTAACTCTATTAGTACAAGATTATTCTACATAGAGAGAAAATATTTGACATTATAGAGACAGTGTTGGGGTAGACCATTCGGCATGAACGACGAAGATTCGATGAAGCAGCGAAACTGTATGACGCCGCAAATGTACTTTTCTAGTCAAATCCTCGGCCCATAGGCTATAGAAGAATTTGAATGTTGGTTGACTAGTAATAATAATTTATAAATATAATTATTACTAGTGTCATACAACATTAGAATTCTTCTATAGCTTGTAGGCGGAACATTCGACCGGAAATGTACGATTGCGGCATCGTACAGTTTAGCTGCTCAGTCGAATCTTCTTAGAACATCCGACGGACACCATAAGACCATAAGTCTTCAATGACTAATTCAACCTTAATTAATTTGGATTTTCGGACGAATTAATTTTTTAAAGAAACAAAATAAATAAAAAATAATTTCGGGAGTAACTAAATAAATGTATTTTTTGGAAGAATAATATAAAAATATTTTAGTGTGAACATGTCTAGTTGCCGCAAGAGGAAATCCATGCCAACTGAGCATGTGCCAGAGACAACTCAGGCCCCGTACACACGGCCGAGGTTCTCGCTGAGAACCTCGCTGGAATGCACATTGAGGTTAAAAAAACATGTGAGGTTAAAACCTTTGAGATTGACATCACCTGGTCTTCCCAGACGACGTTTAAGAACAATTCATGACACTGGCAGGTCTCAGCTTTGCAAAGGGGGCAGTGCATGCTATAAACTCTGCAGGGTGCCCAAACTTTTGCAGACGCCATTTTTTGGTTTTCTGTAATTTTGAAAGTGTAAATGATGGAAATAAAATCTAACTTTTTTTGACATATTATAAGAATGTCTAATCTGTAATTTGATGTCTTTTGGAGATTTTTCCATCTTTCCTTGGCTTCGTTATGCACATAAATACAAATTTTTACCTGGGGTGCCCAAACTTTTGATCCCCACTGTAAAGAAAGGAGCTGTGTGTTACTGGGCATCCTGACACTCCTGCTCGCCCCCTCCACCCTCAAGAGGATTTCTCCACACCAGGGAAAAAGCCTTGCATTACTGTGGTGAGTTACAGACAGAAGAACAGGAACTAAGGATTTCTCAGAAGAAATAAGGACATTTAAAAGCAAAATGGAAGGATGAGGTAAGTGAAGTAGAACTGCACTAAGGTAAAGGAAGCTATTTAGGGATTTTTACCTTTACTAGACATGTGCAATTTTTTTCGTTACGAATACGTTTTCCGTCATTATTCGTTATTTTCGTTGATTCGTTAACCTACGAATAAACGAATGGTTTAGCGCAAATAATAACGAATAACGATATTTCCAAAAATAACGAATATGGAAAACTACGAAGATACGAAACTACTAAATGTAAAAGAACAACACAACGAAAGAAAAAAGAAACGAAAACATAGAAATAACGAAAACACCGAACACAAAAAAAAAATCATAATTACGAAAAATAAACGAAAATGCAAACTTACTAATATTTGAAGAACGAAAAGAAAACAACCGAAATGCCGAACAAAGAATAAAAAACGAAAAGCAAAACTAATGAAAAATAAATTATGAATCTTCGGAAAACGGAAATGAAATAATGTAAATTCACTTTCATTAGTACTGTGACCAATAGCCACTCAGCGCTGTCCCTTCCCCTGAAGAGCTTCTTTCTTATGTGGCTCCTTGACCTTGTGTCTTTATCTGTGTTAGTCAATCGCAGTAAATTACGATGTTTTACAAAATTACGACGAGTAGTGTGTCGAATTAACGTAAAATGTATTTTAACAGAATTACGAATGCAATAAAATCTACAAAAGAACGTTGTTATAATCAAATGAAATTAGACACGAAAATACGAATGATCATAAAGCAACGAAGATTTATTTCTTACGAAAATACAAACGCGGCATTATGGAAAATATAATGTAAATACGAATATCAAAACAACGAAAAATAAACCAACGTAAAAACGAATAAATTCATTGTAAAAATACGAACGAGGCAGAATACAACATTTAACGAAAATACTAATCTCGAATCAACGAAAAATAAACTAACATAAAAAAACGGAAACGGAAAAAAAAGTGTTACGAAAATACTAAAGAGTACGAATACGATAACTAACGTCTTACGAAATTACGACTCATTACGAATCACGATAAACGAACAGAAACGAAACAGAAATAAACGAAAATTTTTGTTGTGCACATGTCTAAACTTTACAACCCCTTTAAACAGTCTCCCAGAACTCTCACCTCTATAGTTGTTAGTAGGGCAATGACATCTCCCGTCATTCCTCTGCTTACACTTCACTGATGGCTGTCTTATCCTTCACCACTTTGCTGATCTCATGGATGTCAGCTATCCTAAAGAGACCAAAAACAGGGAGCAAGGGGAGAGAGAGGCCCCCAATGGTGTAGTATGGTAACTTAAAAATGTATTATATTTCAAACAAATGGATTTCAACCCAGTAGTGTATTTAGGTTTGGTGCTGCCCTAGGCCTGACTAAACTCATGCACCCCTAATTTAAATATGAGCCACCCCTTCCTGTCAAGGCCACACCCCTTTCTGTGTAAGACCCGCCCAGAAATTTCAGACACTATTTCTTAGGGCCTTGGGGTGGGGGGGGGGCATTGGATTCCCTTAATTTGCATATATTTCCTCGCATCTCCTGTTTGGCTATAGGGCAGGACGTGAAGGGAAATCTCTGCAATGGCACAGGGATGATAAAAAAAAACTGACAGGGGCTACAACCCTCCCTTACTCTATCCAAAATGGAAAAAAAAGTGTTGGCTATAGTTCTACTTTAAGCACAAATTTCTGATAATTTTATGGAGAGGACTAAGAAGATTTAACCATGCAGAAAACATATAGCACAGTGAGGAAGGTTTGTCCTGGATGATAGGACAGTCAAAATAAGAAGCAGCTTGCGTTACACTAACAGTGTAGAGCAAGCCGGCAAGGACTCTTTCCGTGCTGCCCCCCTGCAAAGTGCTGCTCTAGGCAATGCTGTATCCTGGCCTAGGCCAACAAGGTCCATGCCTAGGGCAGCACTTTGCAGAGGGGCAGCACGGAAAGAGTCCCCGCCGGCTTGCACTACACTTTATATTTTGACTGTCCTGTCATCCCAGAACAGGGGTCTCCAAACTGCAGGCCCGAGGGCCAGATATGGCCTTTTGCTAGCCTTTATGCGGCCCTTGGGGCACTATTTCTCCAACTGATATGAGGCACTATTCCTTTCACTGACACCAACAAGGGGGCACTATTTCTTCTTCTGATATCAATGATGGGATACTATTCCTCCTACTGATAGGAGCCCTACTCCTTCTACTGACCACCAACCCAGAGGCCACATTTATTCTTACTGGTGCTGGGCCTGGGACACTTTCTGCACTCACTGGCCACAATCCGGCCCTTTCTAAATTCTGAAAGACAATAAAGTGGCCCTTTGTTTGAAAAGTTTGGAGACCCCTGTCCTAGAACACAAACCTTCCTCACTGTGCTATATGTTTTCAGCTGCACCATTGGCATGGTTATATCTTCTTAGTCCTCTCCATAAAATTATCAGAAATTTGTGCTTAAAGTAGAACTATAGGCAACACTTTTTTTTTCATTTTGGATAGAGTAAGGGAAAGTTATAGCCCCTGACAGCAGGGGCGAACTGACAACTCATGGGGCCCCTGGGCAATAGAAGATTATGGGCCCCCCGGGCTTACAGATGGTCACCATGGCAGGAGACAGTGCAGAGGCGGGGCAGCTAAAATCTCTGGATTTTCACATCAAAAGCGTGTCGGTTTCAGACATATCAGGGACAGATGTAAAAAAAACACAGATTTTTACATACTGTCCCTGGTTTTACTGAGCCTGGCAACCCTGATGGGGCCCCCTAGTGGCATGGGGCCCTCGGGCAGTACCCGAGTGCCTCAATGGTCAGTCTGCCCCTGCGTGTCAGTTCATTTTTTACCATCCCTGTCCCATTGCAGAGATTTCCCTTCACTTCCTGCCCCATAGCCAAACAGGAAGTGAGAGGAAATTTATGCAAATTAGGGGGCTCCATTGCCCCCCCAGGCCCTCAGAACTAGTGTCCCCACTCGAAAATTTCAGGGCAGGTCTTAAACAGCAAGGGGTGTGGCCTTGACAGGAAGGGGTGGGTCATATTTAAATTAGGGGGTGCACAAGTTTAGTTAGGCCTAGGGAAGCACAAACCCTAAATACACTACTGGTCCTAGGCCTGGGCCTTGTTGGCCTAGGCCAGGATACAGTGTTGTCTGAACCAGCGTCACTCTGCCCCAGTCAACTCTTTAGACCGGGTTGGGGGAGAACTAACACCGGGAGGCACTATGACAATACTTATTAAAATACATCTTCATAACATTTCCACAAGCATGGAAGTCAATCCAGAGAAATTTTGCCAATTATGGAATTTTATTTTTTACCTCAGTAAAACTGGACTCTTATATAGAGACATTGCCATCCAAATATGTATTTGAAAATCATTTTGAAAAAAGCTGTAGAAAAAAGATGCAATCATAAAAAGAGCCCATTTTACGGTTTACATCGCATCTAAATATTTACTGCTTAAAGGACAAAAAAAAGAGGCACAATGGATAGAAAAAGATACATCTGTAAGAGGAAGAAATGATTGAGCGCACTTTGAGGCATAACAGGACCGTGGAGACTGCAGAAAAAGGGCACATAAAAGATTTTATTATTCAAAAACTGTTGTTACATACAATGAGCACATCTGTCTATCATTCCCGGCAAAATTCTTGGCAGCGATATTTTGCTTGTGGCGATCATGAATACATTTTGATGCACAAACAGTTTAGCAGACCTATTATTAATGTTAAAAAGCGTACAGCTTGCCATGTGCGTCTGAGGAGATACCTTGTTAAAAATTTCAGCTATGTTTGCTAAAATGTTCCACTGGGGACTAACCCACGTCGAAACTTTTAATGTGTTGCAGAATCCTGGAGCAATTCTGAAAACTGCGGGAGTTTCATGAGCACAAAACACGCAGCAGGATAGAGCGCAGCCTCTCCATCTAAAAATGCAATTACATTCTTGAAGTTTGAAATTGAATGTCACACCTATTTGCTTGAAATTGGCTTATAAAAAGGACTCCACAGCCTCTCGAATTTATTCCTTGGACTGGAGAAAAATAACAAAATATCTTTTGACGTTACCGTCCGCTTCGGCTACATACTGTATATAGAACATTTTATTTGAGGATTTGTTCCTGTGGTCTGACCTTGTTAGATACAAAGGGATTAATACCGATGTTAAAATGTACATCCATCCAACGCTGATATCCAAAAGCCTGCGTGTCCAGTGATAAATTACAAAAACGCCATTCTTTGGGGGAATTCCATGGTGGATGCTCCTTGAGGACGTTTTCCTTTTTTTGTCTGTCCAAGTCTGGTCCCATTTTTACAAGGTATTTAACTCATTAAAGTGGGGGTTCCGCGGGATATCATATTTTTTTTTTGCATTGCTCCTCTGGTCGTACCTGTAGTACAGCACTACCAGGGTGTCCCACTCCTATAGCCGGCCTTGGGAAAAGGATATTTTAGATAATCATCCGAGGGACGTTTCCATTTTACCTGTGGGCACTGTGAAGCCGACAGGGTATTCTTCCGGGATACGGTGAATGCTGGCCTCCCAGCATTCACCGCTCTATCCCGCGCATGTGCAGTGTTGACGGCGACGCTCGCCGTCAACACTGCACATGCGCGGGATAGAGCGGTGAATGCTGGGAGGCCAGCATTCACCGTATCCCGGAAGAATACCCTGTCGGCTTCACAGTGCCCACAGGTAAAATGGAAATGGACACAGTTGCCATAACAATGGCCGACGTAATAAGCTCACGCCCCATTGTGCAGACTGTGTTCTCATAATAGAAATGGTGAATTAGTTGCAGTCCATGTCACATGACCCGCTTGCCGAGTCACGTGACCGGTGAAATCTCGCACGATTAGAGCACAGTGCGTCTCCTGGGATTGTCAGGACTGACTCCCAGGAGACATAGCGCTGGTCGGGGGAGAATGCACATACACGACCACTCCCCGCGGTGGATTGTGATTGACAGGGCAGAAAGGCCAGCAGAAAAGGAGTAATGCCGCGTACACACGAACACTTTTTGTGATGAAAAAAAACGACGTTTTAAAAAACGTCATTTAAAATGATCGTGTGTGGGCAAAACGTCGTTTTATGTCTTCAAAAAAACGACCAAAAAAAAATTCCAACATGCTTGAATTTTTTGTGTCGTTTTTCAAAATGTCGTTTTTTGTGTCATAAAAAGTGATGGTGTGTGGGGAAAACGTTGTTTAAAACAACGTTTTTAAACCCGCGCATGCTTAGAAGCAAGTTATGAGATGGGAGCTTCAATGGAACAGAGTGCCGTCGAAAGTGTCTTACGTAACCACGCTTTGCAAGAGCATTGTGGAAAAACGATGGTGTGTATGCAATGTCGTTTTTTAAAATGAAGTTTGAAAAACGTTGTTTTGTTTCGTCAGATAAAATTACGTTTTTTTTTAATCACAAAAAGTGATCGTGTGTACGCGGCATTAGGATCAAGAAAAAAAAAAAAACGGATTAGTTACTGTCAATGCCTAGCAGTTTCATTGAGATAAAGTCAAAATTTAGGGTGAACCTTCGCTTTAATGAGTATAGTGATCACAGACTTTTCTGAATATCACCAACTGATGGACAGTAGTTTATTGGATGCGCCCCCCAATCAACTGTATTCTTATGTGTATCCTTTGTTCTTCTTTTTTAGAATACTAATGATACCCCAACTAGTTGCTTTTTTTGCTCTCTGGTGTATGGTGAGATCTTGAGATGGCACGCATCAGTCCCCACACATTGTCTGTTCTTGGGTGTGTTCGGATTGCCAACAGGTGTTATAATTGGGACGCAGTACGTCAGCTATTCTTTCTTCAAATTAAACAAACACCGTTTATCGGTGAGTATGATAGTTACAAATACATGCATTATCAGTCACTTTTATGCCTACATCATAGGCTCTCTTAGTAGCACATATGTATTATATTTATGTCCAATGGAAACATTATGGGCCAGATTCAGGAAAGAGATACGACGGCTTATCTCCAGATAAGCCGTCTTATCTCTGCGTCTGAGCCCTCCTATCTATGCGACTGATTCATAGAATCAGTTACGCATAGATTTCTATTAGATCCGACTTGCGTAAGTCTCTTACGCCTTCGCATCTTATTTTTTATATTTAGGCTGGACGCTAGGTGGCGTTCCCGTCTAAAATCTGCAAATGAGCCTATACACCGATTCCCGAATTATACGCCCGGCCGGCGCAATTTCTTTACATCGTTTGCGTTAGCGTAGGTCCGTCGTAATGTTAACCCAGCTGTATGAGGCGCAGCCAATGTCAAGTATGGACGGCGCGCCGGCGTTTTTTTTTCATGTCGTTTACGTAAAACTTTCGCGAATAGGGCTTTGCGTAAGTGACGTTCACGTTGTTTACATTGCGTATTGGCGTCGTGATTTGGAGCATGTGCACTGGGAAAAATTCATGGCTGGCGCATGCGCAGTACGTTCGGCGCGGGATCGTGCATTATTTAAATAATACACTCCCCCTACCCGCCCAATTTGACTTAAGACGGGCCATTTACGCTACGCCGCCGCAACTTTACAGGAAAGTGCTTTGTGAATACAGCACTTGCCCGTAAAAGTTGCGGCGGCGTAGTGTAAACAGCATACGCTACGCCAGCACAAAAATAGGCGATTATACCTGGATCTAGCCCTATATGTTTTTTAATACTTAGAAGCTCCCGAAGAAGCGACGTATGTCAAGTCGCGAAACATGTCAAGCTGAATTTTAACCCCCTTAAGAATCCATTCAGTATCATCCTCTGAAATCATCTCTCCACTGAGCGCTTATACTGTATCATCTACATATAGCCCTGTGGCTATTGAGCGTCTTTTTTCCAGAGGGATACGA
Source organism: Rana kukunoris (assembly GCA_029574335.1). Taxonomy (NCBI): domain Eukaryota; kingdom Metazoa; phylum Chordata; class Amphibia; order Anura; family Ranidae; genus Rana; species Rana kukunoris. The sequence goes on along the minus strand of CM056049.1, from coordinate 30,653,578 downwards.
ATGGGGTTCTTCTATTGTTTTGTTTTGTCTTAATATGTATTATAGTGCAATTGCTATGTATTTTGTATTTTTCTATTAAAAATATCATACATTTTATTGGGTTGTGCCTGCAAAGTCCAATTTTTCTCTGTTAAAACCATGGTCACATGTTTTTTTCACAAATCCAAAAACACCATAATGGGTGGACCAATTATGTAAAGGTCCACATAAAAAAATAAAAAAAAACATTTAACGTGTATCTAAACCCTAAAATGAAAATGCTAAATATGGCCGCTTACCAGCCTTCAGATGGGGTGCCTTTTTTCAGTCGCAGCTTTCCTTAAAGTATGCTAATTTCAAAGCACCTCGGTCTAAAATGTAAAAGGCATAAATGTTTAATACTAATGGGAACCTGAGACTGGGAAAATGTACACAACTGCCTCAATGAAATTCATTTCAAATCACAAGTCCCCTTTCACATTAGAGCCCCCCCCCCCCCCAACCTTCACATTAGAGGCTCCTCTATCACATCAGAAGTCCCCCTATCACATTAAAGCCACCCCTTTACATCAGAGGTTCCTCTATCACATCAGAAATCTCCCCTCACATCAGAAGTCTCCCCTCACATCAGAAGTCTCCCCTCACATCAGAAGTCTCCCCTCACATCAGAAGTCTCCCCTCACATCAGAAGTCTCCCCTCACATCAGAAGTCCCCCTGTCACATTAGAGCCACCCGTTCACATCAGAGGTACTTCCATAACACCAGAAGTCTCCCCTCACATCACAAGTCCCCCTGTCACATTAGAGCCACCCCTTCACATCAGAGGTTCTTCTATTTCACCAGAAGTCCCCCTTCACAGCACAAGTCTCCCTGTCACATTAGAGCCACCCCTTCACATCAGAGGTTCTTCTATTACACCAGAAGTCTCCCTTCACGACACAAGTCCCCCTTCACATTAGAGCCACCTCTTAACATCAGAGGTTCTTCTATCACATCAGAAGTCCCCCTATTACATTAGAGACACCTCTTTACATTAGAGGTTCTTCTATCACACCAGAAGACAGCCTTTACAACACAAGTCCCCCTGTCACATTAGAACCACCCTTCACATCAAAGGTACAACTATCATATCAGAAGTCCCCCTATCACATCAGAGGTTCCTCTATAACATCAGAAGTACCCCTATCAGATTAGAGCCATCTCTTCACATAAGAGGCTCTTTTATCACACCAGAAGTCACCCTTCACAATACAAGTCCCCCTGTCACATTAGAGCCACCTCTTCACATCAGAGGTTCTTCTATCACACCAGATGTCACCCTTCACAACTCAAGTCCCCCTATCACATCAAAAGTCCCCTTCACATCAGAAGTGCCCCTGTCACATTAGAGCCACCTCTTCTTCACATTAGAAGTTCTTCAATCACACCAGAAGTCCCCCTTCACATCACAAGTCAGAGGTTCTTCTATTACATCAGAAGTCACCCTTCACAACACAAGTCCCCATGTCACATTAGAGCCACCTCTTCATATCAGAGGTTCCTCTATAACACCAGAAGTCACCCTTAACATCACAAGTCCCCCTATCACATTAGAGCCACCTCTTCACATCAGAGATTCTTCTATAACACCAGAAGTCACCCTTCACAACACAAGCCCCCCTGTCACATTAAAGCCACCTCTTCACATCAGAGGTTCCTCTACCACACCAGAAGTCACCCTTGACAACACAAGTGCCCCTATCACTTAAGAGCCACCTCTTAAAATCAAAGGTTCCTCTATCACAGGGGTCTCCATACTTTCTAACCAAAGGGCCGGTTTACTGTCCTTTAGACTTTAGGAGGGCAGATGGGAGTAGAAAATGTCCTGATGTGCAGTTGGAGTAAACAATGCCCTATATTTAGTGTCAGCGGGAGGACTAGTGCCCCATCATTGATGCCAATAAAAGGTTTTGTGCTCCATCGTTGGTGTCAGTGGGAGGAATTGTGCCCTTTCATTTGTGTCAATGGGAGGAATTGTGCCCTTTAATTTGTGTCAGTGGGAGGAATAGTGTCCTATCGTTGGTATCAGTGGAAGTAATTGTGTCCCTTCGTTGGCGTCAGTGGGAGGAATTGAGCCCTTTCTTTGATGTCAGTGGGAGGAATTATGCTCTACTGTTGGTGCCAGTGGATAGGATAGTGCCCCAAGGACCAGATAAAGGCAAGCAAAGGGCTGCAGTTTGGCAACCACTGCTCTATCACACCAGAAGCCCCCTTCACATCAGTTCCCCTGTCACATTAGAGTCATCCCTTCACATCAGAGTTCTTCCTTCAGATCAGAGCCTCCACCCATCACTGGGTGACCCTACAATTACTCATTCCCCGAATCACAGAGCCCGCCGGTCACGCAGCCCCCGTCCCCATTACAGGGCCCCCAATCCCACAGCCCCCTCTTTACAGAACCCTACCCCTTATCTCCAGCAGCACAACGCCCTCAGCAGGACGTTTGGAAGAGGTGGACTTTTGTCTTCTCCAGAGTGCTGGGGGTTGACCATGCATGCCGCCTGCCCTGGATCAAAGTCATGCATCACCATGATGTGGGCGAGTCGGCTGCCATGACCATAGAAACAAGTAAGGCTTCATGTACACGGGACATTGTTTAACCAATTTAACTTGACAGCTAGAAACCAGTGTCTAAAAACGGGCGTTTACATGCCTCGTTTAGCCGCGTTTGCGTCTAGAAGCATTTGGATTTTTTATTTTATTTATTATTATTTTTATTTTTTTTATGAAAAACGGCTATAAAGGAAATGCTGCTGTAAGCGCCCCTTACTTTCAGTACGGGCACTACGCTCAAGTTAGTGGGTGAATGGGAGAGTTATTTTGCTCTCATTCATAATTTGTTAAATTACAGGTTGCTGTTATTCCAGAACTGTCCTGTGGGTCAGACTGCATTCCAGGGGTGCGATCCCACCCCTGGGCGACAGATGGCGCTAGAGGGGTTCTGGCGGAGCCGCTTTTTCCCAGCAGCCAATTAGAGGAGTTTTTCCCTCGCTGGGCATGCTGGGGAGGGCTATATCTGTAACAGGCGCCATGATTCTTGGTTCTCTTCGCAGGGGCCACGTTCCAGGTGCGGCATCCACCTTCAGGGTGCGTGCATCCACGGACCCCGCCCGCATGGTCCGCCTGGCCGGAGCTGCTTGCTCCATGGAGATCAATCCAGATGTTGAAAGGGGGCCCTAGTGACTTACTGGGTCCCCAACCTTACTGAGAAGATCCCAGGCTGTATGCCGTTCGGTGGGGGATAGGCTTGAGGAGAACCCGGAGGCAGGTTATCCAAAAGGGCTTGAACGAACCATCGGGGATCTGGTCACCGGGATTTGACCGGTCGCTGTCAACCAGTGACCCCTTTCATTGCATTACTGGGAGGATTCGCTCAATCCGAATTGTTCTCTTGAGTACTGAAGTACTAAGCCTGTGGCAGAGGCCCGAGCCAGGCCTGTAGCAGAGGTCTGTTCCTCCCAGCAACTTAAAAGTGCCAGGCTTGTGACAAAGGTCTGTCCGGAGGCACTTCACCCACTCTGACTAGAGTGGCGACGAACTGTATCTACTACTACTGAGAGCAGGATTGCTCTGTTCATATCCAGGCCTGATACCGCAAAGTTCTCTATTGCTTCATCAACCTTTCCTATCCTACCTCCTGTTGATGTGTTGGGCCTTGGAATAAAGCATTTGGAAAACCCATTGGTGACTGGAAATTGACTCACTGCTACTACCCCTAGACACACTACAAGGTAACTTAATACGCCGATCCCAAAAACAAACAGCGGCTCCTTTGGGGGTGAGCGCTACACTGCTAAAAGCGAGTTTCTGCGTTTAGCCGCATTTAGCCACGTTTGTCGCTTCAACTGCCACTAAACACAGCTTTTGAACACATTTTTTGGGGTTTAAGAAAAAGCCTCTAAACACAACTGCCTATAAACGACTATAAACGAACCAGTGTACATGTACTGATAAGATTACACAGAGGAAAGTTCAGGAGCAGCTGAAAAAAATGCCCAACTGCTCCTAAACATCCGTTTACCAGCAGCAGTGTACATGAGGCCTAACTCTGTGCATCCTGGCCCTAATGCATCTTTGGTGGTTCTGGTGTTGGGCCTTTAGCCGGCACACAACATCGCAATTCATGACGCTGATCCGGGGCAGAGGTACCTGATAACAATGTAACTGATTACAGTCTGCACAGGTACTGCGCACAAGACGTTAAAAAATCTGCCAAGATCAACCGGCATTTTTCTGAATTTATTAAACAGATATAACAAAATGCTTTAAATGGTATGTATAATCGAGCAACTATTACAATTTTTCTCGGGCTTAGATACCGTTTAATGAGTTGACAAGTTCCTTTGAAGCCTTAAATATTCAGTTTGATAGATAACGCAATGTCAACCTCATTTTTCTTACTCTTATCTCATTTTCCTGTTACAGCAGTTACCCATTGTGTCTAAACATGATTTCGCAGTCCAATGGGCATAAATGTCTGACCACCATGCCCAAGGAACTCTGTGTGCTAACATACCTGGCCAAACATGCCCGTCCCCTCTTTTCAGCACTACAAGTATGCTAGAGCCCTGTAGCCAAACCTACAGCCATGGGGCTACACATGGCCTCTGCCACTTGTTGTGAGGACCTTAGGGCCCCTGCACACAGCCGCCTTGTATTTTTTCTTACTTAGGTGCTTTCTCGGGCCAGTAAGGGTTCTTTCGTAGTAGCAGCTACACTAAATGCATGGCCACTAATATGCACTGGGAGAAAACAGGGCCAATGTTAAAATCCTGGCATATTTACTTGTTTTGGTAGAACTTTATTGAAATGTTGCAAGTGACTTCTCATTAAGATCTATTGGACGCAACGGTGGATTGCGCCGTACTGAAATAAGTACTGCAAGCCATACTCCTTTTCAGCACCACTATACTGTGGTGGTGTCAACGGTCCTTATAGGGAACAAAGTTGTCTTGGGAACACACAGGTGTAAAAGAGACCCAAACTAAGGGCCAGATCCACATAGAAATAGATGGGCGCAGCGTATGTGAGATACGCTACGCCGCTGTAACTTACTTTTTAAATCTTGCAATCCTCAGAGAATTCACGCCGTTAGTTACGGCGGCGTAGTGTATCTCTCGGCGCGTAATTCAAATCGGCGAGTAGGGGGCGTGTTTCATTTAAATGAAGTGCGTCCCCGTGCCGATCGAACTGCGCATGCTCCGTTCCTAAATTTCCCGCCGTGCATTGCGCTAAATGACGTCGCAACAACGTCATTTTTTTTAACGTAGACGTGACTAACGTCCATCCCTATTCACGGACGACTTACGCAAACAAAAAAATAATAATAATTTCGACGTGGGAACGACGGCCATACTTAACATGGCAAGTCTAACTATACGCCGCAAAATACCAACTGTAACTATACGCCGGAAAAAGTCGACTAGAGACGACGTAAGAGTGAGTGAGTAACTTGAGTAAGTGAGTAACTTGTATAGCGCAACAATTACGAACTTAATCGCCTCAAGAGAATGCGACGGCCGCGCGTACGTTCGGGGATCGTCGGAAATAGCTAATTTGCATACTCGACGCAGAAAACGACGAGAACTCCACCCAGCGGACGCCGAAGTATTGCATCTACGATCCGAAGGCATACGAAGGCGTACGCCTGTCGGATCGAACCCAGATACCGTCATACCTTGGTTTGAGGATTCAAACTAAAGATACGACGCGGGTAATTTGAAAGTACGGCGGAGTATCAGTAGATATGCCGGCATACTCTCTCTATGGATCTGGCCCTAAATATTTTTTTTTAAACTGGCTTCTGGTAAATTGTTAATGTTTTGGTATTATTCTTTTACACTATGTTACCTTATTTTGTGCTGTCGATCCCTTTTCTTGTTTTATATATTTCCCCCTATGGTCTTTTATAATGGATCTTGCTTAGAGAAATATTATGTAGCGCCCCCCCCCCCCCAAATCTGAGGGGGCGCTATTTCAAATTTAAGGAATGTCTGGTCCAATACTTGGGCCCAGACCTGTTTGATTAATACAAATTTGCCTCTGTTCTGGCTGTGTAATTATCTGGTATTTTTCCCTTGTTCCCTGTGGGTGATGTTATCATCTCTGGCTTATGTTGGAACGCAGATGTACCATGGAGTATTGGGTCTCAGCAGCAGTACAGTGGGAGTGGTGACCCCGCGGTGCATGCTGGGAAGGGGTACTTAAGGTAGGATGACCAGACATCCCCAGTTTCAGGGGACAGTCCCCTGATTGAGGACAAGTCTGTCTGTTTTGTCCCCAGATTGTATTTAATAGGGGAAAGGGGCAATTTCAAGGACAGTCAGTGCAGAATTAAAATAAAAAAAAAATAGAATTACACACCCCCCGCTTCACCGTGCCTACTAGCTTAAGGGAGGGTTGTATTTTTTCCATTATCTGTGTCCCTTTCTGATGATCATGTGCTGGTCAGAGGGTCAGAGCGGAGGGAATATTTCTTCAGTTTCGGGCGCATGCCCATTCAGCTCCGCTCGCATGTTCTTCTGCCTTGGCTCAAATCCTGGCCAGCCACCTGCCTATCTCCTTGCCTTCCCTGGCGGAGTGATCTCCCTCCGCTCCCCATTCAATAGTATCCGGGGCCTAAATAGTAAGACTTGAGAGGCTATGAGGCGGGCGTCGATGGGCAGAGAGTTGCTGATTGTTGCCATTACTAGTAAAAAAAAAAAAAATGTCCCGGATTTCATTTTAAAAATCTGGTCACCTTAACTTAAGGGGCAGACGGGGTCCTTCACCTCGTGGCCCTCCTGGTGCGAGGTGTGTTTGCCCGACTTTGGGGCCACGTTGGCCCGGGGTTTGCTTCGCTGTTGCGTAGGCCCAGCTATGCGGGCTGGGGCCTACAATCCTAAAAGGGGATGCCAAACTGTCTGTCCACAAGGAAGGAAGCTGTCTTAATGAAGGAAACCGGGGAGGACCTGCCCTGGAGGAGACCGGCAAAGTGCTAGCGTCTCGGGTGAGGCCTGGTGACCTGATTAAGGAGGGATCCACTATATTGAAAGCCCTGCAGTCTGCCGGTTCGGTTTAAAGGCTCTGCATGGCTGGAGGTTCGGGACTTTAAAATCCTGTGGCAGAGGATTCTTGTACGCATCCAAGTTCATCAAAAAGGTCTGTGGCAGAGACCAAGCTCATTCTGCGACAGTCTGTGGCAGAGACTGTCTGGACATTAGTTTGTGCATCATCCCGGCTACTAGGCCATGTGAGAGGGGACTATCCGGGTGAGCAATACCCACTCAATAGCTGAGAGTGGAGACTGATTGACTATTTTGAGCATTCTGTACCGCCTGCCTGAACCTTCCCCTACTCTTCTCCTCACTTCTACTTTCTCTTGTTCAAGTTATCCTTCTGTGAAAATAAAACCAAACTGTTGAAGGTTTTACATCTGTCTGGACATTGCATATGAACTTCCCTACCCTGACACGAAGCTTTAGAGGTAACATGCAGACCCAAAATTTAACCAGCAGCTCCTTTGGGGGTAGTGCTACAATGAAATTTGGCACAAGTAATTTTAAGGGGCGTGGGGTGTAGAAAGGACGAATGTGAAATCATTGATTAGTAAAGGCTATGTGCTCTGGCAGTCTCAAGTAACGTGTCTCCAGTTAATGACTAACTCTGGAAGCATGTACTTGATCTCCAATTATTTCTATAGCATGTTTGCAGTCTCTGACCATCTCTTGTGTCATGTGTGTGTAGTCACTGACCATCTCCTGTTGTATGTCTGTAGTCTACCAGTTTTTTTTTAATGAGTATCCCTGGTCCACAGCGCTGCTCTGCTTGGTGACTACTGTAACCACCGTTCCCACAACCTCTCTCCCTTTCATGCCACCAGAGAGTAGACATGTGCACACTGAAATATTTTGTTACGGAATTTAGTTTTTTCGTCCGAAATTAAAATAATTTTGTTACATATGAAATTCCTTTTTATTTATTTGGTTTTGTTAAAAAATGCATTTGTTCGAAAATCCGAATTAACCACTTAAGACCCGGACCAATATGCAGGTTAAGGACCTGGCTCCTTTTTGCGATTCGGCACTGCGTTGCTTTAACTGACAATTGCGCGGTTGTGCGATGTGGCTCCAAAACAAAATTGGCGTCCTTTTTTTTTACCACAAATAGAGCTTTCTTTTGGTGGTATTTGATCACCTCTGCGGTTTTTATTTTTTTTCGATATAAACAAAAATAGAGCGACAATTTTGAAAAAAAATGCAATATATTTAACTTTTTGCTATAATAAATATCCCCCAAAAATATATAAAAAACTGTTTTTTTTCCCTCAGTTTAGGCCGATACGTATTCTTCTACATATTTTTGTTAAAAAAAAAAAAATCGCAATAGCGTCTACAAAATAGGGGATAGTTTCATGGCATATTTATTAATATATTGTTTTTTACTAGTAATGGTGGCGAACAGCGATTTTTATCATGACTGTGATATTATGGCGCACACATCGGATACTTTTGACGCCATTTTGGGACCATTGTCATTGATAAAGTGATCAGTGCAATGATTACTGTAAAAATGACACTGACAGTGAAGGGGTTAACCAGTAGTTGGTGCTGAAGGAGTTAAGTGTGTCCTAGGGAGTGATTCTAACTGTAGGGGGGATAGGCTGTGTGTGACACGACTCTGATCACTGCTCCAGACTACAGGGAGCTGTGATCAGTGTCCTGTCACTAGGAAGAATGGGGAAATGCTTGTTTACATTAGCAGTTCCCTGTTCTTCCTCTCTGTGAAATGATTGCGGGTATCCCCGCAGACATCGAGTCCCCGGGACCCGCGGTCAGACTGACGGAGCTTGCGGTGGGGGGCACGCGCCCACAATGCCGCTTCTTTGGGCGCAGCCGAGCCAATGTGCCGACGTCGGCAAGTGGTTAAGATAACAAATGCAATCAATAAGATGTTAGATGAAACATTTAATGCAGTAAAATATCTTTTTTTTTTTTTTTCGTGGAGGTCTGTACATCAATCCAAAAAGAGGTAGGAGAGAGGGGCAGAGGGATTTCATTCCAAAAAGAGACTATCTCTCCAAATGATCAACAGTTGGGAACAATGATTACCCTACAGTGTTGTCAACCGTCCGTATTTTGACAGTTCGGAAAAAAGGGCACTTTTCCCCCCAGTCGTAAATGTCCGTAGTTGCAGGAATCTGCCAGTAAAAATAGCAGAGATCGGTTCGGCTTGGAACTGCACATGGAGATTGGTGGCAGGGTGTGATGGTGGCTGCGGTGGCACCGCAGAGGGGGATGGAGGCAGGGGGAGATTGGAGGCAGGGGGTGATGGTGGCTGCGGTGGCACCGCAGAGGGGGATGGAGGCAGGGGGCAATGGAGGCGGGGGAGATTGGAGGCAGGGAGTGTTAGGCCGCGTACACACGAGGGGATATGTCCGCTGAAAACGGTCCGATGGACCGTTTCAGCAGACATCTCCGCTCGTGTGTATGGGCTAGCGGACAGATTTGTCCACCTGACAGATTTCAAAGCAAGCTTTGAAATCTATCCGGTGGGAATCTGTCCGCCCGACATGTCTGCTGGTTAGTACACTTACCAGCAGACATGTCGGCTCCCACCGCCGCCGCGCCGCTGCCGAATGGATTCGGCGCATGCGCGGAAGTGTTTTACTTCCTGGTGCGGTGACGTAGCGGTGACGCGGCGGCGTCAACGTCACCGCCGCGTCATCGCCACGTCACCGCGCCGTCCGGCGGCGGGGAATTTGATCCGATGGTGTGTACACGCCATCGGATCAAACTCCCGATCGGACATATCCGATGGAAATGGTCCGCGGACCGTTTTCATCGGATATATCCGATCGTGTGTATGGGGCCTTAGTGGCAGGGGGTGATTCAAGCACTGCAGAGGGTGGGGGATGGAGACAGGGGCTGTTGGTGGCACCACAGAGGGGGATGGAGGCAGGGGACAATGGAGGCAGGGAGTGATTGGAGGCAGGGGGCCTGGCAGAGATTGGAGGCAGAGGGAGATTGGAGGCAGGGGGAGACTGTGGCACCGCAGAGGGGGGTGAAGTCAGGGGTAGGGTGACCACATTTCCAAACTACCATTCAGGGACACTTCCCAAAAATCAGCTTGTGCTGTAACGAATCACAGCACAGTGATTGGACACAAGAGGCGGGAATTATGATTTCTACAATCACAAGCAGGGGGCGGGGACTGTGCACCTCCAAGCATTCACGGCCAGGATAAGTACTGTCAGTGAGTAAAGCGGTGATGTGGCGGCCTTTTTTTGGGGGAATTGTGTGGCTGTGTCAGTTTCATTTCGGGACACTGTATTGTCCTGGAATGAAGGTGCCCGGGACAGACCTGCAAAATGCGGGACTGTCCAGGGCAAGGGTGTTGGTGGCAGAGGAGGATGGAGGCAGGGGGTGATGTGACTAAATAATTTGCTCTTATTATATCGAAAATAACAAAAATATGTTTTTTTACCTTAATATCTACCTTAAATCACATTGCTATTTGCCTATCGTACTTGTTTGTAGCCTAAATGCTGAAATTTGCACCGAAAAATGTAATTTGGTAACTTTTGTGAAATGCCAGTAAAAACTTAGCTGCGCCAGTAAATTTCGGGTGTCGTGCCAGTAAATTTCAATCTGGTAGGTTGGCAACACTGCTACCCTACGGCACCACCTTCACTGAACACAAAGATAACAAGGTCCTCAGAGTGACCTTGGGACAAAACCAAAAGCCAAGGGTATAATAAACGGGGGTCACTCTAAAAATCCACTGCTGGTTATTTCTCATAGAATAATCTGTTCTCTGAATTTCCTTCTCTCCAAACATTTTATTTTCTCTCCTATTGTGAAAAATATCTTGATGAATTCTTTCCCATTCATGATCAAGCACAGTGATTTGCCATGCAGGAAGGAAGCTGATTAGTAGCGTATTGTGTTTTCGATGAACTTAGTGTTTTTTGGCTCGGCTCATTTTTGACCTACATGAGGTCTGAATGCAGTCACGAAGTCCTGGGGCACGGCATAATGGAAAGCCAGGTCTGAAATGCCTTTATATTTTTTATCTTTCCAACGTCTTGAAAAGCCTATGTACCGCTAAGTCAGGGGCGCTCAATATGGTTCTTTCATTTTCTTAAACAAGACTTTATTTCAAAGGCCGTCATCGCATTCGGTTGACGCCATTGAAATGGACTTTTCATGGTGACAAAACAGCTGTTAGGTCCTTATTTTCTTTTTTGCTTATCCTCACAATGCACTGCTGAGATTTTATAAGATGGACGTGAGTCACTTAGCTACGCATTGAAAAATCTATCAGCCGGATTTTGTATTGAGCTAAAAAAAATACACTTTTGGACAGGCAAAACAGAGAGGTGTGATTGCAAGTGCTGTGTCAAATGCTATGCGCATTAATGGCCCCACATTTGGCAAACTGTTATTGCCAAGTGGATTGTGGAACCTTTTTTTTTTTTCTTTTTTTTTTCCAGCTTGAAAACCATTGGATATCATAAGGTTAAGATAATAGCGGTTCTTGTTTTTGAAGACAAAAGAACAAAAGAATAAATAGGTTGCCAAAATTTTGGAAGATTGACAGCTAAGGACTTTAACCACTTAAGACCCGGACCTTGCCCCTTTTTGCGATTCGGCACTGCGTCGCTTTAAGTGACAATTGCGCAGTCGTGCGACGTGACTCCCAAACACAATTGGTGTCCTTTTTTTCCCACAAATAGAGCTTTCTTTTGGTGGTATTTGATCACCTCTGTAGTTTTTATTTTTTGCGCTATAAACAAAAATAGAGCGACAATTTTGAAAAAATTCAATATTTTTTTACTTTTTGCGATAATAAATATCACCCAAAAATGTCTAAAAAAATTTTTTTCCCTCAGTTTAGGCCAATACGTATTCTTGTACATATTTTTTGTAACAAAAAAAATCGCAATAAGCGTTTATCGATTGGTTTGTGCAAAATTTATAGCGTTTTACAAAATAGGGGTTAGTTTATTGCATTTTTATGAATAATTTTTTTTTTACTACTAGTGGCGGCGATCAGCGATTTTTTTCGCGACTGCGACATTATGGCGGACGCATCAGGCAATTTTGACACATTTTTGGGACCATTGTAATTTTTACAGCAAAAAGTGCTAAAAAAATGCATTGTTTACTGTGAAAATGACAATTGCAGTTTGGGAGTTAACCAATAGGGGGCGCTGAAGGGGTTAAGTGTGACCTCGTGTGTTTCTAACTGTAGGGGGGCGGGGCTGGACATGTGACGTCATTAATCGTCTTTTCCTATATCAGGGAACAGACGATCAATGACTCTGCCACAGAGAAGAACGGCGAAGGTGTGTTTAGACACACCTCTCCCTGTTCTTCAGCTCCGGTGACCGATCGCGGGACACCGGCACCGATCGGGCCCCTCGCGTGCGCGGTCACGGAGCTTTGGACCGGGTCACGTGCACGTGCCGGCAGGGTGCGTGTGCGACCCCACGGCTGGGCTTAAAGAGACATGTACAGTACATGACTGTGCCCAGCCGTGCCATTCTGCCGACGTATATCGGCGTGAATGGGTCTTTAAGTGGTTAATGCCTCGTACACACAACTGATTTTTCCGACGGGATAAACTCAGACGGATTTTTCTGAAGGAGATCCGCTCAAGCTGTCTTGCATACACACGGACACACCAAATTCTGACCATTCAAAATGACGTACAATACTATGATGAGTCAAGAAAAATTAAGTTTAATGCTTCTGAGAGAATGCGTCGAATTGTTTCTGAACATGCCTGTTTTTTTCTCCATCGGAGGTCGATTGGAAAGAAAAAGTCCATTGGGGCATACACACATTCGTAATATCCGATGAAAAAAATTCCATCTGACTTTTTCCATCAGAAATTCCGAACGTGTGTACGCGGCATAATGGTCATTTTGCAACTTTTACTCAAAATCCTACTGAAGCTTCTCTGATACTCACAGCAAGGTGCCTGAGCAAAGACCTCGGTCTATGACGCCTGAGCAAAGACCTCAGTCTGTGACTGTTTCTAGCCTCTAGTTCCTATGACCTTATTCCTGATTTCCTGTTTCAATTTACGATATCTGTTGACTGCTCAGTTCTTCTCTGACCCTGAATCAGGTCAGCTCACCCTGTCCACAGCCTTTTTATATGATCTCTATTTGCTGCCTGCCCTGTTTTCCTGTTTTTCTAGAGACCATGGTCCCATCTCTTGATTCTGTACTCCTTGTATCAGCCGTTGCCAGTCATAGATGTGCGCAGCCTACTGCATCAGGGTGTGCACCCAAAATGTATTAAATCATGGACTTGTCAGCAGAGGTTGGTCTTAGTAGGGCCCTGGACAATGTCAGTACAGGGGGTCCCCGACTTACGAACGACTCCTAATTACGAACGGGCCTCAATGTGCTCCACGATGGTCCCACGATGGTTGCCACATTCCACACATTTCACACTGCAATACTTCATGTACTGCATGGCCAGAAGAGCCCCAGAAGTAGACATGTGCACAACAAACATTTTCGTATTTTTTTGTTCCGTTTCGTCTCGTTCCATAGATTCGTAAAGATTCGTAATTTCGTAAGATGCAAGTTTTCCTATTCGGATCCGTTCATATTTTCGTAACCGTTTTATTTTAGTTTATACTGAATGATTTGTAATTCTGTCTTATTTATTTTCGTTGATTTGAAATTCGTAATTTTGTTAGATAATAATTTTCGTTTAATGGATTCGTAATTTTGTACTTTCGTAAATATATCGCAACACGCGGCTAATCCATATTAAGATAGACTTTCTCTTAAGCCCCGTACACACGGTCAGACTTTTTGCCAACAAACGTCAAAATGAGCGTTTTCCAAAAAATTTGTACGCTCCATCGGACAAACTTTTTCGGTTTCAAAAGTCTGGCCAACTCCCTTCAGATAAAAATCCACGGAAAAGTTTGTTTAAAGTCCGATTTACAGGCTTTACACTGTCCAATGTGACTCAGCACAAAAGAGATAAGCTGATTGGCTAAGATGTTAAGTAAGATACATCACTCACTAACTACACTGCCCAGTGCCCATTCGAAAGAACGATACGAGTACACAAATTTACCAACAGACAGAGAAACGGATTTACAAAACACACAAATGAAAATACGAACAGACAAAGGATTTAAACTAAGGAATGCAAATTGTTCGTTATAGATGTCATTTTCATTGTTTTGCTTTTTCAGTGCTTCGTATTTTAGTAAGATTGTCCAATCATACGTTCGTATTTTGTTCGTATCGCTTGTTCGTTATTTTGCTTATTCGTAATTCCGTAATTTTCGTATCTTGGGTCTTTCAGCTTTTCGGATGTTCGAATTCATACGAATACTAACAAATTCGTACGAAAATCCATTCGTTACGAACGGGGACGCACATGTCTACCCAGAAGCGCCTGAAACATCCCACATCCCCGCACAGGCGGAAGTTACACTAACAAGCAGTGTTCCAACTTACAAACAGATTTCACTTACGAACAAACCTACAGTCCTTATTGCGTTCGTAAGTCTGAGACACCCTGTAGCTTTTTTTTTTTATTATTTTAATCTTTTTATATTTTACCATTTTTTTCTTGGGGGGCATTGGTGCAATATTATAAGGGGTAATCTGCACCTCAAGTGGTGATTAGGGTGTGCCTAGGCACACCACCTGTGCACGCCTATGTGGCCAGTCCTTATGTATCCGAGTGCCAAAACCGGTAAACCATTTCACAGTAAAGCCCATCATTCTTTGCGGGTAGCTCCTTAGATTCTGCACCTTAACCTTGACTATGGTATTAACTATGTCTTGTTCCTGCTGCACCAATAAACCCATCCCTCCTTTTAAGAATCACACAATGCTGAAATGGAGAAATTGTCCATTGCAGCCGTTTTATTAACCAAATATAAATATATAAAATAATTACCATATTAATAAAAATAAAACTCTTTTAAACATAACACCAGTTATTCTCCACGCTGGCGCCCAATGTTCCAATGGTTTAAAAAACTGAACTGTACCTGCTAGTACTTCTCAGGCCTCCAGTCGCAAAAACCACAGACTCAGAGACAACTAGCAGGTACCCATGTACCACAGACGGTCCCTCCAACATGCCTTTTAAAGTGCCCATATAACCTAAAAGGACCTTGAACTCTGCCAACTGCAGCAACCAACCCATAAATCCCATAACCCCACCCTATACAAACACATTACCCACCAATTTGTAGGGCGGGCGGGTGGGAAGTTTCTTACCCTGCTCTCCCCCGTGGTGGACTGATCCCTCCCCTTCCTGCTGGCATCTTACTCACTGAACGATCTCCCTGATACAATCACACGGCCCCGCTGCTCTTTCCCTAAGCCACCCCCCTGGCATGTACTCCCCAGGAACTGAAAGTTAACCGCTGTCATGTTGGCCATGCATGAATCCCTGCGTTCACACTCCGGGCCTCTTTTTTTTTTGGAGGCTTACATTTTGTCTGCAGGCTCCACTACTACCGTGATGGTATGGTGGTAAATTGTGCTACACTCATGTACCTGCATTGATGTTGGCAAGCAGTGCAACTGTACCCTTGGTGAATAATCTTCAGGCTACCCATGGGTGCAGCTTTGAATCAGTGGGTCTCCGTAGCAGAGTGTTAGGTGGTGAGTGGGCCAGACTTTTAAAGTAAACTCAACCTAAACACCATTAACAGCCTCACAGCCTGTCAGGTATGTACTTACCGAGATGCCGAGAGCGGCTCACTTTTGAGACTTGCCGCACTCAGCCCCCTGGAGGTGAGACAGAGGGAGGATGGCACGAAGAGGCACCAGTTACCAGCAGGGATGGTGAAGCTTGCTAGCAGATCAGGTGGTGGTGGACAGAAGAAGCAAGGCTCAAGAGAAGTCGCTGAGACAGGCAATGGGTCATGTACCGGAGACAGTTCAATGGGTCCAAACGAGAGTACAAGGGGCAAAGACTGGTAGACAGTAGGGATGAGCTTCGAGTTCAAGTCAAACTCATGTTCGACTCGAACATTGCCTGTTCGCCTGTTCGGCGAACAACAAACAATTAGGGGTGTTTGCGGCAAATTCTAAAAGCTGTGGAACACCCTGTTAAAGTCTATGGGAGAAATCTAAAGTGCTAATTTTAAACGCTAATATGCAAGTTATTGTCCTAAAAAATGTTTGGGGACCTGGGTCCTGTCCCAGGAAACATGTATCAATGCAAAAATACGTTTTAAAAACGGAAGTTTTTTTTGGGAGCAGCAAATTTAATAATGCTAAAAGTGAAACAATAAAAGTGTAATATTACTTTAAATTTCATACCTAGGGGGGTGTAAAGTCAGCATGTGAAAAAGCGCATGTTTCCCGTACATAGAACTGTCCCCGCAAAAAGTGTCATTTCTGAAAGAAAAAAAGTCATTTAAAACCGATTTTGCGGCTATAATGAATTGTCGGCTTTGGCAATTAAGAGAGGATTCATTCATAAAAAAAAGCGTGGGGTTCCCCCCAAATTCCATTAACAGGTCCTTCAGGTCTGGTATGGATATTAAGTGGAATTCCGCCATCAATTTAAAAAAAAAATGGCGTGGAGTTCCCCCAAAAATCCACACCAGACCCTTATCCGAGCACGTTAATCTGGCGCAGAAAAGAGGGGGGACAAAGTGCGGCCCCCCCCTCTCCTGAACCGCACCAAGCCACATGCCCTCAACATGGGGAGGATGTCCCCATGTTGATGGGGACAAGGGCCTCATCCCCACAACCCTGGCCGGTGGTTGTGGGGGTCTGCGGGCGGGGGGCTTATCAGAATCTGGAAGACCCCTTTAACAAAGGGGACACCCAGATCCTGCCCCCCCTATGTGAATTGGTAATGGGGTACACTGTACCCCTACCATTTCACAAAGGAAATGTAAATAGTTAAAAAAAAAAAAATACACACACCGTAGAAAAAATTCCTTTATTAATAAAAAAAAATCCAGTGGTGGTAATCCACTCTCAATGCGGCTCCCTGCTCCAACGTTGTCTTCTATCCAGCGACGGGTGATCTCTCCAGCGACGGGTGATCAGCGGTCCGGTCCAGCGATGAGAAGATCCATCCATCCAGAGCGCAGCAGGCGAGCTCCTCTCTCCGCTGGACACAGCCCAGCGGAATGACGCGGCGGAGCTTTGACATTTCTTATATAGGGGAGGCGGGGCCATCTGTCACGTGACCCCGCCCCCTCTGACGCAAGGGGAAAGACCGGGCTTTCCCAGTTACGTAGCCGAGGATGCGTCAGAGGGTGCGGGGTCACGTGACAGGTGGCCCGCCTCCCCTATATAAGAAATGTCTAAGCTCCGCCGCGTCATTCCGCTGGGCTGTGTCCAGCGGAGAGGAGCTCGCCTGCTGCGCTCTGGATGGATGGATCTTCTCATCGCTGGACCGGACCACTGATCACCCGTCGCTGGATAGAAGACAACGTTGGAGCAGGGAGCCGCATCGAGAGTGGATTACCACCGCTGGATTTTTTTTTTTTTTTATTAATAAAGGATTTTTTTCTACGGTGTCTGTGTTTTTTTTTTTTTAAAACTATTTACATTTCCTTCGTGAAATGGTAGGGGTACAGTGTACCCCATTACCAATTCACATAGGGGGGCCAGGAACTGGGGGTCCCCTTTGTTAAAGGGGTCTTCCAGATTCTGACACATTTTTACTTCACCATCTGTACCATATAGCAGAATCCCAGATTTCTCACAACAAGGCAATTCTTTGCAATATTTGTCCAGCTTTAATGATTGCAAGCCCACTACATCATTTTTCCTGTTCTTAGCTAATATGGGTGAAACCCAAATGTGGACTTCTGCTGCTCTAGTCCAAGTTCTTTGAAATTCACCATGTTGTGTGTTCAGAGACATCATCTGAATAGCACTATCATAAAGTATGTGTATTTGACCTGTTGGGGACTTTCTATGATCTCTCTAGACATTCTCTTCTCATCTATTTAATGCTACTTGGAGATTATCGGTCTGCACCATTTTTAATGAACTCTAGAGACTATAGTGCACGACAATCCAAGGAGGCCCAAAGTGACTCTGTAACTACTAGGCCTGGCACAATTATTCTATGGACACAGTAGCTTGGATTCATTCAAGCATCTTCTAAACGTTAATATTTGATTAATCAACTAAACCTCCTGACCAATGGCAGCCTCCATAATATTTGAATAAACAACAACTAAAGCCTTGTACACACGATCAGTCCATCCGATTAGAGCGGTCAGAAGGACCGTTGTCATAGGTTAACCGATGAAGCTGACTGATGGTCTGATGTGCCTACATCGGTTAAAAAAACGATCGTATCATAACGCGGTGACGTAAAACACAGCGACGTGTTGAAAAAAATGAAGTTCAATGCTTCCAAGCATGCGTCGACTTGATTTTTAACCGATGGTCGTGCCTACTTACGATGGGTTTTGACCTATCGGTTAGGAGTCCATAGGTTAATTTTAAAGCAAGTTGGCTTTTTTTAAACCTAAAGTTAAATAACCTATGGGGCCCACACACGATCGGTTTTGACAGATGAAAACGGTCCATCAGACCGTTTTCTTCTGGCTAACCTATCGTATGTACGAGGCCTAAGCCTTCTGACCAAAGGCGGGCTCCATATTTCTCTCATTGTAGGTTCCTACACTTTTGTTATCACCCCTTTTTGTCAACAGGCAGGGGTACAAAATGTGATAATATTCCAATCCTCTGGCAGCTAAGTGTGAAATTGTGACAATAATATACATTAAAAAAAAGTGTTATGCCGTGTGATCGAGTTTCTCGGCGGAGAAAACACCGATGAGAAACCCGACGGGAAAACCAAGGACCGGCTTGGTCCCTTTTTCCCGTGCCTGTTTTCCCAACAGGTTTTCTCTTGGTTGAGAAAATCGGCCGTGTGAAGGCTCCCTAGCTCCCTATAGGAAAACTGGCAAGCAAAAAAATGCAAAAAATAAAAATTTAGAGCATGTTCTCGAAAATTGCTGGAAAGCCTACACACGGCTGTTTTTCTCATCCAAGAGAAAACATGACAGTTTTTCGAGTCGAGAAAACTGATTGTGTGTACGCGGCATTAGGAGAATACCTGTAATGAGTGGAGACCAATGACCGACAAGCTCAGTTCTCAGGTCTGCGAGAGATAGGATATTTTTATTGGACCCAACGTGGACCCTATTCTTTCCATTGGAATGTTCGTACAGTACCTTGTACACTTAGGCCGCGTACACACGGCAGAGAACCTCGACGGGCAGAACACATCGTTCCGCCCGTCGAGGTTCCCTGCCGGCCGTCGAAATCGGCGACCCGCCCGTCGGGAATGGCAACCAGCCATTCTTCCAGGCGGGCCGTCGAGCAAATAGAGAGCATGCTCTCTATTTCTGCTCGACGGGCTTCCTGACGGGAAGCTCGCCGAGAGCGTACACACGGCCGAGGTCCTCGCTGGAATGCAGCTTCCAGCGAGGTTCTCGCTGGTTTCCAGCGAGAACCTCGGTCGTGTGTACGCCGCCTTACTCAATAATGAAATCACTCTGTGAGTCAATTTGTTCTTACCTAAGCTAAGATCCATAATTGATTTCATAGCGCAATGTTGAAAATGAGCAAGATCCGCAATAACTAATGGGAGAGGAGAGGCCGCGTTCCACTGGGAAGTTTGAAGACTTTGCCCTGGACCTTTTCAAAGTAACAATTACCAGACCTTGACATGAGTCCTGTTATAGGCCTAGACTGCTGGTTAACAATACAGATAAATTATGCATGGCATTCTTATTTTAATTACCTATTGATCGGTCCTCAAGGGTTTTATATTTACCCAGAGGGTTTTATCAGAACATATTGTGAGCTTTTTTCAAGCAATTATCTTTGTTAGCTAATGGAAAAGTAAAGCACTTTACTTGAATTCAAAAAGCAGAATATTGTCCGAAGCTGACGTCTGAGCAGTCAGCTAAATACAGTACATAGATGAAATACATGTAAGGAAGCTGTTTTACTCGCCCAAGTATTTGTATTCCTGTCCATCAGTCCTGACATTTATACAGCTCTGTTACACAGCACAGCCATGCTTTGCAAGACACAAGACCTGATTTTCCTCTGCTGCAATAAAGTAACACTTACAGGTCTTGTCCCTCCTCCAGCATGTTACTGGACAGTGAAAGGAGAAGCAGAACAGCGATAGGCTGTTAATTGTCCTATTACTCTTCAATATCCTCCCAGCATGTACTTTGTTTTCACATGAGCACTGCAGCACAGCTGAAAGGATCTTTGTCAGGGCTGTTCACGGGGCCTACCTGACAGGGCCCACTCTCCCACCTTCCCCCGGAAATACTGGATTTAATTTTTGCTAAAATTTCACGTCACAATGCTATGCTTTACAGCCATGGCAGAAATGATACCCCAATTGAACAAGACCCATTCAAGTGAAAAGCACTGCTCTGCAAGCGCCCCATCAGTCCCTTTTTTGCAGGGTCAGCAGCACTGGAGATGAATGAATAGGAAGCAATCTGAGGCTTCCTGTTCATTCACAAACTGAAGCATAGTAATTACAGTTCACTAGGCTTTGGTGAAGAATGGACACATGAGTGATCAGTACCGATTGCTCACTGTGTTCATTCGGGAAAAGAAAAGGGCCAGTAAATATGGCATATTACCAACCCCAGCTCTCCATCCTGAAACGATCACCCTGTTGCTCAGATTGCTTACTATGCCTTTATCTCTAGTGCTGCTGACCCTGCAAAAAAGGGACTGATAGGGCGCTTGCCTCTGCAAGTGCTTTTCACTTAAATGGGTCTTGTTCAATGGGGATATCATTTCTGCCATGGCTGTAAAGCATAGCATTGTGGCCGTGAAATTTTAGCAAAAATTCAATCCAGTATTTCCGGGGGAAGGTGGGAGAGTGGGCCCTGTCAGGTAGGCTGTTATTGGGGAACAGATTAGGGGCACCCTAAGGGGAACTAACCTTCTTTCAGTTAGCGGAGAAACAAATTTGTTTGTATTATGTTATGCAGGGCCGTCTTTAATATGGTTTGGGCCATGGGCAAACATTTTTTTTGGGCCCCCCCTCCAGCTTATTTTGGGCCTGGCTGGTTCACATGTATATGTTTTGGCGGCCCTCATTTGTGCAGCCACAGCAGCCCATTGATTTGAATGGGCTGCCATGCCTTTGTTTCCTGCAGAAAAAAGGTTAATTTAGCATTTTAAAAATCAGTTGCCTTGAAATCCATTCTACTTTTGCACCATGCTACTTACCTGCAGTTCTTTCACACACAAACGCACTGTGTTTTTAAAAGCGTGACCTAAACGTCAAAAAATGCAGCAAGTTTGACAGTGCGGGAACTGCAGATAAGTCACAGCAGACAGCAGAATGGACAGACAGTGCTGTATTTCAGTGCTTGATGGGCATAGGTGTGCCTATTACATGAGGCATGCGCTTTTCTTTGCAGGAAATGCAGGCATGGCGGCCCATTCAAATGTGGGCCGCCAAAACACCTACATGTGAACCAGTCAGGCCCAAAATAAGCCCATCAAGCAGTTAAATACAGACAGTAATGCCATGTGCTCTGAGGCCTCACTCAGCCTGGACTGCAGGTCTGGTCTGTGACTTAAAGAGTTCCTCTATTTTACACATGGCATGGGGCCCCATGGTGCTAAAGCAGAATGGACAGACGGTGCTGTGACCCCATGCCATGCCATGTGTAAAATACAGGAACTTTTTAAAACACTGACCAGACCTGCAGTGAATCATCAAATATTATAAAGACTTTGGGCACACTCTACAGAAAACTTGTATTTACAATATAGCAAACAGTGACATACCTTGAGGAGCAGGACATGAAGAAGTCAGCCTCGGGAAGAGCAAACTGGGGATGTTATAAAATCACATTCTAATTCACTTTTATATACAAGCAGCACCCAGTGGCAGGAAGGGCGAAGTGCACGTCTAAAGGGAAGCCAGGGGTGCTGTACATTTTAAAACACTAGGAAGCGAAGCAGTACTGTCACCTGGCTGCGTGCCGCTGATGATTTTCAGCCTGATTTGTGGGCAGCACAGGGGCTTAACGGGCGGCAGGGCCACCATCAGGAATCATGGGGCCCCTTACACAGCTTCAGGCATGGGCCCCCTGGAGCAGAGAACGGGGGGGTGCTGCCCCCTTAAATTGAGAAGTGGGGGGGCGGGGCTGCCGCGAATTTAGAAGCGGGAGCCCCCTTACAAAAAAAAGATTTAATAAAGAAAAATATATATAAAAAAAAGGGGTGTAGCCATTCGGGGCCCTGGGGACCTCTGGGCCCTTTAATAAAAAGAAAAAAAGAAATAAAAAATATATTATTTTTTTTTTAAAAAGGGGGTTGCCATCTGGGGACCTCTGAGCCCTTTAATATTTTTTTTTTTTATAAAAACAAATTACAAAAAAAGGGGGGTTGCCATCTGGGACCTCTGGACCCTTTGATAAAAAATAAAATAAAAAAAATATATTAAAAATAAACATTTATAAAAAAAAAAGTGGGGTTGCCATCCAGGGGACCTCTGAGCCCTTTAACCACTTGTCATCTGCCCACCGTCAAATCCTCTGCGGGGATCCCGTGCGAGTGCCCGGTGGCAACGATCGCCGCCGGGCACACGCGATTGCTCAGTAACTGAGCGGGGACGTGGAGCTCTGTATGTAAACACAGAGCTGCACACAGAGCTGCACGTCCCTGTCAGGGAGAGAGGAGATCGATTGTGTCCCTTGTACATAGGGACACAATCGGTCACCTCCCCCAGTCACCCCCCCTCCCCCCACAGTTAGAACACTCATAGGACACACATTTAACCCCTTCCCCGCCCCCTAGTGGTTAACCCCTTCACTGCCAGTCACATTTATACAGTAATCAATGCATATTTATAGCATTGTTCACTGTATAAATGTAAATGGTCCAAAAAATGTCAGAAAAGTGTCCGAAATGTCCGCCATAACGTCGCAGTCCCAATAAAAAAATCGCAGATCGCCGCCATTAATAGTAAAAAAAAAAAAAAAAAAAAAATGCCATAAACTATCCCCTATTTTGTAAACACTATACATTTTGCGCAAACCAATCGATAAACGCTTATTGCATTTTTTTTTTTACCAAAAATATGTAGAAGAATACGTATCGGTCTAAACTGAGGGAAAAAATATTTTTTTTATATATTTTTTGGGTTATTTATTATAGCAAAAAGGAAAAAATATTGCATTTTTTTAAAAATTGACGCTCTATTTTTGTTTATAGTGCAAAAAAAAAAAACCGCAGAGGTGATCAAATACCACCAAAAGAAAGCTCTATTTGTGGGAAAAAAAGGACGCCAATTTTGTTTGGGAGCCACGTCGCACGACAATTGTCAGTTAAAGCGACGCAGTGCCGGAAGCTTATATTTTGTCTGGGCAGGAAGGGGGTGTAGGTGCACAGTAGGCAAGTGGTTAATTATATATATATATATATATATATATATATATATATATATATATATATATATATATATATATATTTATTAAATAAAAAGAAAAAAAGAAATGAAATATAAAAAAATATATATAAAAAAAAGGGGGGTTGCCATCCAGGGCCCTGGGGAACTCTGTGTCCTTTAATAATAATAACATTATTAGTTTTTTTTTTATAAAACAAGTTTTTTATAAAAAAAAAGGGGGGTTGTCATCTGGGGCCCTGGGGAACTACGGGCCCCTGGGGACCTTCAAAAAAAAATTGTCCCTTTAATAAAAAATAAAATAAAAATATATAAAATAAATATATTTTTTTTATTTAAAAATAAATAAAAAAAGGGGGTTGTCATCTGGGGCCCTGGGGGCCTCCGGGTCCCTGGGGACCCCTAAAAAAAATTGTCCCTTTAATAAAAAATATACATATTAAAAAAAATTGTCCCTTTAATAAAAATAAAAATATATAAAATAAATATATTTTTGTATTTAAAAATAAATAAAAAAAAGGGGGGTTGCCATCTTGGGCCCAGGGGGCCTCCGGACCCCTAAAAAAAAAAAAAAAAAAAAAAAAAATTTTTTTCAATGGGGGCTGCTTTGGGCCCCCAACAGTGACAGGGCCCTGGGCAGCTGCCCCTGTTTGCCCTATGGTAGAGACGGCCCTGATGTTATGGACTGTACAAAGTCCTCCTGCAATGACAGGTAATGTCACTTCAAAATGCTAATTTCCCCTTCACCTACCGGTGCTGCTGTTGCCCACCAGGAGTACGTCCTTGCTCGGTAAACCACGTGTTAAAAAGCAAGGGGCCTCACACCAATGTGGCCAATTTAATTATGGACCATTGTTAGTATACAAAAGCCATACCTCGCTAATCTCTGTGGAAGCTGCACTATAGTAGCTGCTGCTACTACAATGATTGTGGCTGTCTTCTGGATCCCTTGCAGAGTGTCTGCCCCACAGCATTTTGGACATAGGAGGTCAGCTGCTGGGCACAGGCATCATTCAAAGAATGCTTTTTTCTCAATGAATGCAAGGTGTTCTCTGAATGGGCAAGTTGTGGAGGTGGGGTGGTGAGGTCACAATCTCCACCCTGTCACAGATCAGTTGCGGAACTGATCTGTGTCTTACATTTTACTTCTGTAGGTCGGCTGGCACCTGTGGTTCCACCAGCTTGTGTTCAGCTCTCACTGCACTAAGCAGCTATGGGCTTCACCTGTTGCTTAATATATTCTTCCTTCCTGCTACTTCCTGTCCAGCCTCCCATGTGCCCCTTCTATTTAAATTCTACTCAGACCAGTTTCTGGTTGCTTGAGCAACACTTGTTCCTGAGCACCCTTCCTGTAACCTGCTTAACCTAACCTCTCGTGAACTGATCTCTTGTGTACCGACTCGGCTAGTTCTCCTGATTACGTTGTCTGCTGCCCGCCCTGACCTTGACTCGCTATCCGGCTCTCCTTTTGCTTCATCCGTGTCTGACAGTGTCTTCTTGTACTCTCCTTGCAAGCAGGGTGAACCTTGGGGGTCGTAACCTGGGGTCAGAACGCAGCTAAGACCAAACCCTTGTGAGGGGTCCCTGGCAGACTAGCGGCTGGCCCTTAGATTCCACGGCCTGGTGGGGTCCCGTGTCACCTGCTCACCTGTGGGCTCACATCAGTAGCACCGTGACAAATCCCATCCAATCTGAGAACATCTTGTAGTTCCTGTGGAAAATCTGAATGGTGCCCTATGTCAATCGAGTGACCCCCTGTAGTTAGTATGCAGCAGAGCAGACACTTGACACAGTGCTTGGAAAATAGTGAGCAATACTCTAGTGTCTTTCAGCTTCCAAAAGGATTGGCCAGGCATGGAAAATGTATACTTATATTGGTCCAAGTTGGACTAATGCAGTGCTTCTCAAATAGTGGGGCGCGCCCCCCAGGGGGGGCCCGAGGCTCCATGAAGGGGGGCTCGAGCCTCCTTCCGGACCGCGGCGATCGCGCCATTTAGTAGCCGCTTCTGTCCCCAGCCTCCTCCGCTAGTTAGAGGAGCGGACGGCGGGACATTATTTAACTGACGAGCGGGACCAGAGAGGTAGCAGCCTATTATGTTGGACGGCAGGTGATTGGCTGCTAGGAGGTGGTCCTAGCAGCCTATCACCAGTTCGCCCAAAAGTCTCCCCGCCCCGCCCAGTGCTGCTGCGGCTTCACTTGACGAATGTCCCGCCTCCTGCTCTCCACGCTGAAAAGTTACAGGTAGGGGTGGAGAGGGAAGGGAGGAAAAATATATGGAAATGTTAAGGACGAGGAGTGGGGGCTGTGCTGTGGGGGGGAAAAGGGGGGTTATGTGATGGGGCAAAACTGTGTGCAGGATATGTGATGGGGGTCATGTAAAGGGGGCAATACTGTGTGGGGGGATATGTGATGGGGCAATAATGTGTGGGGGGATATGTGATGGGTAATACTGTGTGGGGGGATATGTGAAGAAGGGCAATACTGTGTGTGGGGGGGATATGTGAAGAAGGGCAATACTGTGTGGGGGGATATGTGAAGAAGGGCAATACTGTGTGGGGGGATATGTGATGGGGCAATAATGTGTGGGGGAATATGTGATGGGTAATACTGTGTGGGGGGATATGTGAAGAAGGGCAATACTGTGTGTGGGGGGGGGGATATGTGAAGAAGGGCAATACTGTGTGTGTGGGGGGGATATGTGAAGAAGGGCAATACTGTGTGGGGGATATGTGATGGGCAATACTGTGTGGGGGGATATGTGAAGAAGGGCAATACTGTGTGTGTGGGGGGATATGTGAAGAAGGGCAATACTGTGTGGGGGGATATGTGAAGAAGGGCAATACTGTGTGTGGGGGGGATATGTGAAGAAGGGCAATACTGTGTGGGGGGATATGTGGATACAGTGTTATGCAGAGGTGTACTTTTAACAATTTTATAGACAAATGATACTATTTAGAGTCGCACGGGGGGCGCGAAATGTTTTCTTCTTCCTAGGGGGGCATGACAGAAAATAATTGAGAAGCACTGGACTAATGTAACTATACAAAAGAAAAAAAAAAACATACCTGGAAATAAGTAAAAACTTTCTTGCTCATTGCTGCCTATGTCCCATTACTGGAAACCCCTTTAATTCGAGAAGGACCTCCATTTACATTGGCGCCTTGACATGGTGTGTGGAATCCACAGCTATTTTCATTTGTATGCAATACCATCTCCTGCTTCCATAATGGACCCCTTCTCCCTATTTATCATTGTTCCAGGTGCTGATTAATCAAATATTCCTCATATCATTTGGCTTGATAGGTTTAGGTTTCTGCAAAGATTTGATTCAATGAATATTGAGTCTATTCCACGCATCGGGCTCATTACGGGTTGTGTAATAAATCTTTAATTTGTTGTGCTTTAGCTGCCGTTATTTTTACAGCGAGCGCCATTAGTTTAAACTCGTATTCATTAATTTGAATGAGCACGTTCACGTTTAATTGATGAAACGCAAAAGCGGCTCCTTTCGGAGGTATGCATCACACTTTGTGTGAAGTGACAGTTACATAAATACATTGGATTAATATTCCAGGCTTGGGAAGTCGTCAAACAAATCAAAACATTCTCAATTCAATGGATAAAATCTGAATATTGATCATCTGTCGTTGCAGGATAATTTTACCATTTTATTTAATCACTTCTGGCGATATACGTCAGCAGAAGGGCATGGTTGGGCACAGGCACGTACCTGTACGTTGCCATTAAGAGCCCAGCCGCGGGGTCGCAAGCGCGCCACCCGGTGTCCCGCGACCGGTCACAGGAGCTGAAGAAAGGGGAGATGTGACATGTGAGTGTAAACACACCTTCCCCGTTCTTCTGTGTGGCAGTGACACTGATCGTCTGTTCCCTGATATAGGAAACGACAATCAGTGATGTCACGCCTACAGCCACGCCCCCCTAAGTAAGAATCACTCCCTTAGGGCACACTTAACCCCTTAGCGCCCCCTAGTGGTTAACCCCTTCACTGCCATTGTCATTTTCACAGTAACAGTGCATTTTTATAGCACTTTTCGCTGTGAAAATGACAATGAAAATAGTGTCAAAAGTGTCCGATGTGTCCGCCATAATGTCGCAGTCACGAAAAAAATCGCTGATTACTAGTAGCCGCCATTACTAGTAAAAAAAATATTAATAAAAATACCATAAAACTATCCCCTATTTTGTAAACGCTATAAATTTTGCGCAAACTAATTGATAAGCGTTTATTGCGATTTTTTACCAAAAATAGGTACAGTAGAAGAATAGTTATCGGCCTAAACTGAGGAAAAAGTTTTTTTATATATTTTTTGGGGATATTTATTATAGCAAAAAGTACAAAAATTGATTTTTTTTCAAAATTGTCGATCTATTTTTGTTTATAGCGCAAAAAATAAAAACCGCAGAGGTGATCAAATACCACCAAAAGAAAGTTCTATTTGTGGGAAAAAAGGACGCCAATTTTGTTTGGGAGCCACGTCGCACAATTGTCAGTTAAATCGACGCAGTGCCGAATTGCAAAAAGGGGCAGGGTCCTTAACCTGCATATTGTTCCGGGTCTTAAGTGGTTAAAGGGTAACTCCACTTGACGCGTACACACGACCATTTTTCATGACAAGAAAAATTCAATTTTTTGAATTGGTCATGAAAAACGATCGTGTGTAGGCTCCAGAGCATTTTTCTTGACGTTAAAAATGGGTGTTAAAAACGTAGAACCTGCTCTAATTTTTCTCAACGTTTTTCACGTTGTCGTTTTTCACGTTGTGAAAAATGGTCGTGTGTACGCTTTATTGAGGGGGGGGGGAAGCGTGCATGCTCAGAAGCAAGTTATGAGAAGGGGAAATTAGCA
Organism: Rana kukunoris; assembly: GCA_029574335.1. Taxonomy (NCBI): domain Eukaryota; kingdom Metazoa; phylum Chordata; class Amphibia; order Anura; family Ranidae; genus Rana; species Rana kukunoris. Next base: position 30,625,265 of record CM056049.1, on the reverse strand, counting down.
TAAGCAGCCTAAAGGGTGGTGCCATACGAATGGAACTTCCCCGTTATAGTGCCGTCATGCGTGGTGTATGTCACCGCGCTTTGCTCGAGCATTTTTTTTCACAAACATGTGTGGGCAAGGCAGGCTTGAGAGGAATCGCATTGAGAAAAACGTATTTTTCCATGACATGAATAACGGTCGTGTGTACGCGGCACTACGGCCACCTACAAGACCCCTGAAAGCTGCTCCTGGAAGCGCCTGGGTTCCCATGATCGCTGTGGAAGACTTCCCATCTTGGCTCTCTCTTCTCGATTGACTCGTTGTCATTGACATTTGAGTCCACCATCTCCGGTAAGAATACATATCCCATTATTTTGATGGAAGATACAACACCTTGATGTTTCCACGTGTTCACTATATCACTGCGCTTCACTTCTGAGCAACAACTATTGCATACTGGACTTTATGGGCCAGATTCAGAAAGATCCGTGGATCTTTCTGCTGGCGTAACGTATCCCCGATACGTTACGCCTCTGTAAATATTTGCGCAAGTTCTTTATTCAGAAAGAACTTGCGACATTATTTACGGTGGCGTAATGTATGTGTTGCGGCTTAAGGCCGTGCAATTCAAATGAATAAAGTGGGGGCGTGATTCATGTAAATGAATCATGACCCCACGTAATTCACATTTTTTTGGATGGCGCATGCGCCGTCCGTGGACGTTCCCAGTGCGCATGCGTGAAATCACGGCGCTCAATGTAAACGACGTGAACGTAACTAACGTCGAGCCCCATTCCCGAACGATTTACGCAAACGACGTAACCGACGTACAATTCGCCGCTGTCCCGACGTCCATACTTAACATTAGCTACGCCTCCTATAGCAGGGGTAACCTTACGCCGCTCTAACGCCTACGCAAACGACCTAAACTACGACGCGCCGCCGCAAGTACGTTCGGGAATCGCCGTGAATAGCTCATTTGCATATATTACGCGAAAGCCGCCGTAAGCGCCACCTAGCGGCCAGCGTAATAATGCAACTAAGATACGACGGTGTAACAGACTTATGCCGCTCGTATCTTAGAAGAAAGCCGTCGTATCTTGTTTTCTGAATAGCAAAACAAGATACGCCGGCTATTCTTAGTGATACGCTGCGTAAATAATTTGGCCCCATGTGTTCACTACATGGATTGGTTCATTTATTTGGACATTTCCCATAATCTTCCATATATGAGTTATATTTATATATGTTACGTGTTTACACTTTGTGACCTACCTTCATGTGTATAGCAACATTTGATTTTTTGAATACTGCTTACTATTTTTAGCGCTACATTTTCCATTTACCTTGTTCACCAATCTTTGTCACATTTGTATGTAGCAGCTTTCCACTTTTCACCATTGGGTTAGCGCAGTATTTTTCACTTTTTACAATAAATAAAATCTATTTGTGAACTGTATTATTACAGCTTGGTCTTATTCAGTAGACACTGCAACTGCACTAAAGTCCATGATGAACAAAAGAGATTGGATGGCCTGGAGTGTCACACAAATGCCTTAGGATAGATTTTTTCTACAAAAAGTGTAGATTGTGGTGTGCCCTTGGCCCCTCCCTCCTGCCCAGTGTCTCCAGAGAAAACAGCTTGCAATGGGGCCTCCGAAGCAGGCTTGTTCATAAGTCGCGGCTCTGCATGTGTCCATTCACACACAGATCCATGGCTCGGCCCCACCACCTCTCTCTCATCATTGTCTCACTGGCTGTGATTGATATGGCTCCGGCTGCTGCCTCAGCCAATGAGGAAGAAGAGACCCCGGAGAGCCGAGGCTGTCATGCACATCACTGGAAGGAAGTTCAGGTTAGGGTAAGTATAGAGGGGTCTTGGGGGGCTGCTGCACAGAGAAGTTAAAAGATGGGGGGGTGAGGAGGCAATTGCTAATGAAATAAATGTCTCACTCCTAAATGGGCAAAAAACCCTCCCCTATCATCAACAGTTGATGGGGGGTATGGGCGTGGAGTGATAATAATGTGGTTAATGACCAAACTAATAATTAAATAAAGAATGTGCAATAATGCATAATAATGCGATGTGCTGAAAAATATTGGTAAACATTCAATAATGTGCCATAAAACGAAGCATAACATATAAATAATGTATAAAATTGCTTAATGACAGCCCAATGATAAACAAATCAATATATATCCCAAAAAGTGCAAAGTGCTGAAAAACATCCAGTTGAGTTGCTGGACAAAGCAACCCAATTCAATTTCAATAAAGTGCTAGATGTGCAGTCCATATAAATAAAAAACTGTAAAGTGCTTTCAAAGTAGTGCAATGTGCCTCAATGTTCATCCAGTATTAGGGTCCTTTCACATGGAGCAGACCGTTTTTCGGTCCGCTCCGTGCGTCCGTCGGCTCAGCGGGGATCCCCGCTCAGCTGTCGGCGGACAGGGCGGTCCCCACACACTGTGCAGGGACCACTCTGTCTCTCCTCCGCTCTCCCCTATGGGGAATCTGATGAAAACAGACCGTTTGTCCGTATTCATCCGATCCGTTCCGCCGTACGGAAGAAAAATAGGGTTTTCTTCCGCCCAAAAAAGACGGACGCGGATCTTTGCGGACGTTAGCGGATGCATCATCCGCTAACGGACGTGATCCCATAGGGAACCATTACAAGTCTGTTTAACTTGTAAAAATGGACGAGCGGAGGCGGAAGTGTGAAAGGGCCCTTAAGGTGCTAAGTAGACAGGTGTTTATAATAAAATATTCCACCACACACTGTGTCCAAAGAATCCAGGAGAAAAGACACCTAGTGAAACCGCAAGCACAAGCCTCTCACCTTCTGGAGGCTGTGATTTAGCCTGACAATACCCGGTTTCCACTACAGATCAGCATCAGCATCCCACGAGCAGTCAATCCCCTCACTTTGATAGCAAGTCTCCCGGGATACGATAAATCTCTCCCGGAATCCTCCGACACTTCTCGCGAGAACTCGCCCCCCCCCCGGCGCGCTCACACACAAGTGATTCGATGAAGTGGGCGCGTGACAACACACGGGGACGCGCTTCACTTCCTGGAGCACATGCACGCAGTTGTTTTCAGCCAAGAAAGCTGCCATCTTGGCCTCTGTTTGGGAGCAGGACTGTTTCCTATTATCACGCCTGAATCTGCTGTTCTCCTTTCTTCTTCAACTTCACTTTCCTCACCACAAGTTTATTGTTTTTACCCGGCTGGGTAATAAAGAGCACAGCAAAGAGCACCTGTTGTGGACATTCCTTTACTTCTACCAAATGTAATACGCATCATTCACCCCTAGGAATTCGGGGGAGTCATGAGGTAAATGTCAGGGGTCAAGTCCTGGGGGAAAAAAGTGTGGGAACTTCCACCGAAGATCCCCTCCCCCACCAAAAAAAATAAATGATACGCTCAAATGCATAATTACTAAACTGCAAGTTATTTCTAAATCCCGCGATAATTCGCGGCAGACTTCCGTAATGTCTCCTGGGAACAATGACAAAAGCTCCCAGGAGACATTGCGGCATTGAGGAAGTGACGGAATACCCGCACACTACCTGATGAATTCATATACAGGAAGCGGGCAGTAACATAAAGGATTACTAAGGTTCGCCTGCCCCTGACAGTGACTCAAGCTGGGCATCGCCGCTTAGTAAAGGATTGGCTCGGGCGGCTCAGCTGCTCCAGTCCTGCAAAGGGAACTGCGTTCCTGCTGTGAAAAAAGTGCAGGGACTCCGCTCCCGCACGTTCCCGCAGGACTTGAGCCCTGGTAAATGTGCCGCCCAAAACAACCATCAGCTCCTCCGGGGGTAGTGCTACATATGTATAACTATTACTGGTCCCCAGCAGTGGCTCACCTTCATTGAATTTGTACTGAAGCCTTTTTAGCTATGCTTGTAAAAAAATTAATAAAAAAAAAAAAAAAAGAAGAAGAGGACCCATGGCTCCCAGCCTTCATTGAGTAAGGCCTACTGCTGTGACCTCTCTGACATATGCTTCTTGCTGGATTTTGGTTGTATAATAAAAACAAAAAAGAGGAAAGGGCTGGTGATTGGCGAGTCTATAGGGCAGTGTTTTTCAACTCCAGTCCTCAAGGCACACCAACAGGTCATGTTTTCAGGCTTTCCATTATTTTGCACAGGTGATTTTATCAGTTTCACTGCCTTAGTAATCACCACAGCCATTTCATCTGAGGGAAATCCTGAAAACTTGACCTGTTGGTGTGCCTTGAGGACTGGAGTTGAAAAACACTGCTATAGGGGACAGCACTGGAGAGGAGATTAGTATTGCATTCAGGGAGGGTATGTTTTCACCTGCTGGACCTCATTTTTTTTTTTAAAGATGGTATTGAGCTTTAAAGTGATCCTGTTGCTTTGCCATGCATGGGCCAAATACAGGTTAATAATACTTTATATTAAACATTTTATATTTGCCCCGTGTGACACGTTGTTTGGTTTGTGTCCCTAGCACAATATGTACTACACTGAGGAAACATTAGATAAGGTAATATAAATTAGAGAAGAATCTATCCTTTCCCTTCAATAGACTATGAAATATTACTTTCTTTCTTCATAAATTTAAAATGCAGCTATCTATCCGCATGTGCCTTATTACCATAACTCATGGATTAAACCCAGTGTGATATACTGCATTTTGTTTTTGGTTGACAGTAGATTGCAAAACAGTTTTTTTTTTCCGCTCGCCTGAAGAAATATTTTGTAGCTGTCGGACAAACAGATTTAAGGAAAAGATAACACAGCAGAAAAAAAAAAGCCATTTCTATGAATAAGGCTCCGATGGCGGCACAAAACACTCAAACGCTTCATCTGTCACTGAGTTTTGAGAAGCGTTTTAAGTGATTTATAACAGGTGTCAAGCCAAGTATGCCATCGCTGACAGACAGATAAAAACATTTCCAAGTTCTGTATGAGCGCTATCACAAAGCTATGAATTATTGATCACTGTTCCCTGGGCGCTGATGTTATTAGCAATGGAAGAAAAGCAACAAGTGAGCGCCATTGTTCATTATCGCCGGTTTAGGAAGCGAAAAGCTTTTTAACAGGAAGCTATCATGTATTTTGAATTTTTATTTATTATTCTGAAGTGTTACTAAATAAAAATGACAGTAATGTATGAGTTTATTTTCACCCCCTAGAGAAGGTATTTAAATCTGGGATAGTCACTGGACAAAGATGTACCCATAGACACATTTCAGTAAAAGTCGAGAAGTTCTATGTAACCTAATGGAATCAGAATTCAGAGAGTATCTCACCCACCCGCCCCCAAATTTGATTACACAGGACACCCCTCTCCCATACTAAACCCATCATTACACAGGGCCCCCCTTCTCTAAACACCCCCATCATTACACCGGACCCCCTCCCCATACTACCCCCATAATTACATAGGGCAACTCCCCCATACTACTCCCATCATTACACAGGACCCCCTCCCCATACTACCCCCATAATTACATAGGGCAACTCCCCCATACTACTCCCATCATTACACAGGACCCCCTCCCCATACTACCCCCATAATTACATAGGGCAACTCCCCCATACTACTCACATCATTACACAGGACCCCCTCCCCAAACTACCCCCATCATTACACAGGACAACTCCCCCATTCTAATCCCATCATTACACCGGACCCCCTCCCCATACTACCCCCATCATTACATAGGACAACTCCCCCATACTACTCCCATCATTACACCGGACCCCCTCCCCATACTACCCCCATAATTACATAGGACAACTCCCCCATACTACTCCCATCATTACACCGGACCCCCTCCCCATACTACCCCCATCATTACATAGGACAACTCCCCCATACTACTCCCATCATTACACAGGACCCCCTCCCCATACTACCCCCACCATTACACAGGACAACTCCCCCATACTACTCCCATCATTACACAGGACCCCCTCCCCATACTACCCCCATCATTACATAGGACAACTCCCCCATACTATTTACATCATTACACAGGACCCCCTCCCCATACTACCCCCATCATTACACAGGACAACTCCCCCATACTACTCACATCATTACACAGGACCCCCTCCCCATACTACCCCCATCATTACACAGGTGCCTCTCCTCCATACTACCCCCATCATTACACAGGACCCCCTCCCCCTACTACCCCCATCATTACACAAGACCCTCTCCCCCATTCTACCCCCATCATTACACAGAACCCTCTCCCCCATACTTAGGAAGCGAAAAGCTTTTTAACAGGAAGCTATCATGTATTTTGAATTTTTATTTATTTTTCTGAAGTGTTACTAAATAAAAATGACAGTAATGTATGAGTTTATTTTCATCCCCTAGAGAAGGTATTTAAATCCCGGATAGTCACTGGACAAAGATGTACCCATAGACACATTTCAGTAAAAGTCAAGAAGTTCTATGTAACCTAATGGAATCAGAATTCAGAGAGTATCTCACCCACCCGCCCCAAAATTTGATTACACAGGACACCCCTCTCCCATACTAAACCCATCATTACACAGGGCCCCCTCCCCATACTACCCCCATAATTACATAGGACAACTCCCCCATACTACTCCCATCATTACACAGGACCCCCTCCCCATACTACCCCCATCATTACACAGGACAACTCCCCCATACTACTCCCATCATTACACACGACCCCCTCCCCATACTACTCCCATCATTACACAGGACCCCCTCCCTATACTACCCCCATCATTACACAGGACAACTCCCCCATACTACTCCCATCATTACACAGGCGCCTCTTCTCCATACTACCCCCATCACTACACAAGACCCCCTCCCCATACTACCCCCATCATTACACAAGATCCTCTCCTTCATTCTACCCCTATCATTACACAGAACCCTCTCCCCCATACTACTCCCATCATTACACGGGACACCCCTCTCCCATACTAAACCCATCATTACACAGGGCCCCCCTCCTCTAAACACCCCCATCATTACACCGGACCCCCTCCCCATACTACCCCCATAATTACATAGGACAACTCCCCCATACTACTCACATCATTACACAGGACCCCCTCCCCATACTACCCCCATCAGTACACAGGGCAACTCCCCCATACTACTCCCATCATTACACGGGACGCCCTCCCCATACTACCCCCATCATTACATAGGACAACTCCCCCATACTACTCACATCATTACACAGGACCCCATCCCCATACTACCCCCATCATTACACAGGACAACTCCCCCATACTACTCCCATCATTACACAGGACCCCCTCCCCATACTACCCCCATCATTACACAGGACAACTCCCCCATACTACTCCCATCATTACACAGGACCCCCTCCCCATACTACCCCCATCATTACACAAGACCCCCTCCCCATACTACACCCATAATTACATAGGACAACTCCCCCATACTACTCACATCATTACACAGGACCCCCTCCCCATACTACTCACATCATTACACAGGACCCCCTCCCCATACTACCCCCATCATTACACAGGACAACTCCCCCATACTACTCCCATCATTACACAGGACCCCCCCCCCCCATACTACCCCCATCATTACACAGGACAACTCCCCCATACTACTCCCATCATTACACCGGATCCCCTCCCCATACTACCCCCATTATTACACAGGACAACTCCCCCATACTACTCCCATCATTACACCGGACGTCCTCCCCATACTACCCCCATCATTACACAAGACAACTCCCCCATACTACTCCCATCATTACACCGGACGCCCTCCCCATACTACCCCCATCATTACACAGGACAACTCCCCCATACTACTCCCATCATTACACCGGACGCCCTGCCCATACTACCCCCACCATTACACAGGACAACTCCCCCATACTACTCCCATCATTACACAGGACCCCCTCCCCATACTACCCCCATCATTACACAGGTGCTTCTCCTCCATACTACCCCCATCATTACACAGGACTCCCTCCCCATACTACCCCCATCATTACACACGACCCTCTCCCCCATTCTACCCCCACCATTACACAGGACAACTCCCCCATACTACCCCCATCATTACACAGGACAACTCCCCCATACTACTCCCATCATTACACAGGACCCCCCCCCCATACTACCCCCATCATTACACAGGTGCTTCTCCTCCATACTACCCCCATCATTACACAGGACTCCCTCCCCATACTACCCCCATCATTACACACGACCCTCTCCCCCATTCTACCCCCATCATTACACAGAACCCTCTCCCCCATACTACCCCCCATCATTACAAAGGATTACCTCCCAAACTATCCCCATTATTACACAGAACTCCCTCTCCATACTACCCCCATCATTACACACAAACTTCTCCCCCATACTACCCCCATGATTACACAGGACTTCTTTCTCTCCCTCCACAGATCCCTGCATTGCCCCTCCCCTACCCCCACCCAGAAGTGTCCAGAGAATGCCTGGAGAACACCAGGTTACACCCCGCCGAACCCTCTGGCAAAGAAGTTCTTCAGAGGGTCGACAGTCTGTGGCTTGTTGGGCATGGCGAGGGAGAGGGGTCGGTGGGACTGTGCCCAGGACTGACAAGTGTTCTCCCCAGACAAGGTTGCAGAAATAAAACCCAACCAATCCCAACCAATCACCAGCACTCCTAACATTTAATTCCACCTTTATCTCCTGTGTGATAACCAAATCCACTTATCAACTATTTTCGGGCAGCACAGGGTCAAGGGGCAACTCAGCTGCTTTGGGCCCCAAAACAATGCTTGGGCCCCCTTTTGCCCTGCATTAAAGATGGCCCTGCTCCTAGCAACACTCCCTTCTCAGTATTCCTACCCTCCCCCTATCTACTGTAACCTGCCTTGCTGCTTCCTCTCTTAATGGAAGTAGTCACCTGCCTCTACTCTCTCGGCTCCACCCTTCAGCAACACTCTTTTCCTTCGCTCCCTACTCTCTCCCTTGCCCACAGTCTGCTGTCTCTCTGCCTCTTCTGCCCTCTCCTTTCAATCCATGATCAGTCCCTCTTTCTGCATCCACTCTTAGTTGAAAACAATCACCTGCCGCTTTTCTTTCAACTCCACCCCTCAGCAACATTCCTTTCTGACTCCTCCTACTCTCTCCCCTGTCCAAAGCCAGCTTTCTGTCTCCTCTACCTTCACCCTTCAAATCATGACCAGTCCCTCCTCTGTATCCTCTTTTAGTGAAAAACAATCATTACATAGTTACATAGTTAGTCAGGTTGAAAAAAGACACAAGCCCATCCAGTTCAACCATAAAAAAATAAACAAACAAAATAAAAAAACACAGTACATAACTCCATACCCACAGTTGATCCAGAGGAAGGCAAAAAACCCTAGAATTTGCTACTGCAGGGGAAAAAATTCCTTCTTGATCCCCTGAGAGGCAATTGGATTTACCCTAGATCAACTTTACCTACAAATCTTAGTACGCAGTTATATTATGTACATTTAGGAAAGAATCCAGGCCTTTCTTAAAGCAATCTACTGAGCTGGCCAGAACCACGTCTGGAGGGAGTCTGTTTCACGTTTTCACAGCTCTTACTGTGAAGAAACCTTTCCGTATTTGGAGGTGAAATCTCTTTTCCTCTAGACATAAAGAGTGCCCCCTTGTCCTCAGTGTTGATCGTAAAGTGAATAACTCAACACCAAGTTCACTATATGGACCTCTTATATATTTGTACATGTTGATCATATCCCCCCTTATTCTCCTCTTCTCAAGAGTGAATAAATCGTCTGCCTATTCCCTCAGCAACGCTCCCTTCTTACGCTTCCTACTCTCTCCCTTCTCCACAGTCAGCTATCTCTCTGCCTCCTCTACCTTCATACTTTAATAAACGATCCATCCCCCCCCCCCCTACATCCTCTCTTAATTGAAAACATGGATCTTGCAGTCTGTATCCCCCACTGTAGATGGCACTTGACCAAAGGAGCATTGCAGAAGGGGAAGCAATGGAAACTTACTGTAGTTCCACTATGACTTCCTGCCATCACAGGGAGACAGCTGTCCAATTAGACGCTGGTGCCCCACTTGACCCTGGTGCCCATTTTAGGTCATGCAGAGTTTAATTAAGACTCTGGCTCCCGGGTTTGGCATGCTTTGTGCTTTATGCGAATGGTTTCCCATCAGGCAGCGACAGTGCTTTGTGATAGTGAAAGGTTCCTGAGGAATAGGGAAAGTGCAGGGACTACTCCATCTACTTGTTGGAAGCCACCTATTTTGATGTGGACTGGCCAGGCTACATTCCAGCTCCTTGCGGCAGAAACTGTCGGCATTAGTCCACAATCTTGATGCTCTACTACTGTTTGTAAGTGTTTGTAAGTGGCTCCGGTTACCTGTGCCTTCCATTTTTGGAATTCTTACAATATACTGATTTCATTCAGCTCGGCCTCTAAATGTATTCCTTGCCGCCAGCACACAATGCTGCACCCTATCCACAGTCAGTCTCTCCACTCTCCACTCCACAACTCAGCAGATACTCCCTTCTCACTCTTTCTACTCTCTCCCCTGTCCGCAGTTAGCTGTGGCTCTGCCTCCTCTATCTGTACCCTTCAATCCATGATGAGTCCCACCTCCGCATCCTGCATTAGTAAAAAACAATCATCTGCCGCTCCTCTATCCCCTGCACCCCTTAGCAACACTCCCTTCTCATTCTTTCTACTCTCTCCCCTGTCCACATCCAGCTCCCTCTCTTCATCTTGTCTCCTTATATTCCAATCTGTTAACAATTCCTCTCCTAGTAAAAAACATTCAGCTGTGCCTTTTTTCCCCTATACTTCACAACACTACTCCTTTTTCACTGTTCCTACTTGTTCCCTGACCACAATCAGTTCCGTCTCTTTCTCTCTACCTTCCTCCGTCGTCTTCTTCCACAATGCTCCCTAGCTATGCTTAAACTTATGTTGGCCTTACATTTTCGTTTGAATGTTCAACAGTAAAAAAAAAAAATTCACTCATCTGACCATTCAATGTGGCCTTCATGGGCTCAACTGGTTTCAACTGTGTAAAGAAAAAATTCCGGACGACTGCACTTCCAAAAATCCTTTTATCGAAGCTTCATATGACAAGTGGTTGACAGATGGAACAGGGGACAAAGTGGTACACGCGTTTCGCGCAAATTATAGCGCTTAGTCATTACCAGACTAAGCGCTCAACTGTGGTATACTGTGGCCGTAAACTCCTGGGACCTGTGATGTGTTCCAGAAGATTGCGGGGTTGCAGGCAGGGATAGGTGGGGGGGGAATTCTGCTTCGATCGCCTAGCTTTAGCAGGTCCCCGACCCCCCCTCCAAAATAAAAACTTCAAATGTGAGAGAGAAGGGGTGAAGGGGAAAGGGGGGAAGTAGGTGTTAAAGTGGAACATTTTAGAGTAAAGTTCCGCTTCAAGAATCCTGTGAAAACTGTAGCTCAGTTTTGCCTTTTCTGGCCAGATCACCCTGCAACCTCTCCTCCTGCATGTATAAGAATCACTGAGTACTCTAAGTAACTGCCTCTTAAAGGGACCACAACTCAAACAATGGGGACACATACACTATATTGTCAAAAATATTGAGACACCTAGCTTTACATGCACATAAACCTTAATGGCATCACAATCTTAGTCCGTAGGGTTCAATATTGAGTTGGCCCACTCTTTGCAGCTAGAAAAGCTTCGCCTCTTCTGGGTAAGTCATCCACAAGGTTTAGGAGTGTCTCTATGGGAATGTTTGACCATATTCCAGAAGCACATTTTTTCACTGGTGAGCAGTCATGTTGGAACAGAAAGGGGCCATCCCCAAACTGTTCCCACAAAGCATTAAATTGTCCAAAATGTCTTGGTATGCTGACGCATTAAGACTTCCCTTCACTGGAACTAAGGAGCCAACCCCTAAGAAACAACCCCACACCATAATTCCCCCTCCACCAAATGATTTGGTCCAGTGCACAAAGCAATATCCATAAAGACATGGATGAGCGAGTTTGGGGTGGAGGAACTTGACTGGTCTGTGCAGAGTTCTGACCTCAACTCGATAGAACATCTTTGAGATAAATTAGTGCCTGACCTCACAAATGCTCTTCTGGAAGAATGGTCAAACATTCCCAGAGACAGTCTTAAACCTTGTGGACAGCCTTCTCAGAAGAGTTGAAGATGTTACAGCTGCAAAGTGTGGGCCAACTCAATATTGAACCCTACGGACTATGTAGCGCTACTACCGAAGGAGTGAATATAATTGTATAATAACAAACAAGTAAGTTTACTGCATAGAATCTTGGAAACAACAGGTCTTGAGTCTAAATGCAAATACAACCAATCAGTAATAACTCAGTCTGGTTTACAAGGGCCCTTGCAAGAATCAGCAATTATAGTGGATTAATGAGATGTTCTGAACCTAAGAATGGTACCATTCAGTTAAACTAGAAGTCAGTCTATGCTCGCGAGCGCCCTTAGCGGGCAATCCTACAGATTAGTCAATGTTCACGTAGCGGCCGGTTGGTGCACATAAAAATTGTAATCCACAGATAATAGTTACAGGAAGGAATCACACCACAGAGTGCCTATGGCAGCAGAACATGGGTGTGTTAATCACTCATCAGTGTCAATCACTTCTGGGAGGTGTTGGAATAACCTACTGGTCTCTAAACTCCAGCTGTGGGCCGAGCTTATGCCTAAGGCCTAAGAAATGAGACTGGATGTCTGTGGTAACTCAAAAGTCAGAAGCTGAGTAGATGCTCTCTCACCCCACAAGCCGACCCGCCTGATCTCTCCTCAGAATAAAAGGGCGCGCTGGTGAGATGCGGCTCCAGGGTACACCGGATCCCGGGCGAGAGTGCCTCGCTGTTTCGAGTGTCAGCTGGGCTGGCTCCTCAACCTCTGGGAACACAGGCTGGATTCTGGGGTCTGGCTTCCCGCTCCGGATGGCTGGTCTCTCCGTGGATAAGCCCAGGCTTCTGGCCTAGCAGCACGGCTCTTGTTGTCCACAGCTCCGCAGAGGAGACGATGCCGATCCTGAGAGAGCAAGATAGCGCCCTGCACTCCCCTTAAGTCTGTGCGAAGGTGTCACATGTTCCTTCAGGCAAAGCATTGCGGGAAATGTAGTCCGTTTCTCCTACGAGTCAATGGAGTCCATATTTCCTGCTACTTGTAGTCCCGCAATGCATAACTTTGCAACAGTGTCTAACATATGTACAAATGTGTATAAAGTTCTAGCGGGATGGCCTATCATTATATTCAGACAGGGTGACCCCGCTACAACTAAGACTGGGATGCTAGTAAAGTTCATGTGCAGTCAGATGTTAGGTTTGAGGGTATGGCAACCCATTTTTATTTAAAGGAAACAAAACAACAGTTCACATACAGGATTCCCACGCAGGGGTTCTTCTCCAGTACCGTTCATATAACAAAAAATACCAAGCCTCCTGGCTCCTAGGCTTACTTAGCCTTGCAGTACCTGCTAAATCTGGCCCACTCCTGGACTCAACAGAATTCTCCAGCTTACTGTCTCCCAGACCTCCTGACTTCCTTCAGCCCCCTTTGGACTCGCTAGCCACCTCAGGTCTACCAGCCTCCCAGTCCACCAGGCACAAAGTCCCCCTACACCAGGGATATAGTCTTCCACAGACAGACAGTTTTCCACATGCAGTGTCTTGAACCAGCAGCCAGCTGCACACACTCCACCTTCCTCTCCCCTCTGCTCTCACCAGTCCCTGATTATATCGGTTGTGTTCACCTGAGCACACAACCTGCTGGCTATTCCCAAGACCTGGACACAGGGTTGGAGATCCCATCCCACCCAAGTCTCTGCAGGATCTCCAAACCACACAGCCCCATTCGAACTTCGAAAAACCCTGAGAAAGCTGCCACAACAGTTTTCTCTATTTCAAAGCTATGCCATGTAGTTCTGCCGACATGCAAACTCTGTGTCCGTTTTTGCTGCGTTTTCATGGTGACAGGGACCCTCACTATTACAGCGTGTAAAGGCAGGTGTCTCAATACTTTTGACATTATAGTGTGCCTCCCATCAAGGATCCATCCCTGGCATCCTGTACACCTCAGATCCAAAAAAAATTGTGATTGTGCAGTAATGTATACAAGTGCATTTTGAATCAGGCCAAAAAGGGCTAAAACCATTTACAAAAAAAACGCTGTCATCCATAGAAATGTCCTTTCACCACCAGTTCTTTTCTATGTTGATTAACACCCTGCATCATACAAACCAACTTCCTGTGAGCCAAGGATGTTATGGACACACCCCTTATGGGTGTGCCCCCTAAGGAGCCACAAGTATATTGGGATTTCCCACCCTGAACAGCCAGGCAAACCAAATTTTCACCATCTCCCAGAGTCAGAAAACAGCCTAGTACTTTGTTTTGTTTTGTTCTGTTATTTATTTGAGGGATTAGACCTTTGATGAGAAATAAGGAATTATGGGATGCCAATTTGACTTCAGGTTAATTCCAGGGAAAACTTCTTCTATAAACAATCTGTATACACTCCTTTAGTGTCCAGCTTAATCACTCCTGTGGCTACTGATCCCAGCACCACCTCTGCAGGCACTACCAGCCTGCCTTGCTGCAGCTTCCCTTTTCACTAGCCCTCCTGACTAATCTCTCCACAGTCCTCCCAGACTAATCACTCACCAGCTCACCCAGCTTCTTAGTAGATCTCCTGGACATGTTGACCTGCTCCTGCTGTTCTCTTCTTCTTCTGTGCCTCCAGGAAGGGGTTCCTCTATGTGTTGTGGGGGATCCTTCCAGCACCCAAACCCCTGGTCTGAGGTTAACCCCCCAGACTAGAGGACACCCTCAAGGGCCACTGAAGCCTCCTCAGCACTCCATTTCTATCTTTCACCAAACTCTCCTTGATGGCATGACTCTTGCTTATTTTTTGAAGTGGCCTCCCCTCTGTCAGCCCATTTGCTGGAGATTGGCTGCCAAGCAGCTCCTCCTAGCCTCCATCCACTATATCTGGAAGTTTCTCCAAGGTTCCAGAAAAAAAGGGGAGGCACCAGAGATATTGCTTGCTGAGTCATCCAGCCTCTCTGAGTCACTGAACCCTGACCCAGATTGAACCCAGGCCTGGCTCTGAGTCAGACCAATTTTCCTACACCAACAAACCTATTTACATCTAGCACACTAGCTAGAGGGTGCTACATTGGCCTTGGCTTAAAGAAAAACACTGCAGAGAGTAGCTCTGATTTCATAATTTTAACTCTGAACTACACAGTACTAAAGTTCGCCCACTGGGGTGCAAACAAACTCACTGTGACCATCAATTGCTGCCACTGTGCCATAAAATTGACGCCACTGTGCCATGCCATCAAACGCAGCCACTGTGCCCATTAATTGTCGTCACTGTGCCATGCCATCAAATGCAGCCACTGTGCCATGCTATTGTCACCACTGTGCCCATCAATTGTCGCCACTGTGCCATGCTAAACACTGCCACTGTGCCATCAATCGTCGCCACTGTGCCATGCCATCAAACGCAGCCACTGTGCCCATCAATTGTCGTCACTGTGCCATGCCATTAAATGCAGCCACTGTGCCATGCCATTGTCACCACTGTGCCCATCAATTGTCGCCACTGTGCCATGCCAAACGCAGCCACTGTTCCATCAGTCGTCGCCACTGTGCCATGCCAAATGTAGCCACTGTGCCCATCAATTGTTGCCACTGTGCCATGCCAAACGCAGCCACTGTGCCATGCTATTGTCACCACTGTGCCCATCAATTGTCTCCTCTTTAAAAAAATCAAAAATATTGCACCCAATATACCTGACCCCCCAGTGAAACCATCTTTCTTTCCCCTATCCAAAGGATACCATCCATTTAAAAAATGTAAAGTTTGTTTACATAATATTAATGTAAGAAAGAAAATAACCAAATTCAGGTCCACCGTTACGGGCCTAGAATACATGAATAAACAATTTGCCACATGTGCAACTAGGTACGTTGTGTACCTCATCACCTGCCCTTGTGGGAAACAGTACGTAGGTCGTACCATGCGTAGTTTCTCCGCAAGGGTGGGTGAACACATCTCTAAAATTAATGGTGGATGTACCAAGCACACGGTGCCCAGGCATTATTTGGAACATCATAATAAACAAGTCACGGGCACCAGTTTTCAAATTATTGATCATTTCGTCCCCCATTGGAGGGGTGAACCAAGTGTCTGGGGTGTTTCCAAATTAGAAGTTTTTTGGATATATATGTTAAAATGTTATGCTCCCTTCGGACTGAATGTAGAATGGGACCTTAACTATTTTATTAACCAGTCCTAATGGAGCTTCAGCCCAAATTAGTAGACATGCATACTTCAGATTATCATCCCCATTTAGGGAACTTTTCAAGCTTTGTTTAAATGATATAAAGTTTTATAAAAAAAAAAAATTGTCATACAATGTTGCCATCTCCACTCACCCTTTATGAAATAGTTTTCCATAATTTTTCATTCATTTTTTAGTATTTCTTTGGGAATTTATTTTTAAATATATGACATAATATCACGCACATGGAAAATGTTCCATCCCCCTTTAAATAGCCTATTTTCGTTTCTTACATATACAATGTAGAAACATGCTCTATTTGCGTCGCTGGAGCGCACCTTGAGACGCATAGCGCCGCCCTCCGATGTAAACATCCTGTTCCCCGCCTCTTTTTGGGAGGGAGTATGATGTCCAGGTAATGATGTCAGGACCTATCAGGGCATACACATTTGGAAGGTTTCCTATTGGCCCGCGGATCCGGTCTTGTGACTTCCGGAGGTGCTGGTGTAATCCTTTCCATCTTGGCCATTATTGTTTGCATCACTTCCGGGCGCCTGGAACGCAGGCTCTGGTGTCCGCACGGAAGTGACACTCTTTTGGAACGCACGCCGTTCCTTATGGACGGATTGGACACCCATTTTTCATTTGGGTGAGTGGTGGTATTATATAAGCGCGTTGGGAGTATGAAGACAGAGATGTACCCCACTAGATGTCTTATGAGACGAAACCGCTCGGGTCTTTGTTCTTCACTACCCTATGCGCATTTGTCAATATAATTATTATAGTCTTCATTTTTTCTTTTCTTACATGTGTGCAATGAGGATTGAATTTATCTCTTTTTGGACTTTCTCTTTAAACCATTTGTGTTTTTTTGTGCTGTTTGGATTTTATCTTATTGTTTTTAGTGTGTTTTTGGAACATTAAAAACATTTTGACACTATGAGGAGGTTTGCCTCTCTCTTTTATTATTTTTTATGATTGGATACCTTGGGGGATCACCCCTAGACTTACCTTTGGAGCTTCCGGGCCAATTGCTGGATTGCTGAATTTATGCTTCCCACCTGATTGCTGATTGCTGTATCCAGAAACTGATCCAGGCATCCATCAGGAAACACGGTGTTCCAGGAGGGCGCTTGGCCCATCAAAGCTCATTGGACCCCCCACCGTAAGGTGAGTTGTGGGTCTACTCCATCTGGTAAGAAGTACCCATCTGAATTTGTTTTCCCTCTTCAAGATTTGTCTGAATACACCTATCTGAAGCATACAGTTTATATTATCACACATGGACTCACCTATTGGATATATTTGATAATTGGTTCACTGTTAAACAGAGATGTTTGCTTTAATGTACTCAATGCTTTAATGCACTCAATCTTCATAGATTGTTTATGATTAATATATATGGATCTATTTTTGTGATATATATTATTTTTGATTTCATTGTGGTGAAAGGTTTTAATTCACTTTGTCCTATTTGGGTCATTCCCGGCCTAATTGACACCATATTTGTCAGTCCCTTTCCCCAAGGGGTCTGTCTCACTGGCGCTACACTTTTTTCTCACATCAATTGTCGCCAATGTACCATGCCAAACGCAGCCAATGTGCCATGCCATTGTTGCCACTGTGCCCATCAATTGTTGCCACTGTGCCATGCCAAATGCAGCCACTGTGCCATGCCATTGTCGCCACTGTGCCCATCAATTGTTGCCACTGTGGCATGCCAAACGCAGCAATTGTGGCATCAATTGTCGCCACTGTGCCATGCCAAACGCAGCCACTGTGCCATGCCATTGTTGCCACTGTGCCCATCAATTGTCGCCACTGTGCAATGCCAAACACAGCGACTGTGCTATGCCATTGTTGCCACTGTGCCCATCAATTGCCACCAGTTAGCCCCTAAAATGCCGCCAGATTGCCCCCCCCCCCCCCCCAGCCCGCCTGGCACTTACCTTTCTCGGTCAGCCATCCTCGGATCCTCCTCCACAATCCCTCGATGTAGTCCTGCCCTTGATGTCGCTTCAGCAAATCAGGTTACCGGTAACCAGATCTGGTGAACCTGATTGGCTGAGATGCATGTCAGTGTTAACCAAGGAACGCACACCCCGTGCATCCCCTGGTTGACTATTTAGAAGCCAATTACAGCCCTCAGGCTGTAATCAGAAAAAAAGCCTATCACAGCCAACCAGCCGCCGTTATTCAGATGGCCGGTGCTCGCCATGGGGTCGGCCATCTGAATAGTGGCAGCTGCGACAATACATAGATTCATGCATTGCATGAATCTATGTATTGTTTTCAGTGACGGTGCATGAGCGAGAAGGGGCGGCGCTCCTGTGCCCTCTATGGACGCACTGTCACTGGCTGTAGGGACAACAAAAAGAAGACCCAAGAAAGTCATGTGATCAGCAAGACAACATCAGTCTGGGTTCCATAAAACTTAGTATAAACCAAGCAAATTTTTTACTTTAATTCAACTCCAACATTTACCGGACAGCATAAGTACTTCACAGATTTTACTTACTGTCTACCTCTGCTCTTTAAAAATGTGCATCCTTAGTGTTGACCTTTAGATGGAACTTGAAAAATAGTCCAAAAAAAAAAAATAAGTAAAATAATTAAAACCCTCAGACGTTTCTCTGCAATGGCACAAAAAGGTCGACGGAGCCCTTAAATTAAATATAACGCGTTGTTCTTTTGCCGTGACTCATTGTGGGCATCTCAACATAGTTGGCAAGGCTATTGTTTGAGATTTTAGAACACGAACAATTATGTGAACTTTAGAAGGATAAGGGTTATTATTACGAAAGATAAAGCTTGCATTTAAGGCATAAAATTTAGAAAAATAAGATTTTGCAGGTTTTTTTTTTTTTTTTCCATAGAAATGAAAATAGACTAGTCCTGTGTGCTTAGATGTACTCTGGGAGTGGGATTAGTACTGCCTGTTCTTTCTATTCATTCAAAACATGCCCTGTCAACACATGTCAAGCAAATAGGAATGGAAATCTGCATTCTAATGCCGCACGTTGCACTGTACAAGATTTCTATTACACAGACTGAGGCCAGGAAAGCACTTTCTATGCAGAGTTTAAATGCGGTAAAATAAACATAAAAAAAAAAACACCCCAAGGTCCATCAATGACACGTATTCTGTAAAAGCAGAGGAATGGAAAAGAAAAAATGTTGCCAAATTAACCAGATCAGAAGGTGGCTTTATTTTTGTTTACAGTGTCATGTTAGAAAATGGACAAATGTGGGGGGGTCGTCACTGGAAAGTTTTCTGATCTTGTGTTAGCTCAAATCATAAAGATCTAGCTTCATAATCCTCTGCTGGTATTTAGTGAATGCCTAAAGTGAAAAGATGTGTAATGTGGTGGCTTAAAAATAAACACCCAACACATTTTGGGGGCTAAAGCCCCCCCCCCCTTCTTCAGGGCTAACAGAAAAGAGTAATCAAATTCAAAATAAATATTTTTGGGGTTTAGGACCTCTGATTGAATATGTTGTTTTATAAATTACCCCTTAAAAAAAGATAAATGGATATACAATAAAGAAAAGGATCATTAGTACAATATGTAAAATTCTGCAGGCATATTTTATTTATTACTCTTGTTTGTTGGTCCTGAAAAAGCAAGAGCCTATTTCCTCGAAACATGTTAGTTCAGCATTTTTCAACCTTTTTTAATTTGTGGCACCTTTTAAAAGTATGCAAAATCTTGAGGCATGTCAACCTAAAATGTAAATAACTTAAATGTTACTTATAAATGGGAAATCTGAGCCTGGGACCATGTACACAACTACCTTGATGAAACTACCTTCACATCAGAGCTCCCCCATCACAGAGCCTACTCAATCACACAGTCCTCCCCATCACAGAGCCCCCCAGTCACACAGTCCCCCCATCACAAAGCCCCCCAATCATACAGTCCTCCACCACAGAGCCCCCCAATCACACAATCCCCCATCACAAAGCCTCTCAATCACACCGTCCTCCCCATCACAGAGCCCCCCAATCACACAGTCCCCCATCACAGAGCCCCCCAATCACACAGTCCCCCTTTTACAGAGCCCCCCAATCACACAGTCCCCATCACAGAGCCCCTTAATCACATAGTCCCCCTTTTACAGAGCCCCCCAATTACACAGTCCCCATCACAGAGCCCCCTAATCACATAGTCCTCCCATCACAGAGCCTCCCAATCACAAAGTTCCCCTATCACAGAGCCCCCAAATCACACAGTCCCCCATCACAGAGCCCCCTATCACACAGTCCCCTAATACTCGAGGCCCCCAATTACACAGTGCCCCATCACAGAGCCCCCCAAATGATATATAAATAAATGATATGCCAAAAAAAATCCCACAGTCTCCCTATCACACAGTCCCCCGATAACCGATGTCCCCAATTACACAGTCCCCCATCACAGAGCCCCCAAATCACACAATCCCCATTACAGAGTCCCCCATCACACAGCCCCCAATTAAACAGCCCCAATCACAGAGCCCCCCAATCACACAGTCCCCCGATCACAGAGCCCCCCAATCACACAGTCCTCCACATCACAGAGCCCCCCAATCACACAGTCCTCCTATCACAGAGCCTCCCAATCACACAGTCATCCTATCACAGAGCCCCCAATCACACAGTCCCCTCATCACAGAGCCTCCCAATTTCACAGTCTCCTCATCACAGAACCTCCCAATCACACAGTCCCCCTATCACAGAGCCCCCAATCACACAGCCCCCTCATCACAGAGCCCCTCAATCACACAGTCCTTCTATCACAGAGCCCCCATCACAGAGCCCCCCAAAGTCACAGCCCCCCATCACAGAGCCCCCCAATCACAGCAGCCCCCCTATCACAGAGCCCCCCAGTTACATAGCCCCCATCACAGAGCCTCCAAATCACACAGTCCCCCTATCACAGAGCCCCCAATCACACAGTCCCCCTATCACAGAGCCCCCCAACCACACAGTCCCCCCATCACAGAGCCCCCAATCACACAATTCCCTCTTCACATCAGAGCCCTTTGGCTCCAGCAGCGTGGCAGAGGGCGGGTGGAAGCTAAGATCAGAAAACCTTTTACTTCTCATACATTTAGGCAAAAGGGCAATATCAGATGTACTGTGACGGTTCGCAACATGCGCACGTACACATAACGATTGTAATGCGCACTTGGTGCCTGGCAACCTATTTAACCACTTCTATACCGGCACTTTCACCCCCTTCCTGCCCATGCCAATTTTAAACTTTCACCACTGTGGCACTTTGAATGACAATTGCGCGGTCATGTAACACTGTACCCAAACAGAGACCAATAGAGCTTTGGTGGTATTTAATCACCACTGGGTTTTCTATTTTTTTACTAAACAAAAAGCAGAATTTAAAAAATTTCTTAGTTTCTATTACAAAATTTTGTAAATAAGTAATTTTTCTCCTTGACTGGTGTGCACTAACGAGGTGGCACTGGTGGACACTTATGGGCTGCACTGGAAGCAGTAATATGCAGCACTGATGAGCACTGATAGGTGGCACTGATCTGCACTGGTGGGCATGGGTGTCCGCTGAAATTTTTTCAGGGAACATCGATACACAGTCGCATTTAACCCTTTCTTCGTACGCTAGCGGGGGTTAAAGGCGCCCTGCTAGCGACTGAATAGCGCAGCTAAAACGATGGTAAAGCGCCACTTTACCGATAATACGGCCAGCTGACAGTGTGAAATAGCTCTTGACATAATTCAGCTTCACTCCATGCCCATATAAATATAGCCTAGAGAATGTACAGACCCCCCTTCAGCACAGATGGACCCCCTTTCAGAACAGACACCCCTTCAGCACAGATGGACACCCCTTCAGCACAGATCCCTTCATTCAGCACAGACCCCCCATTCTGCACAATCCCCTCCATTCAGCACAGATGGACCCCCCTTCAGCACAGACCCCCCCATTCCCACAGACCCCTTCATTCAGCACAGACCCCCTTCAGCACAGATGACCCCCTATTTAGCAAAAACAGACCCCCCTCCCCCATCCCATTCAGTACCTCAGATAGGCCATCAGCGCTGCACAGGCACAGCAGGTTCCCTTCCCCTGTGTACACATAAACACTGGAGGGGGAGGCGGCTTCACTCTGCTCGCCGTGCCTGTGTGACATCCGGCCCAGGACCGCTCAGACACCCCGCGGCCGCAAAATTCTTCAACACCTTCTCGATTTTCCAGGGGGGTCAATTGCCCCCCTTGCCCTATGGAGCTAACGCCGATGCTGGTGGGCACTGATAGACAGCACTGATGGGCTGCACTGATGAGGAGGCACTGACAGGCATCACTGATGGACACTGAAAGGCCTCACTGGCGAGCACAGGTGGGCACAGGTGGACCTCACTGGTGGGCACTGGCAGGCATTGCCGATGGGACTGAACTGATTATCAGTGTGGACCCCTCCTGTCAGGAGAGCTGACAGCGCGAGTAGAGGAATGCTAATAACTGTCAACTCCTATTTACACTGTGATCAGCTGTAATTGGACACAGCTGATCACGTGGTAAAGAGCCTAAGTCATGAGCTCTTTACCGTGATCAATGATGCGGTGTGTCCAATCGACACACTGCACCACCGAGGGGGGCGTGCACGGGCGGCTTGTTCTGCAGCATATCATATGACGTCCAGTCGGAACAATAGAACCCTCGCCCCGGCCATCATTGTGCTATAGGCCGTTTGGGTCCACTTCAATACCGGGAACTTTGAATGACAATTGCGCGGGCATGCAACACTGTACCCAAATTACAATTTTATCATTTGGTGGTATTTAAAGCGGGGGTTCACCCAAATTTTTTTTTTTAAGATTACATTCAGCCGAGTTGTCATAATGACATTAGGCTTTTTTTTTTTATTTCATTGCCGTACATACCGATTTTCACCGCCGCTTCCGGGTATGTAATCCTGCAGGACTGGGCGATCCTAATTGATTGACATCCTTCCGACCGACACATACAGCACGTCACGAGTTGCCAAAAGAAGCCGAACGTCGGTGCGCAGGCGCTGTATAGAGCCGGCTTTTTTCTGCAACTCGTGACGCGATGTATGCGCCGGTCGGAAGGATGTTAATCAATTAGGAACGCCCAGCCCCGCGGGATTACATACCCGGAAAATCGGTATGTACGGCAATGAAATTAAAGCAAACAGCCTAATGTCATTATGATAACTCGGCTGAATGTAATGTTAAAAAAAAAATTTGGGGTGAACCCCCGCTTTAATCACCCCCAGGTTTTTTATTTTTTGCTATATAAACAGAAAAAGACTGAAAGTATTGAAAAAATAATTGTTTTTCTTTGTTTATGTTATAACATTTTGAAAATAAATATATGTTCTTCATATACAGTATTTAACACAAAATGTATTCTGCTACATTTCGTTAGTGAAAATAACCCAAATCAGTGTATCTTATTTAGTCTGTAAGAAAGTTATAGAGTCCACAAACTATGTCATATACTGTATCTGAAAATTTAGTACTCCTGATGTACCGACAGCCTATCTCATTTCTTGAGGCCCTAAAATGCCAGGAAGGCACACATATCCCCAAATGACCCCATTTTGGAAATGTAGACAGTCCAATGTATTTAGTAAGAGGCATGGTGACTTTTTTGAAGTTGTAATTTTTTGTCATAATTTTTTGGGAAAATTAATAAATAAATAAATTAATTAAATTTTTTTTTTTTACATATTGTCACTAGTGCAGTACAGCGTCAACATATAACTGGTGTGGCGGTAAGCAGGGACAGTACGGAAAAGAAGTTGGCATTTAAAAAATACATAAATGAGTATTGTTCTTTTTTTTTTACGATTTTTTTTTTAAACACACTGTGACCAGAGCAATATAATATTACCAGGGTGACATTTTATTACTTTGGGGACGTGATCAGGATTTTTTTTTGTATTACACATCATGTTTGCTTATAGTAGTGAATTACATTGCTACAAGCAAGCAGTTTGCTGAATGAAACAGATTCATTCAGCTTGTTTTGGTGTGATTAGCTTTGATTGGTTAAAACTAATATGGTACAGATAGACTGTGATTAGCCCTGTCCGTACCATGTGATCACATTGACCAATCATAGCTACAGTAGCTACACAATTGTACACCATGGATGGCATCAAAAGGAAGCGGTGCAGCGCTTCATGACAGGCCATCATATGACAACCAGTCAGGATAGAAAAGCCACCACCAAGCCGTCATACTGCTATGGGGTAGGATGGAATGTGTTAAATGGTCAAGGGGAACCCTTTAACCACTTCCTGCCCTGCCTATAGCAGAATGATGGCTGGGTGTTATAGTAGTTTGGTTATCCTGACTGGACGTTATATGACGTCCAGCAGGAAAAGCCACGATCACGTGTCTGCAGGGTGGCGATCGGTGGTGTGGTGTGTCACTCTGACACACCGCAACTTCAACCAATCACAGCTGATCACCGTGTGTAACCAGGAAGTGCCTGTAAACGTCTTTCCTCTGTATGTGCTCACAGGGAAAGCCAATCAGTGGCTCTCTTGTCAGAGAGGGGGTCTGCGCTGATAATTAGCGCATTGATTAATTAGCTCAGAGATGCCAACCACATCTGTCAATCACTACCCATCAGCTGTCAGTCAGTGCCCACCAAAGTGCAAGTCAGTGCCCATCAAAATGCCAATCATTACCCATCAAAGTGCCAATCAGTGCCCTTTACATATGCCAATCAGTGCCCATCAGTAAAGGCTGTCAGTACCTCATCATCAGTGCTGCCTATCAGTGCCATCTATAAGTGCCCATCAGTGCTGCCTGTCAGTGCAGCCTCATCAGTGCCCATCAGTGAAGGAGAAAACAACATTTTGTAACTTTTTTTTCAAACATTTCTTCATTTTTAGTTTAATTAGCAAAAAATAAAGACCCCAGGAGGTGATCAAATATCACCAAAAGAAAGCTCTATTTGTGGGGAAAAAATTATAAAAATGTTGTTTGAGTACAGTGTAGCATGATCGCACAATTCCAAAGTGTGACAGCACTAAAGGTTGAAAATTGTCCTGGTCCGGAAGGGGGGGAAGTAACCCGTATTAAAGTGGCTAAAAATACAACATCACTTTGCCCTAAATCAGGGGGTGACCAGCCCGGGCCACATGTATCCCTGCAGAGCCCTCTGATATGTCCCGCAACCTCCTGTTCTGGGATGGCAAGCCCAGATTGCAGGTTGCCCCCCGCCATACTAGAGCATCAGTGTTGTAAATGAAGCCAGCGGTAAAGAAAGCAAGCAGCTGCGGAGCAGAGCCGCATAAGCCAAATCTTTCTGTAGAGCATCGCCTCCTGTCATAGGTGGAGTGATACCAACATCACTCTGCCTGGGACAGCAAGTTTATTACTAAAATTGGATTGTATAAGTAGTACTACCCCCAGAGGAGCTGCTGGTTTATTTTGGGTGGCACATTTACCTTGTGGCTCTTCCGAATTCCTTGGGGTGAATGGTGCATATAGTAGTAGTAAAGGAATGTCCACAACAAGTGTCTTTTGCTGTTCTCTTAATTACCCAGCCGGGTAAAAACAATAAAACTTGTGGTGAGGAAAGTGGAGTTGAAGAAAAAAGGAGAATAGCAAATTCAGGTGTAGCAATAGGGAAACAGTCCTGCTCCCAAGTGTAACACTTCTCTGCGCCACTCCTGCCTGAGTGGGTTTAGTGTACCCGGACAGGCCTCTCTCACTGACCTGGCAGCCAGAGCATCACTCCTTTGAGGAAAAGTCTCTGCCACAGACCCTCCTAGAATGAACTTCAGGGTGACGCCTCTGCCACAGGCCCTCTCTGATTGCAAATGGGGAGGCAATCCACCTCGGAAGAATTACACCTGGATCTCCTTCTTAACGTCGCCCAGGTACCGACTGACAGGTGATCAATCCTTCAGTGTCCGGCTACCTTGATCCCCAGTGGATTGTCGAGACCCTATTGGATTGCCAGCCTCTCATTGGGTCTCCTCACCGAACAACTATACCGCTTGGTAAAAGTGGGAACCCAGTCGATCACTGGGTCCCCGCCACTGCTCAAATGTTCCGGACCAACATGGTTCTGGAACCAGGAACACCGCATGGCACGCAAGCCCCAGCCAAGTAGGCCATAATGCCGGGGCCCCGTGATGTGGTCACCCTAAAGGTGGGTGCCACACTTAAAGAAGAAGACACAGAACCAATGGCGTCTGACCCATAAATACCCTCCCCCAGCATGCATAGCAAGGCTTAACCCTCCTGAATGGCTGCTGGGGAAGAGCACCAAAACCTTGACTCCACTGCTGCCATCTACTGCACTGGGTTGGGAATAGCACCCCAGCACAACAGAATGAGCCCACAGCACAGGCAAGCTGAGACATTTGAACATTTTACCAG
Source organism: Rana kukunoris (assembly GCA_029574335.1). Classification (NCBI taxonomy): domain Eukaryota; kingdom Metazoa; phylum Chordata; class Amphibia; order Anura; family Ranidae; genus Rana; species Rana kukunoris. The sequence continues at coordinate 30,598,608 of CM056049.1, read as the reverse complement.
ATCAGAGTTTAACTACACTCTGATCTCCCTTTAAATTTAAATAGCACCGGTACTTTGAAGTAACCAGGCGCTACATATATATGGACATATCTGTTCTGCAGTGGTTACTGGGCTGCTTTCAAACTAATCCGCAGGTGTAGTGCAATGTACCTGCGGCTTACCTGCACTGAGCCATAGAATTCTGGTTTGACCTGTGAGTTTGGTGCACTTTCAGAAAGGGCACCACACCTGCAGGATATGATAGAATTCTATGGCAAAGTACAGCTAACCTGCAGGAAAGCCACAGGTACACTGTGCTACATCCACAGTGTGGGTAGACTGCAGACCATCAGTGTAAAAGTAGCCTTTAACATGATCTCTCTGACCCAATCGGACCCTCCATTCACCTCTATGGAGCGGCAGATGTAAACAGACTTGTGTCCATTTACACCTGCCTATTTTCAAACCGATCTGCTAAAAAAAGTAGATCCGTCCTGTAACGGAACCCCAAATGGGACAGGGGTTAATGCCGTTTAAGATATTCCATTCCGAACCCAAGACAGCTTATCGACACTCCACAATCCGGCGACACGACCCATACGGATTTCCCCCCCCAGAAACAAGACACACAGCTCTGTTCTCTGGTTCAACAGGAATAGACCCCTTTAATGAGAAACTCAGGCTCTTTATATACAGTCAGCAATCAAATATGAACAATGACTCAGCTCCACCCACAACATTATACAGTGGTTCCTAACGAGACTCCAATACACATCTTTTAGGTAGAAATCATGACTCCAGCTTCTCTCACCTGCTATGCAATACACATTCCTTTAGTAGACATAATTTACATGAGCTAATAAGCTACAGCTGTCAAGTCAGACATCTGACCTTTAGACTGTGCTAACTCACAACACACATCTATCATCAATAGAACTTTCACACAATACAGTGTCAATTAGCATAACACAGTGAAAGGTCTTTAGGAGCCATCCTTATGCCGCGTACACACGGTCGTTTTTTGCGATGAAAAAAACTACGTTTTTTAAAATGTCATTAAAATTGATCGTGTGTGGGCAAAACGTCGTTTTTTGTCTTAAAAAAAACAATCAAAAAAAAAATTCCAACATGCTTGAATTTTTTGTGTCGTTTTTCAAAACGTTGTTTTTTGTGTGATAAAAAGTGATGGTGTGTGGGCAAAACGACATTGAAAACAACGTTTTTAAACCCGCGCATGCTCAGAAGCAAGTTATGAGACGGAGCTTCAATGGAAAAGAGTGCCGTCGAACGTGGTGTACGTCACCACACTTTGCTAGAGCTTTGTAGAAAAATGATGGTGTGTAGGCAATGTCGTTTTGGAAAATGAAGTTTGAAAAACTTGTTTTTTTTTCATGATTGATCGCAAAAAAGACCGTGTGTACGCGGCATAAGGTTCATTTACATCACAGTAGCAGACAGCATTACCACAGCAAGCTTTTATAGTACACATCAGCCAACACACAATGGCCCGGATTCACATACATCGGCGCATATATATGCCTCCGTAGCGTATGTCTTTTACGCTACGCCGGCGCAGCGCGGAGAGGGAAGCATGGAATTCACAAAGCAAATGCTCCCAACGTTGCGCCGCCGTAATGTAAATTCGCCGGCGTAAGCCGGCCTAAGTCAAAGTAGGTGGAAGTGAGCGTGATACATTTAAATGAAGCGTGACCCCATGCAAATGATGGGCCGAGCTTCAGACAAGTACTTAAAACAAACTGCGCATGCCTCATACCTTGGACGCATCCCAGTGCGCATGCTCACAATCACGTCGAAACAACTGCCTAAAATACATTGAATCACTGCCTACGACGTGAACGTAACCTACGCACAGCCCTATTCACGTACAACGTAAACTACGTAAAATTCAACAGTGTTCGTTCCCTGGTCCATACCTTTGCATGACTTGCGCCTCCAATATGGGGAATAACTTTACGCCGAACGTAAGCCTTACGCAAATCGCTTAAATCATGTGCCGGGCGCAAGTACGTTCTTGAATCGGCGTATCTCCCACATTTGCATATTTGAATAGGAAATCAATGGGAGCGCCAGATGCGTCTAGCGTAACTATGCACCCACGATACGCCGGTGTAGGCAAGTTACATCGGTGGACTGAATCCTGTTTTTCGTATCTTAGTTCTGTGGGCACAGATACGACGGCGCATATTTACACTTACGTGGATTATCTCGAGATACGTTGGCGTAAGTGCTTTGTGAATCCGGGCCAATATATATACAATATCTATACCTCATTAAATGTGACTAGCACAAACTATAGTGGGGTTCTCATTCACCCTGTGCCCCATCTCATGTAGTCTAAGATATAATTTCTCAGTCATCCTATGCCCCTAGTGGACATAGGATGATTTTAGACATAAGAGTCATTGGTGAAGCTGAAACAGCAGTATCTCATACTTTTCAAGAGCTTCTGGGTCCTACGGGCCATTCCGTTACACGTCCCCTTCCCTTTGATCACATAAAAGAGGGCCCATAGAGTAGAGTGGGCTGTGTCTGTGTCCGCTTTGCATACGCAGAGTGGACGCGGACCTGTCATCTGATCATTGTGACTCGTGACTGGTTACTAAGTCGCTTAAGTGTAAGGTGGCCAGATTTTTTAAATGAAATCCGGGGACTAGTAATGGCGGCATTCAGTAACTCTTTGCCCGTCACCGCCACTGCCCACCTCACAGCCTGTCAAGTCTTACTCTCCAGACTCCGGCTACTACTGGGTGGGGAGCGGAGAAAGATCACTCCACCAGGGGAAGCAAGGAGATAATCAGGCAGGTGGCTGGCCAGGACTTGAGCCAAGGCAGAAGAACACGTGAGCAGAGCTGAATAGGCATGCACCCAAAATAAATATTCCCTCCACTCCGACCAGCACGTGATCTTCAGAAGGGGGCACAGATAATGGAAAAAAAATACACCCCCCCATAGCGAATTTAGATTTTTTTTATTTTGCACTAACTGTCTTTTAAATTACCCCAGCCCCTGTTCAAATCCAATCTGGGAACCAGGGATGTCTGGTCACCCTACTTAAGTGGCCCTCACTCTTCAAAAGGTTGGGAACCTCTGCCTTAAATTGGTGAAAGTTACAATGGGGTGGATTTACTAAAGGCGAGTAGACTTTGCACTTTGCAAATGCAGTTGCACTCTACAAGTACAGTCCATTCATTTTCTCCAGAGCTTTTCATCATCCAATCATGTGAAAGTAAAAATGCTTTTTTTTTTCCTTGCACCTGATTAGTATTTCTTACAAAGTAATTCTTTACCACATTTATTAAAGAAAACGAGTGCAACTGCACTTGCAAAGTACGCGGTCTTTTTTTGCTTTAGTATATCTACCCCAATGTCTCTTTAAGAATTTTTTATTTTTTAATGCATTATACAAGTCCAATTCTAAATTGCTATTTACAACTAGCTCCTAATCTTCTTTCCATAGACAATCAGTTAACAGTACAAAAGCCTGTGTCCTAGGTTACCAGGATGACCCAAATTTCCTCACTGCTCTCGGAAGTCTGCCTACAAGACACTTCACTCATAGTAATTGCTTTCTATTATAGCATATACAAACCTCAAATTACAAGTTTCAGCTGAAACTCCGAGACAACAGGAGCTGATGCGAGGAAAGTGCTCTGTATTTATTTAATATAAACCCAACTTTCTCTTGCCATGGATATGTTTAATACGTAGCCATAATCTTCCAAGAGATTGTTTTCCAAAGCCATTTAGAAATATAAAGCAAGAAAAAAAAATAGTGCTATAGAGGCTTGTGATCACATAATGGGGTATTTCTCAACCTGGATATGTACGTTAGGAAATGGGGCAGATTATTCTCTAGATCAGAAGCCCCCCCCCCCCCCGACTTCAGCTCTGTTTACCCCCTTCCTGACCAGGCCATATTTTAAGTAACAATTGCGTGGTCGGACGACACTGTACCCAAATAAAATCGATATCCTCCCCCCCCCCTCACAAATAGAGCTTTCTTTTGATGGTAAAGTTCTTGCCATGAGACTCTCAAAGGTGATAGCCAAACTTGTTCACCATGACCAATTAGGGTTTATACCTAATCGATCCACGGCACATAACCTTCACAGATTGTACTTAAAGTGGATGTAAAGTGGATGTTTTATTTTATTTTTTTGATGTCACAATATACAGTATAAGATTTCCTATCATATGTGCCCAGTCTTGCCACACAGAGTTAATCCAGCTCTGATCAATCCTCTTTTATTATTCAGTGAAATAAAAAAGACTTAGGCCTCGTACACACGATCAAATCTGTCTGCTGGAAACGGTCTGCTAGACCGTTTCAGCAGACAGATTCGATCGTGTGTATGGGCAAACAGACGGATTTGGCCACCCGACAGATTTCAAAGCATGCTTTGAAATCTGTCAGCTGGGAACCCGTCTGCCCGACATGTCTGCTGGTTAGTACGCTAACCAGCAGACATGTCTTCTCGCACACGCGCCGAATGGTTTCGACGCATGCGCGGAAGTGTTTTACTTCCTGGTGCGGTGACGTGGCGGCGTCAACGTCACCGCCACATCACCGACACGTCAGCGCGCTGTCTGCTGGCGGGGATTTTGGTTTGCTCGTGTGTACACGCGAGCTAACCAAAATCCCAGCAGACAGATCTGTTCAAATCGTTAGGTCCGACCGATTTGAACAGACACATTTAATCGTGTGTACGAGGCCTTACAGAGAAAAACCTCGCCCCCTTCCTGTGAGTGACAGGTTATTTACATATCTCATGCACTAGCCTGGAGAAAGGCATTATTTTTCAATTTCCACCCCCACTCCTTTTCTGAAGTCATGTGGTTACCTGGATTTTGACTGGATGTTAGTGATCATAGCAGAATTTAGTGGAAGGGGAGTGTAGAGGTGGGCGGGGAGTCTACTGACATCACGACTCCACCCACCAAGCTCCAGACAACAGACCCACCCACAGAATCTGCAGTTTTTCAGTTTTTATAACAGACAGAGGGGAGACATTTGACAGGTAAGGATACATGCAGGAGGCATCTATATCCTTATCAACACTATGGAAGTAGTTTAGAAAGGATGAGTGTGGGTTTACATTCACTTTAATAATACAACTCCCTACAAACAATATGGGTAATAAGGCTATACTATCGCTCGATGCAGCCTAAGCATTTTATAGTATGGAGTGGGGATATCTGTGGAGAGTGCTTGATAAATTCAATTTGGGGAAGACCTTTATTTCCTGGATGGAACTATTATTCACTGCTTAAAAAAAATTAAAGGAACACTTTTGAATCAGAACTCCTGGGATATTGATCTAGTCAGTTAAGTAGCAGAGGGGGAGGGGTGTATACAGAAAGGGTTGTTAATCCGTTTTAGCTGCTTTGCTGTTAATTTAAATTAACAACATTTGCACTAGATGGGCAACAATGAGACGACCTCCAAAACAGGAATGTTTTTTCAGGTGGAGGTGTCTTACATTTTTTTTCCCTACTCATCTTTTCTGACTGTGTTTCACTAGTTTTGCATTTGGCTAGGGTCAGTGTCACTACTGGTAATACGAGGCGATACTTGGACCCTATAAAGGTTGCACAGGCAGTCCAACTCCTCCAGGATGGCACAACAATATGTGTCATTGCCAGAAGGTTTGCCGTGTCTCCCAGCACAGTCTCAAGAGCATGGAGGAGATTCCAGGAGACAGGCAGTTACTCTAGGAGAGCTGGACAGAGCCGTAGAAGGTCCAGAGCCGTGAAAGTTGTAGTAACGGAATGTACACACGACAGGTGTCTTTTCTGTGCTCTTTATTACCCAGCCGGGTAATAACAATAAAACTTGGTGAAGATTAGAATAGAGGTTTAGCGAAAGTGGAGATAGCAGATTCAGGTGTGAGCAATAGGGAAACAGTCCTGCTTCCAACGATACTTTCTTTTTCCCCACTCCAGCCTGAGTGGGTATGGTGCATCTGGACAGGCCTTTCTCACAAGTCTGGCAGCCAGAACGTCACTCGGAACTTGGGAAAATAAGTCTCTGCCACAGACTCTCCCTATGGTTGAAACAGCGGAGACAATCCTCCTTAGCAGACTTGACACCTGGATCTCCTTCAGGTAGTTTGATGAATTTGGGTACCGACTGACAGGTGGCCAACATCCAGCCTCTCAGTGTCCGGTTCCCCTGGTCTCCGATGGATGGCTAGGCCCCTATTGGAACACCAGCCTCTCTTGGTACTCCTCAGGCAGACTCTCCACCGTACAGCATCCTTCAACAGGACAGACAGCCCAGGACCGTGGGCGCGGTCACGGAGCTTCGGACCGGATCCGACGCATGTGCGGGCAGATATGTCCGCAGGTTAGGCGTACTAACCAGCGGACATATCCGACGGGCAGCTCTCCGGCGGAAAAGTTTCAAAGCATGCTTTGAAACTTTTCCGCTGGAGAAATCCGTCCAAAACTGTCCGCCGGGCCCCTACAGATGAGCGGATTTATCGGCTGAAATGGTCCGTCGCACCATTTTCAGTGGATAAATTCCCTCATGTGTACGAGGCCTTAAAGTACCTGAGCTATATTGCCTCTCTTACGCTATTACTGGTTGTTACTACAACTCATATTTACTATGTGCTTGACAGAAGTTTAAATTACTTATAGGCCTTGTCCTAACTGTTTGAACATGCTGCGGTTTTTCATAGCATCTCCCTTAGCGGCCTAATACATCCCTAAATGCTCAAAGTGATATGATGTAGAGAACCCCTAAACTCCTGTTGCGAGGAGTGACGCCTGGGGTCCCGTACTGATAATCAGTATCACTTGCATATTGAGGTGTATTGGAATATTGACCTTGAACTATAATTTTAAACACTAAGCTCTGGTCGCATGTTGTAATGCATCCATGCTTAATAGCTCAACACCTTTCTTTATGTGACACAGAGATGATGTATGGATCCCCCAAACTCCTGTTGCGAGGAGTGACGCCTGGGGCCCAATACTGAGTTGTCGCATAGAGAATCGCATTGAAATCCTTGCTAACCGCAGTTGTGGTTCACTCTGTTCACCAGTGCTGTTACAGTTTATACCCATAAACACAACCCACTGTACATATTTAGGAAATTGACAATTTTATTAGTATCAAAACACATCAAGTAAACCATCATAAAATTAGTATCATTCAAGCATAACATTCATACAGGTAAAACACCATGTCCACCTCTAATAAACATGTAGATACAGTGGAACTTTGGTTTACGAGTAACCCAGTTAACAAGCTTTTAAATAACAAACAACTTTTGTTTTTAAATTCTGACTTGGTTTGCAAATTTTGTCTCGCAAAACAAGCAGAATTCAATCTTATGGGGTGTGCAGTACCGCATTTGGTCGGAGGTGCGGTGGCCTCGGTGACACTTAGAATTACTCCGCTCCCGAGTGTTTCACAACCTTTCCAAGGGTTTCCGAGATCAGCCGAGCTGTCCCCAAGTATTTCTGAGGCTCTCCGGCACCCCTCCACCTCTGGCCACATGCGGTATTGCTTGCTATAGAAGTCAATGCGAAACAAACTATCTTTGTTTCCATTGACTTCTATGGGGAAACTATATATGCGAGTGCTTTGGATTACATGCATTCTCCTTGAACGGATTATGCTTGTAATCCAAGGATCCACTGTATCTTGTCCTTTGAAGCACCGGTATCTCATGCATAAATTGGATAATCTTTCCTTGCAGGGTCTGCTGCGCCACAGATAAAGGATACGTGTCACATGGTCAAAATCTGAATCAAGAGGTGAACTATGGAGTAGCCTGACCGGTTTTGCCGGTCTCCTCCGGCTGCTTGAGAGGCTCAATTGAGTGTCTTTTAGACATGGGCACTGCCGAAAAATGTGTTTGTTTTTGTTTCATTTCTTTTTTTTTTCAGGTCATTCGTTATGATCGAAATTCGGTATTTTGAAATGATTTGTAATGTCGGAAAAATTCAAGTTCATTATGTTACATTCATTTATATGCGGTATTTGTAAATTAGGAGATTAGAAAATTTGTAAATTCACCAATTCAGAAATTTGAAAATACGAAAATTAGAAAATACGAAAATTTGAAAATACGAAAATTTGAAAATCCAAAATAATAACTAACTAATAATAACTAACTATTGAATTATAGATAAGTAAGAAAACTCCTCCGCTCCAGGTGAGACAGGAAGCCTGATGATCTAATGCAGTGATGGCGAACCTATGGCACGGGTGCCACAGCTGGCACTCCAAGCCCTCTCTGTCGGCACGCCAGGGGATTCCCCCAGCCAGGCAGTCAATTGCATTGCACATCGGCTCCCTTCTTTGCATAGGTGCCAGTGACATCGGCAGAAGGGTGGGCATCCAGTCATCATGTGCGCTGTTTAGGAGGGGGTGTAAAATTCTTCCTCCACCGTCCCAACTCTTTTCGGCAGCTTATTGCCTCCCCAAATCCTTACACCTCTGGTAAGGCAATCGGGCATTCCTTTCTGCAGGCATGATATTCCAGCTCCCCCTGCTCCAGGATGACTTTGGTTCAGTCTGTCCTTCTAGTGCAGCCTGTGAAAAAGTGGAGGGGGTGCTCTGAGCAGATCATCCATGGCCATGAGGAGTGGTGCAATGGCTGGTAGCTGACCTCCCGGCGGCGGGGATATCAAGGAGGTAGGTGAGTGCATGTATCAGGTAGGTCAGTGTATGTTGCACAGTGCATTCTGAGCACAATGCATTCCTGAACCCTGCATTCTGAGCATAATTGTACATTTTAGTTCCCTTGGGGCACATTAGGAGGGATGATCAGCCCCATCCACTGTACAGAGCCGCTGGTAGGTTTAATTCTCTGTTGGCACTTTGAAAGAAATAAGTTGGTTTTGTGTCGCGGTTTGGGCACTCGGGCTCAAAAAGGTTCGCCAACACTGCTCTAATGGGTGCCCTCCCTGGCTCGCCTCCGCATGCAATCAAAATAGAAGAAATGGCTGCACTCCGCAATCTATCAAAATTCTTTATTGGAACATCCCAAATGCTAACAAGAACAGAGCAGGGGCGTATCTAGGGTATGGCAGCCATGGCAAGTGCCATGGGCGCCATATGAAGGGGGCGCTGGTGAGTGGCTGGGCAGCAGTGCATTTGCCAGGGTCTGATGGTCTCTTCTTCCCTCCAGGCTCCCAAGCATAGGCAGGATCTTCTTTTCAGCACCTTTGCTAATGGACAATGGCAGCGCTGCAAGTGGGACTATTTCTAATTTCTTACTGTGAGTACAGTCACTGGTCGCGGAGTAAGCAGGTAGCTGCATTTCCCGATGCTACCTCTATAGTTCTGGCTACAGCAGCCCTGACAGCTGAATATCACTCCTCCGCCTGCTGTCAGGGATGCTATAGCCAGGACTATAGCGGTGGCATCGGGCAGGGGGGTTGGGCCCGGTCTTCTCTGCAGTTTTCTGCCAGGGCGAACCGGACTTCACTGCCATCTTCTCTGTTCTCTCTTCTGCCGGGTTCCACCGCAGGGGGGCCCGGCGATTGACTTGTAGTTTTGTTTGCTTTATTTTTTTTGTTAAGGTTATCTGAAAGATGGGTTTCAAATGTTTTGACAGAGGCGCTGTTTCAGTAATTGCCATAGGCGCCATTTTCACTAGATACGCCTCTGGAACAGAGAGCAGGTATACCAGCTCTCTGTTCTTGTTAGCATTTGCGATGTTCCAAATTTGTATTAATTACGTTCACTAACAGCCAAATTCGAAATTAAATTTCAATATCTATAATTTAATAGTTGGTAATAGTTATTATTAGTTAGTTATTATTTAGGATTTTCGAATTTTCGGGTTTTCAAATCTTCAGTTTTTCGTTCTTATTTTCAGATTTTCGTTCTTTTAAATTTTCAGATTTTCATTCTTATTTTCGGATTTACAAATTTCCGAATTTGCGGATTTTTCGTCTTTGGAAAAATTAGTTAAATCGGGTTTTCTTTAATTCTAATATTTCCGAATGAACAAATTTGTAAAATTTTGTCGAAAAAATGAATTTGGAACTAAATATATTGCACATGTCTAGTGTCTATACCCTGACATACTGGGTCGTGTAAAATATATATGAATACTAAGTAAATGATTACAAGAAACTTCCTCTGATATCATTTTATTACACAATGTTTTACTGCATTCATACTATTGACTTTGTATACACATGTCCGTGTTAAACTCTTCTCAACTTGTTGTTTTGTGTATTTGTTTGTCACAAAAAAAGTTTTCACTAAACAATATCTGATTTAAAAAAAAAAAAATCCGTTTCACAATTGATCCAAAATGAATTAGGGAGCGATACAAGTGGAAGACCTTACTGTCTACGGCAGGGAAAGACAGCCCGAGACCCTCCAGCTGTTGTGGAACTATGTTTCCCATGAGGCATTGCATGGCTGGCAGTTACAATTAATCCCAGAGGCATGATGGGACTTGTAGTTCTGCAACAGCTGGAGGGCACCAGGTTGCCTACCCCTGGTCTACAGGGAGGAATATAGAAACTAGAAGAGATTTTCATTGCCATCTTCTGCCCCAGTTTGACCAGTTTAGGTGCAAAACCATCTTTAGCTTTCCCATGGGACACCACCCTACCTTGCAATAAGTAGCAGTAATCACCACCAGGGCCGCTGTTAGAAATCACAGGGCCCAGTACAGCCTATCTGACAGGGTAACGTGGACCTGTCATGAGTTTTTCTATTACAAGTGCTGTTTACAATCCTTGTAATAGGAATAAAAGTGATCCAAATCTTTTTTTTAAAGGAAAAGTGTAAAAATCAAAAAATAAAAAGTAAAATAACTAAGAATTATTATTTTTTTCTTTTAAAGCTCCCCGTCCCTCCATGCTTGCATGCAGAAGCGAACGCATTTGTAAGTCGGACAAACCACAGATGTGAGGTATTGCCGCGATCATTAGAGCGAGAGCAATAATTCTAGCACTAGACCTCCTCTGTAGCTCAAAACTGGTAACCTGTAGAAATTTTTAAACTTTGTCCACGAACATTTGTAAGGGTCAAAGTTTGTCACCATTCCACGAGCGGGCGCAATTTTGAACCATGACTTGTCAGGTATCAATTTACTTGGCAGAACATTATCTTTCACAATCTAAAAAAAATGGCTTAACTACTGTACTGTTTTCTTATTTTTTTATTCAAAATATTTTTTTCCCCAAAAATTGCATTTGTAAGACTGCTGCGCAAATACAGTGTGACATAAAGTATTGCAACAACCGCCATTTTATTCTCTAGGGTGTCTAAAAATATATATATAATCATAGCTCCCAACTGTCCCTGATTTGGAGGAACTGTCCCTGATTTGTAGCAATTCCTCCTCATTCCTTCTCATTTGTCCCTCATTTTGATCTGATCTATATAGATGTATATAAAATGCACTTTCTGGGCCAGATTCAGGAACACTTGCGCTGGAGTATTTCGATATGCGCCGCGTAACTGTGATGATGCGCCGTCGTTTCTATGTGCCCGTACCCACCAAACTAGATGCGCCCAATAACGGGTCATTTGCGACCGGCGGAACGTTCCGACGCCAGAGTATCGTCAGCGCTTAATTTCGCTGGGCGCATCAGTCGCGCCTATTGATTTCCCCTGCAAATATGCAAATGAGGGATTTTTCCCAATTCACGAACGGATTAGCACCATACGCTGGCTACATGCCCTGCGCGTATCTCGTCCGTTCGGCGCAAAGTTATTTCTACAAAAGGCTGCTTTATCTTTACTCCAGATGGCCACAGGTCAGCAGGAGAGCAGCTACAGCAGCGTTACCGACGATAAGAGCTAGCTGAGCACCCCCACTTGCAGGACAACACCTCTGTCCATGCTTGTCTGTCAAATTTTACAGCCATGGAGGAAGACATCATAGGTCTCCATAGCCGAGATGATGGCTGACAGCTCCTGGCCATTAGAGTTCAGCTTTCTCCTGTGTGTTTGCGGGGAACGGGAGCAGCCATCTCAAAACAAAAGTAACATCACTGCGGGGAGGGGGAGCAGGATATACTTTAGTGCCGAAATGGCGCTTCTACGGGCGCATTTAAACGCCCAACGGATGGCATTGCGCTGACGTTTCCCGTGAAGTGGTGCCGACGGAAGTTGTGAGCATGCGCACAAAGGGGGCGAGTGGAGCCTCATTTACTGCGCATGCTCCGTGGTTGATGCGCTGAACGTAAGCCTCTGCGCTGGGCTCCGCCCATCATTTACATATGATCACACCCACTTCCCCTTGCGTCGGGTTACGCCAGCGCATTATCGTTACTCTGGCGCAAGTTTACGCGCAACTGCTATGTGAATAACAGTACTTGCGCTGAAAGGGTCGTCAGAGTAACGTAAATGAGAAGCGTTACTCTGGAGCAAAGATGCTCTCATCTACCTGAATCTGGCCCTATATCTATCAGAAAGTGTTTCCCAGCGCTAAACCTTTCATCTGATTTCTAAATTGCTGCATTTGTATGTTCCAAAAGCCAATATAAAGGAATAGTAGTGGTAAAAAAAAACACTTGTGAGTTTAACCAATCTTGTTTTCTTTTTTTTTTACAATTCTCCTTTAAGAGGGTGTGGCAAGGGGTGTGTCCTATGCCTGCATACTTTTGCTGATAGGTGTCCCTCATTCCCATCTCAAAAAGTTGGGAGGATTGTATAATGTTTGGGGGTTCTGAGTAATTTTCTAGCAAAAAATTAAAATTATTTTGACTATTTTGACTATTTTTATTTTACATTCTTGAAATGCCCTAATAACTCACCTTTGAGACAGAGAAAATAATTGAGCACACAGTCTTTTTAGTTCTTTTCTCTGTAGCCTCACTTGCACTGAAGATGAATGAACAGGAGACAGAGGCTCCTGTTCTTTTTTAAACTGAAGCTTTGTAAGCACAGTTTACTATACCCAGTTAGCAATGGACACAGGAGTGATCAGTACTGATCACTTACTGTGTACAATTTAGAAAAGGAAGGGGACAGTAAAGGACATTTTTACTGCCCCCCCCCCCCCCCCCCCACACTCATCTTCCCCCTGGTGTACCTGCAGCAGCCAACGGGAGAGGAAAGCATACAGCACTATGGCAGGGGTTGACACAAGGAGTAATCAGATGTGGGCAGCCCAGGGAGGGGGGTTGGTGCGGCGGGTTGGGAGGACAGTTACAGGACAAAAATATAAAAGTCTGTATGCAGCGCTATAAACAGTTGATTGCAGTCGATAGTAGAAAGAGAAGGAGGAGTAAAGATGGGACCCCGCACCAGCTTCAGTGTGAATAGAAACACAACACACCTCAGTGACTCTCTAATCACCTTACCAGAGGAATGAATAAAGCCGGCATCACCAGGGATCCAAGAGGCATCAGCTTACCACAGCAGGTGGACATCTCTATGGTGGGGTCACCAAGCCTGAAGGAACTTGCCACAATCCTCTATCTCCACACTGGTTGAAGGTCCTAAAGGCAAACTCTTTGTAGATAGCATCTCTATCAGTGACCTCTATCCACCCCAAAGACCGCAATTGATGCAGAGCTTGTGTGCTTTCTTCAGACGTTAGACGGTGAGCTTCTGAAGTACTGCGCTGCACATGCTCATTTGCACTCAATTTTTTGGCACTGTCCTGAGCAGTGTCGGTGCATCCATAAGGGGTGCATGGGGCTGCCACCTCTCTCTATAGATTCATGCATTGCATGAATCTGTCTATGGTCACCGCTGCCACCCCTTATTTAGGTACCTGACCCTTTTCAGGCGCCAAGAGCCTGAATTACAGCGGTGGGGTATTTTTTGGAAGCACCAGATTAGAGCTATAGGCTCTAATAAGCATCCAAAAAGGTAAACAACGGGCGATATGCTGGGTGCTATCAGTTCACTCAGCGTTCTGTTAGAAAAGCAAATGGACATTCCCTTTCCTAACACTGTACCACCTCTCAGCCAATCAGGTGCTCAGGTCTGTTACCCGTCACCTGATTGTCTCAAACGACAGACGCTGTGATTGGACCCTTATCAGGCATCCAATCATAGCAGAGGACGGAAAGATGGGATGGGAGAAGACATCAAAATGTCATTGAGGACTCCACAGTGACTCGCTGCCCCACAGAGACAAGGTAAGTGCCAGGCGGGCGGGGGATGCACACTGGCAGCATTTGATGGGCACAGTAGGGGCAATTGATGGGCACACTTACAGCAATTGATGGACACAGTAGCGGCAATTGATGGTGTAACGGAACGTCCCACACTCCGCTTGAGTGCTTCCGTCATATACCACTTCCTATCAGTCTGGATATAGATATCAGATATTCCAGCTGCTCACAAGCACACAACGAGACGAGACTTGTTTGTCTGCTGAACATGGAGTGTTTAATAGAACCAAGAATACAATTGTATATACAGTTTAACGAGGAGGTAACCAGAACATAAATTAACATGAGCTAATTAACTAATCATTTAGCCAAACTAGGCGACTCTTGGATATGACCTTTCAGAGTAGACGTCACGTCTCCTGCTATACAATACACATTATCATAAGTGTAAACACAGGACATCTTCACACAATAGCATGGTCAATTATCACAGAGAACAGACAGATGGCTGGAGGTGAGGACATTAGCACCTAACAGTATGTGTCCCAACAGTATGAATAAGTCACTCTTACAATTAACCCGTTGAGTTCAGAATCAACAAACAGTAAATTGTTATTTACAGATATCCTGGAATATATTGTGGATAATAATTACATAATAATCCCATCTCAGGTAGTCCAAGATATAATTTCTCAGTCATCCTATGCCCCTAGTGGACATTGTGGTGATTTTAGACATAAGATGGTCTGGGGATGTCCCGGGCGAGTCTGTCACAGATGGGTACACTGGCAGCAATTGATGGGCACAGCGTTTGATGACACATTGGTGGCAGTTTATGGGTACATTGGCTGCGTTTGATGGACACAGTGGCTGCGTTAGCTGGCACAGTGGCTGCGTTAGCTGGCACAGTGGCTGCGTTAGCTGGCACAGTGGCTGCGTTAGCTGGCACAGTGGCTGCGTTTCATAGCACAGTGGCTGCATTTCATAGCGCAGTGGCGGAAATTGATGGGCACAGTGGCTGCAATTAATGTTTTTTTTTTTAGTTTGTTTGCGCACCCCAAACATTTTGAGCACCAGCCTCCACTGGTCCTGAGCAATTCAGTGCTGCAGCAGATAATTTTTTTTATGGGAGGCCAAGGTCTACTTTCATTAGTGCCCCAAGTCTAAGGCCTCGTACACACGAGGGGATATGTCCGATGGACCGTTTCAGCAGACATCTCCGCTCGTGTGTATGGGCTAGCGGACAGATTTCTCCACCCGACAGATTTCAAAGCATGCTTTGAAATCTATCCGGTGGAATCTGTCCGCCCGACATGTCTGCTGGTTAGTACACTTACCAGCAGACATGTCGTCCCCCACCGCCGCCACGCCGCCGCCGAATGGATTCGGCGCATGCGCGGAAGTGTTTAACTTCCTGGTGCGGTGACGTGGCGGTGACGTGGCGGCGTCAACGTCACCGCCGCGTCACCGCGCCGTCCGGCGGCGGGGAATTTGATCCGATGGTGTGTACACGCCATCTGATCAAACTCCCGATCGGACATATCCGATGGAAATGGTCCGCGGACCGTTTTCATCGGATATGTCTGATCGTGTGTACGAGGCCTAAGATTCTATCAAGGCTTCTATTCCATCCTCAGCCAAGTCTTTCATTGTAGCCTTGACAAAACCTCAGAGTCGATTCTCCCTTGGCATATTTTTATTGGCTCGAGTCATTTGTTGCTGTATTGATTGGCCTTAAAATAAATAATTTATTAACAGCAGTAACAAGTTTTCAAACATAAAAAATTAATTACGTTTGCTTTAATAAAACTCGGGCGATTTCTTCTGCTGGATCAGTTCTTTTCATTTATCCCCGGAGATGTCAAGTATTCTCCAATAAATCTGCATGCGCAGTTTTGAGTTAGCCGCTATTAAGCAGGTTTACGACGCCGTTGCTTTCTCTAGCGTCTTGTTCCACAGCGCGCATTTTAAACGTTGGCGGTACTTAATAATTCACAAACGCGTAAATAATGAAAACTTAATTATCATTTTCACCCAAGAGTCAGTGATGCAGAGAAAACTTTTTGAGAATGTATTTTAGATTTTATTTGTGCAACTTTTTACTTTTTTTTTGCAGATAAACAATATTTAACCAAGTTTTATGCAGTTTATTAATGAGATCCGGAGGTGCATGGTACAAACAATACTGTCATAGAAATATATTAGCCACTGTGACCTAAAAGCTGAAAAGTATACATGGGCATGGAACAGACCACTACTTTTTCTGTAGAGTCTTCAGGGGGCGAGAAACGCAAAGGCAACATGGCTGTTACCTGAACTACATTAACCGCTTAAGGACCAGCCGCCGCAGTTGTACGGCTGCATGTTGGCTCTCCTGGTCGAATCACCATCATTGTACGTCGGCCACTTTAGGAGCTCCGGCGGATTGCCGCGACGCCAGAGCCGATATGTGTGGCCAGCGGCCACAGAGAGCCAGCACGGGGATCTGTCAATGTAAACAGACATATCCCTGTTCTGACAGGGGAGGACAGAGAGATTGCCTGTTCCTAGCGATTATGAACAGCAATCTGTCTCCTCCTCCTGTCAGTCCCCTCCCCCCACAGTTAGAAACACCTCCCAGGGAAGACATTTAACTCCTTGATCACACCCTAATGTTAACCTCTTCCCTTCCAGTGATATTTACACAGTAATCAGTGCATTTATATATCTCTGATCGCTGTATAAATGTCAATGGTCCCAAAAATGTGTCAAAAGAGTCCGGTCGGTCCGTCGCAATGTCGCAGTCCTGCTGAAACATGCAGATAGCCGCCATTACTAGTAAAAAAGAATAATAATAATAAAAATGTCATACATCTATCCCCTATTTTGTAGACACTATGGGCCGGATTCACGTAGATCGGCATATCTTTATGCCAGGATAGCACATCGTTTTTACGCTATGCCGGCACAACGTTGACAGGCAAGCATGCTAAAAACGGCAATGAGAGATGATCTGTGAGATCATCTCTCATTCGCCGCACAGATCGCATCGCAAACGGCCACTCTGATTGGCCGTTCGCCGCGATCTGTGATTGGCTGTGTCCAAGGGACATGGCCAACACAGGGCTTCTCCGCAGCGCGCTCTAGAGCGTGCGTGGGAATGCCCAAAGGGGCGGCCGTCTTTTGACGGCATGTTGGATATTCAGACCCACGCTGTAGCCGTCATTTGGCTATACCGCGGGTCTGAAGTGGTTAAAAAGTTGCGCTCCTCCTTCTGCTGTTCGGTGATAGGCGGAACATTCCCAGAAAACACTGTGTTCAGTGCTTCGCCTATCACGATCACTCTCTCGTTCGTGATAGACGGGCGATCGTGATAGGCGATCACTCCATCAGAGGTTCTGTCTTTCTCTTTCAAAGGCGTAGTTAGGCCTCAACTCCGACCTAGACTTCCGTGGAGGCACCACACGCAGGTGTCCTCCTGGGTTGAAGAGGCGGGCTGGAGAGAGCACGCCAAACACGTCCCCATCCTTCTGTTACCTCCCCCAGCAGGCTTCACGGGGAGCAAAACATTCTGGGGTTGTACAGTTGCACTCTGGGTGTTGTAGTTTATAAATAAACCAAGGCAATTGAGTCCCTTTCTCCCTGTACTCAGTTTCCCATCATTCCTTGTTGTACCCGTGCAAAAGTAAATAGAAGGTGGCTATAACACAACTTGGCCACCGGAGGGAGCTGAGATCCTCCTTAATCTGCAATGACAGCAGTCTTTAAATCTTGTGATTTTAAAGTAGAAGTTAATACCCCGCTACAATTGTATATAAATAAATAAGACATCCCTTGAAAATAAGCCCTAGTGTGTTTTTTGTAGTCAAAATTAATATAAGACCCAGTCTTATTTTCGGGCAAACACAGTATTTGTATGAAAAAAAGGACATACCGTATATACTCGAGTATAAGCCGAGTTTTTCAGCCCTTTTTTTTAAGGCTGAAAATACCCCCCTCAGCTTATACTCGAGTCAGTGTACCTGAAATTATTGACAGGCTGCGGGCTTCCATTGTTTAAAAGTCACGGTCTCCTCCTGGCCCCTTCCGTGATAGGCGTTTCTCAGCAGACACAGTTCCGCCTATCACAGACGTTCTCTCATCCTCGGACTCAGTTTCCCAGCAGACATTGGGCCAGATTCAGACACACTTAATTTTGCGCTGCGTAATCGAAATACTCTACGCTGCCGTATTTTCCCAGGCTCTACATTGAATTCTGGTAGATTTTTGCCCGTACGCTACGGCGGCGTAGTCTATTTCTCGCCGCGTAATCGAAATACGCGATTAGGGGGCGTGAAGCATTTAAATTAAGCGCGTCCCCGCGGCGATCGAACTGCGCATGCTCCGTTCAGAAATTTCCCGCCATGCATTGCGCAAAATCACGTCGTCGTTTACGAACATTCCTATTCCTATTCCTATTCCCGGACGACTTACGTTAAAAATAATAAAAGACGTCGGAAAACGTAGAAATTTGACGCTGGAACGACGGCCATACTTAACATGGGCTGTCTAATATTAGAGCAGCAAAAAGCTGGTATAGTGTTACGCAAAAAAAAGATGACTAAAGGTGCCGTGAGAGATTGCGATTGAAGATCGTAATTTCTGGGATCGCCGGCAAAAGCTCATTAGCATACCCCGACGCGGAAAACGACGGGAAGTCCACCTAGTGGCCGCAATTTTATTGCAGCGTAGATCCGAAGGCGTACGAACATGTAATCCAGTCGAATTGAAGCCCGCAGCCGTCTATTCATGGTTTGAGGTTTCCGACTAGCTAAAAAACACGCGTAATTTGAAATTACTCCAGTCTAACACCAGTTAGACAGGAGTTACGGCTCTCTGAATCTGGCCCATTGTGTTTAGTGTTCCGCCAATCATGAACGTCCTTTCATCCTTGAACAAGAGGAGGTCCATGATTGGCGGAACACTGAACACAGTGTCTGCTGGGAAACGGAGTGAGGTTGCAATGGGCACAGTGAGGTTGGGCACAGTGAAGTTGCAATCGGTGCAGTGAGGTTGGGCACAGTGAGGTTGAAATGGGCAGAGTGAGGTTGGCACAGTGAGGTTGCAATGGGCACAGTGAAGCTGCAAATGGGCATTGTTGACCCTCTTTTCCGCTTACAGTAGCTGTTGCATTCTCACTCTAGGCTTATACTCGGGTCAATAAGTTTTCCCATTTTTTGTGGTAAAATTAGGTACCTCGGCTTATACTCGGGTCGGCTTATACTCGAGTATATACTGTACATTTATTTTTTTGGGGGGGGGTACATCGTTGCACGACTGCACAATTGTCAGTTAAAGTAACGCAGTGCTGTATTGCGAAAAATATTAATTATTGATTAACCACTAGAGGGAGCTCTATAGTTGACACGATCGTATTTGGCTTCCCTGCCTAACGGCTGAACCTCCTGCACTTCTTTTGTGAGAGTGTAAAGTTCTTAAACCCGCGCATGCTCAGAAGCAAGTTATGAGATGGGAGCTTCAATGGAACAGAGTGCCGTCGAAAGTGTCTTACGTAACCGCGCTTTGCAAGAGCATTTTCAGAAAACGATGGTGTGTATGCAACATCGTTTTTTAAAATGAAGTTTGAAAAACGTCGTTTTGTTTCATGAGATAAAACAACGTTTTTTTACATCACAAAAAGTGATCGTGTGTACGCGGCATTATTCTTAGGCCTTGTACACACGATCGGTCCATCTGACGAGAACGGTCCAAAGGACCGTTTTCATCAGTTAACCGACGAAGCCGACTGACGGTCTGATGTGCCTACACTCCATCGGTCAGAACGCGGTGACGTAAAACACACGATGTGCTGAAAAAAACAAAGTTCAATGCTTCCAAGCATGCGTCGACTTGATTCTGAGCATGCGCGGCCTTTTGACCGGTGCCTTTGCATACTAACGATCGGTTTTGACCCATCGGTCAGGCGTCCATCGGTTCAATTTTAAAGCAAGTTCTCTGTTTTTGGACCGAAGGACAACTGACCGATGGGGCCCACACACGATCGGTTTGGACCTTCAGTCCGTTTTCATCGGTTTGGACCGATCGTATGTACGCGGCCTAAGGTGCAGTAACCTTTTGCAACCAGAGTTCAATCTGCTGATCATCAGACCAGATTTACTGTCCACAGCTCATTTCAGAAGTAAATCAAGGACAGTGTGACGTTTTCAGTCCTTTACTGATTGTTAGGGGGAAACCTGGCCTTGTAGGCTTAAAACGTTTTATTATATGAGAATATAATGTATGGGGGGGGGGGGGGGGGTACGCAGTTCACATGTAACAAAGAGCTGAGCCTCACGCAGACTTTTAATGCAAAAAGCGGCTGAAAGCACGTCCATAAAGGAAGTATTGAGAATGAATTCACTCTTGTCAAGGCCACTGTACAGCTACTCTTCAGAAAATCCTTCTCAGCACCTTTCATTAAGGCAAAGTGCAAAAACTCTCAATGTTGTTAAAGAGCAAATGAAACCTGAATAAACCAATTGCCCGATATTATGATGAAAGCAGAACTCTCTGTTGCAGATATATAGAGGAAAATACTTGTCATTGTCAATGCCTTTCTGTAATGTATTGTCCATAGATTAACCCCTTCCCAACTACCCAACTGTCCCTGATTTCGAGGGACTGTCCCTGATTTGGAGCAATGTCCCTCTGTTCCTCTTTCCTCCTCATGTGTCCCTCATTTTGGTCTGATCTTTATATTTATATATAAAATGCACTTGTTATCTTTCAAAAGGTGTTTCCCAGCCCTAAACTAATTTCTAAATTGCTGCATTTGTACATTTTAAAAGGAATAGTAGTGGTAAAAAAAAAGCACTTGTGGATTTAATTAACCTCTCCTTTTGGTTAATTCTCCTTTAAGTGGGTGTGGCAGGGGGCGTGTCCTATGCCTACATAGGTTTGCTAGTAAGTGTCCCTCATTACCATCTCAAAATGTTGGGAGGTATGCAACTGTAATCTATAGTTTAACCACTTAAGAACCGGACCAATATGCAGGTAAAGGACCGGGCCCCTTTTTGCGATTCGGCACTGCGTCGCTTTAACTGACAATTGCGCGGTCATGCGACGTGGCTCCCAAACAAAATTGGCGTCCTTTTTTTCCCCACAAATAGAGCTTTCTTTTGGTGGTATTTGATCACCTCTGCGGTTTTTATTTTTTTTGCGCTATAAACAAAAATAGAGAGACAATTTAAAAAAAAAATGCAATATTTTTTACTTTTTGCTAAAATAAAAATCCCCCAAAAATATATAAAAAAAGCATATTTTTTCCTCAGTTTAGGCCGATACGTATTCTTCTACCTATTTTTGGTAAAAAAAAATTGCAATAAGCGTTTATCGATTGGTTTGCGCAAAATTTATTGTGTTTACAAAATAGGGAATAGTTTTATTGCATTTTTATTAATAATTTTTTTTTTTACTACCAATGGTGGCGATCAGCGATTTTTTTTTGCGACTGCCGCATTATGGTGAACGATTTTTGGGACCATTGTAATTTTCACAGCAAAAAGTGCTATAAAAATGCATTGTTTACTGTGAAAATGACAATTGCAGTTTAGGAGTTAACCACTAGGGGGCGCTGAAGGGGTTAAGTGTGACCTCACATGTGTTTCTAACTGTAGGGGGCGGGGCTTGACGTGTGACATCATTGATCGTCCTTCCCTATATCAGGGAACAATCAATGACACTGCCACAACGAAAAACAGGGAAGGTGTGTTTACACTCACCTCTCCCCGTTCTTTAACTCCGGAGACCAATCGCGGGACACCGGCGGCGATCGGGTCCGCGGGGGCCACGGGTGCGGTCACGGAGCTTCGGACCAGGGTCCCCCCACGGCTGTGCTTAAAGTGGAAGTTCGCCTAAAAATACATTTTTAACATTGCATTTATGACATTAAATATGATTAGAATCGGCTGGTTTTTTTAAGAAAAATAGGCTCATGTTTCCATGATGTATTCTCAACCCGGCTTCCGGGTATGATGATCGGGGTTGGGCATTCCTAATTGATGGACAGGCATCCGTCCGACGCATACAGCGCGTCACGAGATTCCGAAAGAAGCCGAACGTCGGTGCGCAGGCGCCGTATAGAGCCGCACCGACGTTCAGTTTCTTTCGGCATCTCGTGACGCGCTGTATGCGTCGGACGGAAGCCTGTCCATCAATTAGGCACACCCAGCCTTGACCGTCATACCCGGAAGCAGCGATGAGAACACATCTTGGAAACAGTATGTACGGAACATATTTTTTTTAAAAACCAGCCGATTCTAATCATATTTACTGTCATAAATGCAATGTTAAAAATTTATTTTTATGCGAACCTCCCCTTTAAGGAATCACGTACGGGTACGTGATTGTGCCCAGCCGTGCCATTCTCCCGCAACTCACAACCTGCACTGTGCAGTGACAGCTGTCAGACTGGGCTCTGTCTGCCAGCTGTGGTCCCCAATAATATCTGGCAACCAGTAAGTGAGGCATGGGGCATAGGCGTGAGCACAGGGTGTTCCGGATGTGCCTGGGCACACCCTAATCACCCTGTACTGTGCATATTCCCCCTGCTGCTTGGCTGCAGAGAAAGAGACTGGGGAATATTTGTCGTCAGTTCTTTTCTCTGTGTCAAAAGTGAGACATCAGGGATCTGTTTAGATCCCTGATATTTCACCAAATCCCCACAATGGGGCTCCTAAACCAAAAAATGACTGCAAAAAAATATTGTAAAAAAGAATAAAAAATATAATAATAAATAAATAATATTTTTGTAAAAGAAAAAAAATAATCAAATAATTAAAATAAACTACTGACACCAATCTCTGCCCTACTGATATTGCCCACTGCTCTACTGACACTGTCATATACGGACCAGTTCAGCGGACAAATCCGATCGTGTGTATGGGCTAGCGGACATGTCCGTCAGATATGTCCGCTGGTTGGTACACTAACCAGCGAACATATCTGCCCGCACAAGCGTCGAATGGATGCGACACATGCGTGGAAGTTTTTTACTTCCTGGTGCGGTGACATGGCGGCCTCAACGTCACCGCCACGTCACTGCGCTGTCTGCCGGCGGGGATTTTGATCCGATGGTGTGTACACTGGCCGGGTCAAACACAGGCGGGCAGGTCAGGTATCGAAGTGGAATCCAGGCCGGGTCAGTTCATCAGGCGTGCAGCAATCAGGTTTAGAAGGAGAACAGAAGCGAGGTCAGGACGAGCTGAGATCAGGGACAGGCAGCAAGCAGGAGTAATCAAGGGAAAGCCAGATCAAATAACCAGATAGCAATGAGAGTCACAGGTAGCAGGGGTCTCAAGAAAATGCTCTAGACCGGACAGCAAGGCAGCAAAGTATCTGATCTCTTTAAATAGCCTATTTGGCGCCAAGTGTTGTCATAGTGCGCCCGTGCGGCCGAACGGCCCCTCCGCGCATAGGCATTACTCTGACACTGTTGTTGCTAGGCAGACTGCTGAAACGCCTTTCCTGACAATAAGTGATGCATTGTAATTAGTGTTGCTCACGAATATTCGCATTGCGAATATTCGTAACGAATATTGCAGATTCGAGTTTTCGCGAATAAATCGAATATCGCAGTGAATATTCGTATTTTTTCAATTTTTTTTTTAAAACAGATCACATCCTAGTGATCTCCATCGACGTCTCAAAGCATTGCTGGTATGATTAGAGACCCTGGGCCGAGTAGCTGAGGCGATCCTTTTATGTTGCCGAATATTCGCAATGCGAATATTCGTAATTCGAATATTCGCAAATACTTTCTCTGCCCTTTTGTGTTTTGTGTATAAAAAAAATAAAAAATTAGCTTTAGTTTAGTCATATAAGTTTGTGTAAGTAGAGTTAGTGTTTAGGGCCTATTAGTTTAGTAATCCAGGAAATGATCTCCGTTTTTGCGTGTTGACGAGAATTTCGCAATCAATTTCGCATTCGCATTAGCGAAATTTTGCATTTGCATTAGCGAAATTTCGCAATATTGTTTTTTTGATAAAATTTCACGAATATTCGATATTAGCGAATATTTCACAAATATTCTTCTATATATTCGTGAAATATCGCGAAATCGAATATGGCGTATTCCGCTTAACACTAATTGTAATTAATAGTACCATCGTCCAGAACATTTGAATGTATTGATATCGGAAATTTGGTCCCCCTCTGTGATCCTCTACAGGCAAGGGTTTTATAGGTAGGCAGCTGACCCCTTTCCCTATTCTATACAATGTTATTATCTTCACTCATGACTGTACTGTTGCTTTGGCTAATTGTATACTTTTTGATTAATTGTTAATTAAATTACAGATATTCTCCTGACGAAGCGGCACTAGTCTGCAAAACTAGTTGAGATGTTTCTCGTGACCCCCAATACCATTGTGATTTTACCCTACTCGGGATCATTATACTGGCGATATGTACGGTTGTCACAATTTTAAACTGTATATGATTTTGTGCGTTTTATTGTGTTTGTATTAATAAAAATTCCATATATATATTTTTCTATATACGTGTCTATACACTTGACTTTATCCACTTGCCTGTACCACAATAGTCCAAATGCCCCTGTCCCTTGGTTGTTTGGTTTGGGGACCAAATTTCAAATCAACCCCCTATCTGTGAGAGATACATTGGGTGGATTGGAGATCGTGAAAGGGAGAAATTGAACAGTCCTGATAGAATGGAAAGTCTTTCTGACTTATCCTTGAGGTGAGCAGATAAAATAGCTGCTGGTGGTGTTCACAAGCAATAAGAATTAATCTGTGGACGTTATATTACAATGGCCTGGTAATAAAGTGGTTAATTTATGGGACATTTATTATGAATTTTTATGAATTTGAATTTTATTGCATGTATAAATAGCACCAAGTATAGCATTGAATTATCACCGCACTGTGTGTGTGTCTTTTGGTAAATATACACGTGCAGTTTGGTGAGAAGGCAACAACTGTTGGCGCAATTATTTGAAAATGGAAGAAGTTCTAGATGACGGTTAATCTCCCTCGGTCTGGGGCTCCATGCAAGATCTCATCTCATGGGCCATCAATGATCATGAGGAAGGTGAGAGATCAGCCCAGAACTATACAGCAGAACCTGGTCAATGACCTGAAGACAGCTGGGACCACAGTCTCAAAGAAAACTATTAGTAGCACACTACGCCTCAATTCGCCCCTATTCTCAAATGCGAATCTAACAGGACCACCAGCCCTGGGATCCCTACCCTATTACCCTGATACTCCTTCTTGGGTAACCAGGTCATCTCTAGGACTTCCCTGTGTGAACCCCCAACCTTGGTGGCTGCCTCAGTAATTTGCTGGGAGACCCGGACGCTGTGCCCATAGATCGTCTCCTGACGAAGCGATTATTAAATTGCGAAACTAGTCGAGACCCGAGACTGACTGTCTCCTAGCGCCTCTGGTCCACCCGTACCCCCTCCTCCATTTTGAAGGGATTGCACATCTGGTGACCCATACCCTATATATGTACTGTGTTTTTAAATGTACTGCATGTATTGTTGTTTTAAAAAATCTGTTTCTATGTATATTATGTAAATACATTTTTCAAGAATTAGAGTCGGTTCACACTGGGGCGACACGACTTCCAGTACGACTTTCAGAAGCAACTTCAACACGACTTGAGCATGAACCACAGGGCGATCTGGGGTGATTTACAACACGACTTGAAGTCCTTTTCAGGTCAGGAGACATTCCAGTGGCCAATAAAACAACAATCAGCTCTGGGAGAGGGAAGGAGAGGGAGCGGTTTGCCTGAGAAATGTATGTTATCTTGCTGGAAAGTAGCTTCAATTAAAACAGTGATCAGACTTGGAAGCGACTTCCATTGAAATCAATGGGTACAAATCGCCTAGAAGTCTGATTGAAGTAGTACAGTAACCTCTTCTGAAGTCGGAGCGACATGAGTAGTGTGTATTAACACCGCTCCCATTCACTTACATTGCTTTTCTGGACAGCGCGACTTGGGACGACTTGAGACGACTTCAAGTCGGATCCCAAGTCGCCCCAGTGTGAACCGACTCTTACCCTTTTGTATCACTCTGGTTGAGTATAAATACCTTACCCTGTACCGGTATAGTCCTCCCCGCCCACTTATTTTCTGTCGGTTTTCAGGGTCTCTGGGGATTCCCTGAAACCTTCAAACTAATCTCTTACCTTTATGTAAGTGTTGGATTATTTATGCTACTGTTCATTAAACATTGCATTCAGAGGCGCTTTTCTGTTTTTTCCTTATCCTCCATGTTAAAGTTGAGGTTGGGTGATTTAGAAAGAGCTCCTTTAATGCCGCGTACACACAATCGGACATTCCGTCAACAAAACCGTGCATTTTTTTCCGAAGGAATGTTGGCTCAAACTTGTGTTGCATACACACGGCCACACAAATGTTGTCGGAAATTCCGTACGTCAAGAACACGGTGACGTACAACAATACGACGAGCCATGAAAAATGAAGTTCAATAGACAGTGCGGCTCTTCTGCTTGATTCCGAGCATGCGTAGATTTTTGTGCGTCGGAATTACATACACACAATCGGAATTTCCGACTAGAACTTTTGTTGTCGGAAAAATTGAACATTTGTTGTCAAATTCCGACAGCAAATGTCCGATGGAGCATACACACGGTTGGAATATCCGACCAAAAGCTCACATTGAACATTTGTTGTCTAAAATTCCTATTGTGTGTACGCGGCATTACTATTCGTTTTTTTTTTCCTCTCGGATAGGAAGCAAAGAGAAATCTCTCAAATGGGACACAGACATAGGGGAAAAAAAACTGACACGGATCCCAAACATTCCCCACTCTATCCAAAATCAGAAAAAAAAGCTTTTTAGCTTTTGCATACACTTTGGGCCAGATTCAGGTAGATGGGCGAATCTTTATTTTGGAGTAACGTTTCTCATTTACGTTACTCCGCCGAAACTTTAGGAGCAAGTACTGTTATTCACAAAGCACTTGCTCCTAAAGTTGCGGCGGCGTTGCGAAAATGAGTCGGCGGAATTCAAATTGGGCGGGTAGGGGGCGTGTATTATTATAACTAGGCGCGATCCCGCGGCGAACGTACTGCGCATGCGTCGACTGTCAGTGCGCATGCTCCAAATTCTGTCAGTGAACGTCAATGACGTCAATCCCCATTCACGGACGTTTTACGCAAACGACGCGAACATTTTTAAATTCGACGCGATGACGACGGCCATACTTAACATAGGATACTCCACTAGGGGGCTGTTTTTTCTTTACGCCGCGTATCTCTTACGGAAACGTCGGAAAGTCACTGCGTCGGGCCCGAATACGATCGTGAATTGCCGATTCTCGCTGATTAACATATTCTCGGCGTTAATCAGCGGGAACGCCCCGAGCGCCATTTTTAAAATTGCAGTTCCGATACGACGGCGAAATACAATTACGCTGCTCGTATAGGAACTTCAACCCGGCGTTTCTTGTTTTCTGCTTACAGAAAACAGAAACGCCGGTTCAAAGTGAGAGTTAGGCTGGAGTATCACTGATACTCCAGCCTAACTCTACCTGAATCTGGCCCTTTGAGTGTTATTTTTTAAGCCCCATTTATTTTTCCCATTTTCAGATGAATTTTTTTGACTTGTGTGCAGTTTGTGGGGAGACAGTATGTTAACATCAATCCCATTAATAGCCACAGAGCACTTATCTCCATTAGACCTCTCTTGTAAATGCAAAATTATCTGACCATTGTACACTAACAAAATTATTCAAGTGTCATTACCATCTTTGGGTTGTGACTAAACAAGATGGAGAGCATTTATTTATCATGAAAGGCAGAGCTATTCAGGAAATAAGCCATTACTTACTCTTGCATCAGAAGCGAACAACAACGAGAGCCTTTAGTGGGACCCATCAGCATTAATGACTGTCTTTATCTGCCGAGATGTACATTGACATTCACGTCGGCGAAATTTTATGATTCATCCTCTAAATGACACGGCTTATTATCATAGACGGGACTTACGCTAAACTTTCTGAGAACTGCATCGGCGAGTGTGCGGCTTACGTGTTCTGGTTTATAATGTTTTCTTTTAACCTTTCTTTGAGTTTTCTGAATACATTGCTATAGAGTTCCAATATCCTTCCATATTTTCTAGGTATATACTGCATATATTTTTTTCAAGTTTTTTATTTTCCACAGCCCAAGCAAAATAAACAGACAGAACATGGTTAAGCACCAACATTTAAGGAAGAGTAGATGTTCTGCTTAGGTACAGGATCCATGGGCTACAACCGACACCGGGAGCATGTTTCGGTAGTCATTGGTCACTAACGCAGTCTATAAAAAAAAAAAGGAAATCGTAAGCCCTATCCATCTAAAAGCCTCAGAATGGATTTTATTGTGTCTCGTAACTCACAGACAAGTCCATCGGACACCTTTCACTTGGTCAAGAGCTTACTCATAGGGTGACTATAAGTAAGCCCCTGATGAGTGAAACGCATTTGAGAGTTTGCATACCTGATGAACTTTGAACTTTCATATGGTCATTGGTTCCTCTTCTCTTCTTTTTTTAGGGCCTTCTATGGTCATGCATAACATTAATATTGGCATTGAGCAGGGCAGGAAAATACATTATGTAGCGTCCCCTTACTTTCAGTACGGGCACTACGCTAAAGTTAGTGGGTGAATGGGAGAGTTACTTTTGCTCCCATTCGTGATTTGTTAAATTACAGGTTACTGTTGTTCCAGAACTGTCCTGTGGGTCAGTCTGCGTTCCAGGGGTGCTATCCCACACCTGGGCGACAGTTGGCGCTAGAGGGGTTCTGGCGGAGTCACTTTTCCCCAGCAGCCAATTGGAGGAGTTTTTCCCTTGCTGGGCATGCTGGGAGGGGTATATCTGTGACAGGCGCCATGATTCTTGGTTCTCTCCACGGGGTCCACGTTCCAGGTGCGGCATCCACCTTCAGGGTGCGCGCATCCACGGACCCCGCCCGCATGGCCCACCTGGCCAGAGCTGCCTGCTCCATGGAGCTCCATCCAGATGTTGAAAGGGGGCCCCAGTGACTTACTGGGTCCCCAACCTTACTGAGAAGATCCCAGGCTGTGTGCCGTTCAGTGGGGGGTCGGCTTGAGGAGAACTCGGAGACAGGTTATCCAAAAGGGCTTGAAAGAACCATCGGGGATCTGGTCACTGGGATTCGACAGGTACATGGTAGCTGTCAACCAGTGAACCCTTTCATTGCAGTACTGGGAGGATTTGCTCAATCCAAATTTGTTCTCTGAGTACTGAATTACTAGGCCTGTGGCAGAGGCCCGAGCCAGACCTGCATCAGAGGCCTGTTCCTTCCAGCAACTTAAAAGTGAAATTTCGGCTGCCAGGCCTGTGACGAGGGTCTGTCCGGGGGCACTTCACCCGCTCTGGCTAGAGCGGCGACAAACTTAATCTACTACTATGGAGAGCAGAATTGCACTGTTCATATCCAGGTCTGATACCACACTGTTCTCTACTGCTTCATCAACCTTTCCTATCGTACCTTCCGTTGATGTTGGACCTGTTAGGCCTTGGAATAAAGCATTTGAAAAACCCATTTGGTGACTGGACATTACTCTCACTGCTACTACTCACTGCTACTACCCCTAGACACATTACAAGGTAACTTAATACGCCAATCCCAAAAACAACCAGCGGCTCCTTCGGGGGTGAGCGCTACAATTATATTACCAAAAGTATTGGGACAGCCTGCCTTTACACGCACATGAACTTTAATGGCATCCCAGTCTTCACGGTCAACCAAGAAGGGGCAGAATACCTCCCAATGACACCAATAATGGGGCACAATCTTAGGCCCCGTACACACGGCCGAGGTTCTCGCTGAAAATCAGCGAGAACCTCGCTGGAATGCACATTCCAGCGAGGACCTCGGCCGTGTGTACGGTCTCGGCGAGCTTCCCGTCGGGAAGCTCGTCGAGCCGAAAAAGAGAGCACGCTCTCTTTTTTCTCGACGGCCCGCCTGGAAGAATGGCTGGTTGCCATTCCCGACGGGCGGGTCGCCGAATTCGACGGCCGGGAGAGAACCTCGACGGGCGGAACGATGTGTTCTGCCCGTCGAGGTTCTGGGTCGTGTGTACGCGGCCTAAGTGATGCTGTATATGGAATTACAGGGGGCCACTGTTGAGACCCATTCAGGTCCTAACACTATTTGCATTAATATATATATATATATATATATATATATATATATATATATATACACACAGTACAGACCAAAAGTTTGGACACACCTCATTCAAAGAGTTTTCTTTATTTTCATGACTATGAAAATTGTAGATTCACACTGAAGGCATCCAAACTATGAATTAACACATGAGGAATTATATACATAACAAAACAGTGTGAAGCCGCGTACACACGGCAGAGAACCTCGACGGGCAGAACACATCGTTCCGCCCGTCGAGGTTCTCTGCCGGCCGTCAGATTCGGCGACCCGCCCGTCGGGAATGGCAACCAGCCATTCATCCAGGCGGGCCGTCGAGCAAAAAGAGAGCGTGCTCTCTTTTCGCTCGACGGGATTCCCGACGGGCGGGGCGAGCCAGGAGCGTACACACGGCCGAGGTCCTCGCTGGAATGCAGCTTCCAGCGAGGTTCTCGCTGGTTTCCAGCGAGAACCTCGGTCGTGTGTACGCCGCCTGAAACAACTGAAAATATATGTCATATTCTAGGTTCTTCAAAGTAGCCACCTTTTGCAGCAGACACATCTCTAGAACAACTGATAAGAGGAGACTGTGTGAATCAGGCCTTCATGGTAGAATATCTGCTAGGAAACCACTGCTAAAGAAAGGCAACAAGCAGAGGAGACTTGTTTGGGCTAAAGAACACAAGGAATGGACATTAGACCAGTGCAAAAGGGCCAACAAGTGCTAAGCATCCCTGGGAACTCCTTCAAGACTGTTGGAAGACCATTTCAGGTGGCTACCTCTTGAAGCTCATCAAGAGAATGCCAAGAGTGTGCAATGCAGTAATCAAAGCAACAGGTGGCTACTTTGAAGAACCTAGAATATGACATATTTTCAGTTGTTTCACACTTTTTGGTTGTGTATATAATTCCACATGTGTTAATTCATAGTTTTGATGCCTTCAGTGTGACTCTACAATTTTCATAGTCATGAAAATAAAGAAAACTCTTTGAATGAGAAGGTGTGTCCAAACTTTTGGTCTGTACTGTGTATATATATATATATATATATATATATATATATATATACAGGGCTCACAATTTCAAGTCCTGAGCTACTAGCCAGGCCTCAAGAGTTACTCGCCACCAGTTGCCCCACCTAATTCATACACTGCCCTGCGCCTAATTGCACCCATAAACACGCCCTCATAGATTATCTCATGGAATTACACTGTTAAATGTTTTATGCAGAATCAAGTTACAAAATTAAATATTACCAACAACAACTTTAACAAAATGGGGCAGGGCACTGGGGGCAGACCAGAGGGACAGGGCACTGGGGGCAGACCAGAGGGACAGGGCACTGGGGGCAGACCAGATGGACAGGGCACTAGAACTGGGTCTCTTCCCTATTCTCTTGCTGTCTCCTCTGCAACTTCCATCCATCCTCTCTCTCCCTCTCCCTCTCCTATTCATCTCATCATCAGGAGCCTGTGTGTGCGGCTCCACGCTTGCATGTCCCCACTTCCCCCTTTTATTCAGGGTGGCAGTAAGGAGAGGAGCTACAGCACAGCGGGAGGGAGTACAATCCAGCGCTGAGATCCACACAACTGCACAGCCATTGACACCATAGCACAGCGCACACTGACACTGCACAGCACACATTGAGACCAGTCTGTTCACAGTGCTCAGGCTGAACTGTTGGACACTTACTTACACAAGGAGAAGAAAACTGCACAAACTGGAAGGCTGCCACTCTCATGTCAGGGCAACTTTCAGTGAGCGCTGCACCGGAGTGGTAATTTTTGCAATCCTCCACCTCACTCATTACTTTCTGCTCTCCAGCTACATTGGTCGGAGGAGGGGGGCAGGCTCAGAGAGGTCATACTGTTAGGCCCAATGGCTTAATGAGAATTGTAAGAAGAGCACCTGTGTACTGCTCTGCCTGTGCCCAGATCACCTGGGCATGCACCTTTCCTCTTCGGCCGCCAATCTCATCGGGACTCTAAGGCCGCGTACAGACGAGGAGACATCTTTGCTCAAACATGTCCGATGGACCGTTTCTAGCGGACATGTCTCCTCGGATTTTGGTCCAATGGCGTGTACGAAAATCCCCTCTGACTGAGGATGCAGTGACGTGGCGGTGACGTTGACACCGCCATGTCACCACTCCAGGAAGTAAAATGCTTCCACGCATGCGTCAAATACATTCGACGCATGCGGGAGATTTATGTCCGCTGGTTAGGCGTACTAACCAGCGGACATGTCCGACGGACAGGTTTGCAGTGGACAAATTTCAAAGCATGCTTTGAAATTTGTCCGCTGGAAAAACCTGTCCGCTAGGTCGTACACACGATCGGATATGTCCGCTGAAACTGGTCGGCGGACCAGTTTCAGCGGACATATTCGATCGTGTGTACGCGGCCTAAGTGTAGGCACAGATTGGAGGGAGATTGGTCATGCAGCCCTGTCATCACTTGCCCCCAGCTTAAATCCACTCGCCAAATGCTGGTAGGCGAGTGGAAATTTTGAGGGCTGTATATATATATATAAATATATATATATATATATATATATATAAGAAGGCCAGTATGGTGGCCTGAGTTTATGGGAGGAGCCCGGAGGGTATTTAAGCAGCCCACTCACACATGCTCTTTGTCGGTTCAGTGTGCAGTACTACACGTCACTGGGCCGACTCTTCCCAGCTCACCTCATGTCCGTGAG
Source organism: Rana kukunoris (assembly GCA_029574335.1). Taxonomy (NCBI): domain Eukaryota; kingdom Metazoa; phylum Chordata; class Amphibia; order Anura; family Ranidae; genus Rana; species Rana kukunoris. Next base: position 30,565,678 of record CM056049.1, on the reverse strand, counting down.
TCTGCGCATTCAATCGCATTCGACATCACAATCGCTTTGTGGCTTCTCCCTTCATGGTCTTCGCCGGCGGTTCCCGCTTACTGTCGCAGGTAGGATTCAAACCTTTTCGTATCTTGTGCAATCTTGCAATTCGTTATGCTTTCTATCCTGCACCCCTTTTGGAAAAAAAATCTGCCTCTGAGTTATTGTTGCTCATGTTCCAACATCATTTGGCTCAGGCGTAGTACATTTGTAACTTCCTTTTGCCAAACATACGATTCATTTGTAAATCCATTTGGAGATTAGCATGTGTTTGTATGGGTTCTTTGGCAGATTGAGGTGGTAATTGGACTCACATGGTGCCTTGTCTGCACTTGATTAGCCTGGGGGGATGGGTGGTTGGTAGGTGTTCGGTTTCAAAGCAAGGGGTAGCATACACTCTACAACCAAATCGTTTCAGATTCGTTCAATACTCCTTACTACCGATTCGTATCGAATTTGTTTCATGCATTTTTACAACCGTTTTGTATCAGATACATTGCATGCTTTCTACCGTTGTCATTCATTGTTCCCCCATGCCGTGTGTTTTTAGTTCCCGCAGCGGAACTTACGAATTGTTTGTTCACGGTTCTTCTCTCTCATTTATTTACCAAAGTTTTTGCCTGTGCGTCATGCATGGCGCCACACTACACTCTTCGGATGTGTTGCACATCCACTCCAGTCCAAAGCACACCCAGTCGCACGTTTACTGTCCCAGGTAGGATTCGTTAGCTTGTTTGTCATGTCAAATTCGTGGCCACTCATGGTGTCACCCGTACCATATGTTTGGTTCCCGCAGTGGAGCTTACAAAGCATTGATACGCACTTCTAGTGTTCTATTTTCTACACCAAACCTCATTGTTTTGCCCCATGCACGGCATCACGCTACACCTTCCCGACATGTTTCACTCCAGCCACAGTCCGCCACAAACTCACTTGCATGGCCCACTGTCGCAAGTAAGATTTGTTATTACATTCTTTATGTCCTATCAATTTGCTACCATTCGTTGTCTCCCATATCGTTCATTAGTGGCCCCTATGGAACCACGAGTCAAACAGGCGTTGTCCTTCTACCTTATACTGCTTTCTTAAGGTACAAACAAACCAGGTGTTTCTATCCTTTCTCAGTAACCCAATTCTTATTGATTGAGACCTTGCAACCATGCAAATCATCTCAGCAGCCTGACACCCTTGTTAAGACCCTTGCAACACATGACCTTTACAAGACGCAAAATAAAAAAAAAATATATATATAAAAACGCAAAAAAAAAAAAAAAACGCAAAAAAATAAATAAAAATCTTTGCCACCACGCAATCTCAGCCCCTTGGCAACCTGACACCTGTTGAGACCGTTGCAACCACGCAAAATCGTCTCAGCAGACTGACACCCTTGTTGAGACCCTTGCAAACGCAATATCGTCCCAGCAGCCCTCACACTCATTGAGATCCTTGCAACCACGCAAAATCATCTCAGCAGCCTGACACCCTTGTTAAGACCCTTGCAACACATGACCTTTACAAAACGCAAAAAAAATAAATAAAAAATAAATATAAAAACGCAAAAAAAAAAAAAAAAAAAACGCAAAAAAATAAAATAAAAAAAATAAAACCTTTGCCACCACGCAATATCAGCCCCTTGGCAACCTGACACCTGTTGAGACCGTTGCAACCACGCAAAATCGTCTCAGCAGCCTGACACCCTTGTTGAGACCCTTGCAAACGCAATATCGTCTCAGCAGCCCTCACACTCATTGACATCCTTGCAACCACTCGTATATCGCCTCAGCAGCCTGACACCCTTAAGACCCTTGCAACACATGACCCTTACAAAAGGCAAAAAAAAAAAAGATATATAAAAAAGCAAAAAAAAAAAAGCAAAATTAAACATTAAAGTGCAAAAAAAAAAAAAAAAACGTTGCCACCACACAATCTCGGCCCAGCAACCTGACACCTGTTTAGACCATTGCAACCACGCAAAATCGTCTCAGCAGCCTGACACACTTGTTGAGACCCTGGCAAACGCAATACCGTCTCAGCAGACCCACACTCATCGAGACCCTTGAAACCATACCAAATCATCTCAGCAGCCTGACACCCTTGTTAAGACCCTTGCAACACAAGGCCCTTACAAAAACGCAAAGAAAAAATATATGTATAAAAAAAAATTAACGCAAAAAAAAAAAAAAGAAACGTTGCCACCACGCAATCTCGGCCCAGCAACCTGACACCTGTTGAGACCATTGCAACCACGCAAAATCGTCTCAGCAGCCCTACATTCATCAAGGCCCTTGCAACCACGCAAAACCGTCTCAGCAGCTTGACACCCTTGTTGAGATCCTTGCAAACGCAATACCATCTCAGCAGCCCCACATTCATCAAGGCCCTTGCAACCATACAATACCGTCTCGGCAGCCTCACACCATTGATGAGACCCTTGCAAATGCAATACCGTCTCAGCAGCCCCACATTCATCAAGGCCCTTGCAACCACGCAATACCGTCTCGGCAGCCTCACACCATTGTTGAGACCCTTGCAAACGCAATACCGTCTCAGCAGCCCCACACTCATCGAGAGCCTTGCAACCACGCAATACCGTCTCGAGCAACCTCCCACTCATCAAAGACCTTTGTGACCACGCAGTCTCGCCCCAGCAACATGGCATTCATTGAGACCCTTGCAGCCAGAAAAATGGGTGTTTTTCAGCCGCCCCTGATCTCTCCTCTATGTTATCTTACCAGTACATCTACACAGGATCCCCAATCACTCCTCTATGTTATATTATCAGTACATGTACACAGGATCATTTATAGTAATTTCTAGGCAGTTGAGTTCAGAAACCTTCTAAAAAAAATGGGTTCAGACGGATGTTCAAAGGCATGCGAAACGCCGATGCCTGTAACAGCTTGTAAACACAGCCACATGTGGTAACTCATGTTTACCAGTCGTTTTTATAAAAAAAAAAGGGGGGGGGATATTGTCTCAGCAACTTGACACTCATTTGAGACCCTTGCAAAATGTAATATCATCTCAGCTACCTCACACTCGTCTAGACCTTTGCAACCACACAATCTCATCTCAGCAACCTAACGCCCGTTCAGACCTTTGCAGCCATACAAAGTCGTCTTAGCAAACTGACACTCATTTGACACCATTGCAAACGCAATATCATCTCAGCAACCTGACACCCGTTCAGACCTTTGCAGCCATACATAGTCATCTCAGCAGCCCGACACTCACTTGAGACCATTGCAAACGCAACATCGTCTCAGCAACCCCTCACTTGTTGAGACCCGTGCAACCACACAAGGCCATCTCAAAACAAACCTCATAATCATCGAGACCTTTGCAAGCACGCAATATCGTCTCAGCAAACCAGACTGAGACCCTTGCAACCACACAATATTGTCTGCAGCAGTATAAAACACTTTGCAGCACGCACCTATGTGCAAACCCGAATACAAACTAAACTTGAAAACACACCTCAGTGACAGTCAGCCAAACAAACACACAGTGGCACCCAGTTGGCCATTCATCTTTAGTGGCACGCGGGCCACTCATCTTTTCCCTGTCTTTTTCCCTGCAGTTAGTTCAGGTTTCCATCCAGCACCAGCGAGTGCACGTTGGTCTGCGAGTGCACGTTGGTCTGCGAGTGCACGTTGGTCAGCGGGTGCACGTTGGTCAGCGAGTGCACGTTGGTCAGCGGGTGCACGTTGGTCGGCGAGTGCACGTTGGTCGGCGAGTGCATGTTGGTCGGCGAGTGCACGTTGGTCGGCGAGTGCACGTTGATCGGCGAGTGCACGTTGGTCGGCGTGGGCATGTTGGTCAGTGAGTGCACGTATATCGTCTTGTTGAGCACCTGTGTATTGTCTTGATTTTCTCACACCAATGCAAGATCCAGTCCAAGTTCTCAAACTAGACCAAGCATCAGTAGCAGACTTAGCTATGTGGGACAACTTCCCCACCTGATAGAACAGCATTTCAATCTTCATCCCGGCAGTGTCAGCTGAGCCACCACAGGCTTTTGCGTGCATTTTTCGTCCGCCACTGGTTCTCCAAACCTTGGCCCCCAGAAATTCTCTTAAACTTCTGCTTCACCCAGTCTTCATCACGTCTCGTGCTGTACCCCATTGTGGCAGCTGCCCAGGTTTGGGGCCACACTTGAACTGGACAGACAGTGTTCTTCACCACAGACAATCAGGCCACAGCCGACTTCATCAATTAAGGTAGATCAAGCCTCTCCCCATCACATCCTTCCTGCGCAGGCTCGCGCAGCTGTCACTCCGTCACCAGTTTAATATCTTCTGTAGTCATATTCCAGGTAAATGCAAAATCGCAGCTGATGCTCTGTCCCATTCTAACCTTATTTGTTTTTCCAGCAAGAGCCTGGAGCTGACCCAATAACCATCCCTGTCCCACCCTGGTCATTGCTGACGATGGACTGAAGTAGCATCTCACCAACTTAACCCAGCTTATTAACCACTCCTTGGCACGCAACACACTGAAGGCCTATCACACTGCTTGGAACACTAACTGCTAATTTTTGGCCACTTGCCTCGGAGCAGCAATAGGCAACGTTAGACACGTCCTAGCCTTCATATCGTATTGCCACACGCAGCTGACCCTTTCTCACAATACTATCACGCCATATCTAGATGACGTCCAGCATTTCCTGTCCCTGCAGGACCCCAGTAAACTGTCAGTATTCTCGAGCCCATGCAGTCAAGTCCCTCCTACAGAGCATACAGAAGCACCAACCTGTAGTCAGTGGCAAGCGCCTACCTTTCAAGAGTGCCCTCTTTAGGCACATGTCTGAAATCCTTACTCGTTCCCCATTTAGGGCCTTGCCCAGCATAGTCATCCTAGCAGCCATCTACCAGGCCTTCTACGGTTCCCTACGACCTAGTGAATTTACAGTCAGTGGCTCCGGCAGTCAGTCACTGCTCCGACGCCACCCGACTCGCTTTCGAACCCCTACACTCTCAGTCTGCAAACGCAACAAACCAGCCCCGGGGGTTGACATCAACCTGTTTCAGACTAACAATGCCTGACGCCCAGTGACGGTGCTCGACCGACTACTGCTCCATCTACCCAGCCAATCTGATGGTAGCTTGTTGCTACCCTTTCTAAACCAGCTCCCTGAGTGGCAGCCAGTTTGTCAAGCATGTCAGAATCCTAAGCAACTTGGGCTTCAAATGCCAGTCTGTTCTCAGGACATTCTTTCCGAATTAGAGCAGCCTCAACTGCCTCACAACAGGGAGTACCAGACCACGTAATCAAGATACCAGGCTGATGGGAAGTCTCCTTGTTTTGCCACATACATCCCAGATCCTCAGGAAGAAATGGCACAAGCCTTTACCAAGCTGGCTCAATAAATACAAGAAATCAATATAAGTTATTTCCCTATCTGAGTCTTTTGCCCCCTTTTCTTGGCATACTGACCAGACCACCAAGGCACACTTCAGGTCTATTTATGTTGTAAGTCTTGTCGCGTGTTTATGTGATCCACATCACTCTCGGTCAGAGGGCCACGACCATAAATAAGAAGGCCAGTATGGTGGCCTGAGTTTATGGGAGGAGCCCGGAGGGTATTTAAGCAGCCCACTCACACATGCTCTTTGTCGGTTCAGTGTGCAGTACTACACGTCACTGGGCCGACTCTTCCCAGCTCACCTCATGTCCGTGAGTCTGCGCATTCAATCGCATTCGACACCCTCCCGCCCTTCCCTTTTTCAGGGCACTTCTCAGCATATCCTTCTTCAATTAACTACCCATTACTTACTTTGGGTATGCCCCCTTTTCTTGGCATACTGACCAGACCACCAAGGCACACTTCAGGTCTATTTATGTTGTAAGTCTTGTCGCGTGTTTATGTGATCCACATCATTCTCGGTCAGAGGGCCACGACCATAAATATATATATATATATATATATATATATATATATAATGTATGTGTGTGTGTATATTTAAATTAATACATAATGGCAATCAATTATTTTGTTTTCAAGCTCTTTTTATTAATTGTATACACAAATTACACAAATTGTACAAATATATTCATATTCATTATGCCAATACTTATTCTCCTGTATATCTGCTGGGGTCCATAATTATAATTTAGGGTCTAGGGATCTATTTACCTTCATCTTTCCCCTATTAATCTCCAGGATGTCTACAATATTTCCCATTCATTCTCTCATACTATCATATAATAAAAAAAAAAATACATTAATATTTTACTGTAATATCATTAAAAATTATGAAATTATTTGATTAAATTATTAATTGCATTAATATAAAAGTATTAATACATTTGTACTAGATTTGTTTTTAAATAGCAATACTAAAATTACATATAATACCCAAAGGCACTGTTTCTTTGTCATATCTTTGTAGGTATGGATGTCACTTGATTGCACTCAGTGCCCCCTTCTGTTTTTTAATTAATGAGTTTTTGTCCAATCAGTCATCACAAGTACCACCATGTCACGGATCTAACAGCATCCGCTTGACTCCGTTTGTTTTTTTTTATCTGTGCTCATAATAAAAATCCACTTTCATCCTTTCATTTGTCTCCAGATCAATACGGTGTAAAAGGTCCTCACAGCATTATGTGTATGCCAATCAGTCGGGACCAGAAACGCAATCAGAATCCATCATTTCATGAACAGAAGATACTGTCATTGGTGATTAATGTGGTGTTATACGGAACTGTAATGGGGGAATTATTCAGACGGAGTGGCAAGTTACAAACATAGAACATGGGTGCCAAAGCACAAAAGAGCAAATGGGTTTTCGCTCTCTGACCTGAAAAACACACTTTTGATTTCTTTAGGTTGAATTAAAGTGACCCTGTCAGGTCTCAACATAATTCTGTTTCCTGCAATGGGAGAAATATTATATACAGTAAAACCTTGGTTTGAGAGTAACTTGGTTTGAGAGCGTTTTGCAAGATGAGCAAAATGTTTTAATTAGGGCTGTGGAAATTAACTATTAATTCCTCAATTAATCGTTAATTTTTTTGATCGATCAAAATTCTTTTGATTGGTACTCACCTCTCCGCCGGCTTCCGGGTCTTCAGGGAGTTCTGTCAGAGATCCGGTGACATCACAGTTTGTCATTTCCATCTGAAGGGCTCCTTTGCTGTGCCTTCATATCTGCATGCCGGTGGGACCTTACTATCTGCCACACGCAAGGGCTGTTACACTTCTCTCTATCACTTCCCTCTATCAACCTGGGATTTTACAGCCACCCACTGGAAGTTGTGATAGTTCCCTTCACGGGTTCATCTACATGCTCATGAACTGATGTTAACCCCTCCTCATCTGGATTCAGCAGTGGTATCATTGTACACATTTTTATACCAGTATCATACTTAGCTACATGTTTTTATGACTGCTTTTGCTACCGTTTGGTATTACTCACACCATTTTTACAGTTTATGTAGCTACAGCGATTTTATCTCCAGTGTAATATTTATTTTGTTACCTATTGGAAGACTATAAAAGTTTTAATGCTATTCCCATCAAGCGCTGCCTTTGTGTGTTTTTTGTATCCTGCTATCCAATTTTCCAGTTGTTGGTGGCTGCACTTAGAATCAGCCTGCAATGAGATCAGATAAAAGTAGTTGGATCTGTATGTGCGTTATAATTAATCAAAATTAGTCGATTAATCGATTAAATAAAAATTCGAACAACATTTTTTTAATCAGTAACAGCCCTAGTTGTAATACATTTTTGTCTTGATATACAAGCGATGTCTTGATATAAGAGTAGGGATGAGCTTCATGTTCGAGTCTAACTCGTATGTTCGACATTTTGTCGAAATACGAATGTTACGGGCCAATCGCGCCAAATTCGAGTGGCGTGTCACCGCCCATAATTCACTGCGGCATTGCAGTGCTTTGCTGGCTGATGATTGGCCAAGCATGCACCATGACCCGCATGCTTGGCCAATCACAGCTTTCAAAAAACGGGGAGCCATAATTGGCCAAAGCCAGGGTGGCTTTGGCCAATTATGGCTCAGGGGGTTTAGTACACGCCCCACACTATAAAAGGCCGCCTGCAGGTCGGCCTAGTGTATTGTGTTGCAGTGGTTAAAGCGGAGTTCCAACCACAATTAGCATTTTTTAAATGTACGTCCTTTCATCCTGCGTTTTTATAATATAAATCCGGTCACTTACTATTTTACAATCCGCCGCCGTTCCGCATAGTTATTCAAAAAAGCTAGTTTATAAAACTATGTCCACACCGTTCTCATTTTGCTTGTGAGCATTGTGAAGCCAACAAGCACTTACTTCCTGGAAGTCTTGGATGGGGAGTGATAATTGGACAGTGCACTGCATCCTGGGAAATGATGACACACATTTCCCAGGAGCATTAGAGGGAGATAATGTCAGAATCCTAGGTTATTTCAAAGGCAGATTTTGTGGGACCGCATAGCAACAGGCATTTCCAGATGAGTAAAAAATGTTTTTTTTCTTTTTTAGGTCTAATAAACACAATAATGAAAAACACATTTTGGGATAGAAACTCCACTTTAAGAGAGGATATAGAGAGAGTGTCATTTATTGCAGGTAGATAGAGCAGGCAGGCTAGTCAGTTAGAGTTATAGTGTGTAGAGGATATATATGCATCCCAGGTGTTGTGTATATATATTTATACACTGTATATATTTATAAGCTGGTGTTTCTCATATTTACTCCTAGAAGCAGGGATCTGCTCATATTAATACTACAGGCAGGGTATATTTCTGAAAGTACTTTCACGTGGTGTACTGTCTGTGTCCTCTGCAGTGTGCACCTACCACTGTTCAACAATGGCATGTAATTACAATTCTTGGTATAATAGTTCACAGCGGGGCGTTTCAGCGCCCACCAAGACTAACTGTGAGGGTTTACAGTGTTGTGGCAACACCAACACCTAGGGCCCAAATTTCTGCAGAGTATATACGGCAGGCCCCTACTTTCAAACATCCAACTTACAAACGACTCCTAGTTGCAAACGGAAGGAGACAACAGGAAATGAGAGGAAATCTACCCCTAGGAAGGGAAATTCTCTTCTGTAAAAGGTGTCTCCTGTCCACTGATGCTTTATCACCAATCCTTGTTTCACTAAAAAAATAAAATGTCAAAAAATCATTTGTTATTGGGACAGAAAGTGAATTGAAAGTGGCTTGTAATGACCTGGGGGGAGGGGGGGAAACCTATGCTATTTTTCTTAATGATTTTCATCCATATTGCAGGGACCAGACATTACATTAAAGCCGCAAGCTTTACTTCTTATAGTAATCTTTTTTTGTGCAGGGACATTTCTATACACGTGCCACCTGAAGCCGCGTACACACGGCAGAGAACCTCGACGGGCAGAACACATCGTTCCGCCCATCGAGGTTCTCTGCCGGCCGTCAGATTTGGCGACCCGCCCGTCGGGAATGGCAACCAGTCATTCATCCAGGCGGGCCGTCGAGCAAATAGAGAACATGCTCTCTATTTCTGCTCGACGGCATTCCCGACGGGATGCTCGCCGAGAGCGTACACACGGCCGAGGTTCTCGCTGGAATGCAACTTCCAGCGAGGTTCTCGCTGGAATGCAGCTTCCAGCGAGGTTCTCGCTGGTTTCCAGCGAGAACCTCGGTCGTGTGTACGCCGCCTCACAGGCCTATAGAGACCCAGCAGGTATGATATTTAAAGGAATTTTTCATTATTTTTTTTCACTTTAAGCATCATTAAAATCGCTGCTCGGGAAAAAACGACCTTTTCTAAAACTTTTTTTTACATTGATACATGTTCCCTGCGGCAAGACCCGGGTTTAAGAACCCGTTTTACGACAATAACTTGCATATTAGGCTTTAAAATGAGCACTTTTGAATTCGAACGTTGGAGTCCCATAGACTTCAATGGGGTTCTAAATGTTCGCGCAAACATTCGGTTCGTTCGAAGGTTGTGGTGCGAACCGAATGGGGGGGTGTTCGGCTCATCCCTATATAAGAGTAGCGTCATGTCACAATTGAGTATAAAAGAGAAGAGAGGAGCCTCTAAGGCCGCGTACACACGATCAAATCTATCTGCTGGAAACGGTCGGCCCGACCGTCCCAGCAGACAGATTCGACCGTGTGTACGGGCGAGCCGACGGATTTGGCCACCCGACAGATTTCAAAGCATGCTTTGAAATCTGTCGGCTGGGAACCCGTCCGCCCGACATGTCTGCTGGTTAGTACCATGGCTCCATCCTCGAACCTGTCCTGTGTTGTTGTTGGACATTTACCTTGACTTCCTGTTGAAACCATTGTCATCAGGACAGGAAATAGGGTTGCCACCTGTCCAGGACTCATCCAGACAGTTCAGATTTGGAATCACGTGTCCGGGTTTCAGACCACCTGAGACCCGGACACATTATTTAGGCCAGGCTGTGCCTCACCAAGTAACCAAGATAGTCATACACAAATCTGTTTGGGGGCCGGTTTGGAATTACTGAAGGGTGGGGTGATGATGGCAGCAGAAGACATTTTAGATTACAGTACTGTATACAGTACTGTATGAAATAAATACACACCTCCTTTGTCCCTAGTGGTCTGCCCAGTGTCCTGCATGCAGTTTTATATAATAAAAAATGTTCTTTCTGCCTGGAAACTGGAGATTGTCCATAACAACCAAAAAGTGTCAAAAGTGCTTATAGAGCAACTAGAAAACAGCGATAATAAATTAGAATCACTTGCAGAATTGAGCGATAGCGATTTGTAGGGGAAATTCATCATCAGAAGATAAAAATAATGACAGTGACAATTCTGCAAGTTTCAGTGTATTTGATTTGATTACATTATTGTATAATTTTTATTATAATTACATTATTGTTTGTTATAATTATTTATAGTTATTTATTATATTATAATTTATGATTTTGTGTTTCCGCTTTTGGTACAAAATCATACCGCCAGGGAGGTTAAACAAAACCGCTAGCAGAAAAGGGCCCACAGGGGCTTTAGTTGGAGGTGGCATGAACTCACCACTCCACTCACCTGAGGATCCAGAGTCAATCTGCAATCCAAGATGACCCCCAAGTTCCTCATCTGGTTGGCTACCTCTGGTATGGGTATTGAGAGTATTGAGAGTAAGGGGGGGTACAGGGGGAATTATAACTTGAGGTGTATGGGGTATCTTTCTAGGCATCATGGGGGGATGAAAAAAATTAGGAAGAGGGGGTTTTAGATGTCTTTGGATGACCATATATGTCGTTATTGTCATTGGTGTATATGTTGGTTGGGGCAAAAAAAATCAGGGAAGTTAGACTTCCAGAAGCACATTTGTGAGGTCAGGCACTGATGTGGACAAGAAGGCCTGGCGTGCAGTCTCCGCTCTAATTCATCCAAAAGGTGTTTTATCGGGTTGAGGTGCAAGCCAGTTAAGTTCCTCCATCCCAAACTCGCTCATCCATGTCTTTATGGACCTTGCTTTGTGCACTGGTGCGCAGTCCTGTTTGAACAGGAAGGGGCCGTCCCCAAACTGTTTCCACAAAATTGGGAGCATGAAGTTGTTCAAAATGTCTTGGTATGCTGACACCTTAAGAGTTCCCTTCACTGGAGCTAAGGGCAGGGGCCTCGTTAGGGGTGGGCTGGGGAGGCTGGAGCCCCGAATGGGTTGCTGAAAAGCCCAGAGTCTCAGGCATGCAGTAGTTAATTACTAGCCCTGAGCACCGCCGAGCAGGGACCATTTTGTTGCCGAGCGCTGCCGAGAGACACAGCAGGTCCCGCCTTCTGGAGCCTGCAGCGCCTATGATGGACGTTCCACTGGTCCAATCCGGGACCGCGGGACGTGTGACATCCATCATAGGCTAAGGTGACCAGATTTTTTAAATGAAATCCGGGGACATATTTTTTCTTTACTAGTAATGGTGGCAATCAGCGACTCTCTGCCTGTCGCCGCCGCCTCACAGCCTCTCAAGTCTTACTCTTCGGGCCCCGGCTACTACTGGATGGGGAGTGGAGGCAGATCACTCCGCCAGGGAAGGCAAGGAGATAGGCAGGCGGCTGGCCAGGATTTGAGCCAATGCAGAAGAACATGTGAGCGGAGCTGAATGGGCGCCCAAAACTGAAGAAATATTCCCTCCGCTCCGACCAGCACATGATCATCAGAAAGAGGCACAGATAATGGGAAAAATACAACCCCCCTATGCTAGTAGGCACGGCGGAGCGGGGGGGGGGGGGTGCAATTCAATGTTTTTTATTTTAATTCTGCACTGATTGTCTTTGAAATTGCCCCTGCCCCCTATTAAATCCAATCTGGGGACAAAACCAGGGACAGACTTGGTCCGGGGACAGTGTCCTCAATCAGGGGACTGTCCCCTGAAACTGGGGATGTCTGGTCACCCTATCATAGGCGCTGCAAGTTCAGAAGGCAAGAATTACAATGCCGCCCAGTGCGCCATGTCACATTCCCGCTCCCTGCTCGGTTTGGAGACTCTCCTCTCCTCCTCGGCTCCTGAGCCTCCTCTGGCTGCATCTGTATCACGGGCACATTGGGCGCACCGGCGCCGCACACGATGGCTGAGGTAGGTCAGTGATTGTGTATGTAGGTCAGTGATTGTGTATGTAGGTCAGTGATTGTGTATGTAGGTCAGGTCAGTGTTAGTGTATGTAGGACATGTCAGTGTATGTAGGTCATGTCAGTTGTGTATGTAGGTCATGTCACTGTATGTAGGTCATGTGTCAGAAACAACCCTGAAAGACATGCTAAGAGCTTCCTTACATGCTGATATCATGGAATGTGTAACTGACATACATACACACACTGACACATACATACACGCACACGCACGCACACTGACATACATAAACGTCAGTGTGTGTGTCTGTGTGTATGTATGTCAGTGTGTGTGTGTGTCTGTGTATGTCAGTGTGTGTGTGTACTGACATACATACATACACACTGATACATACACGCACACACACTGACATACATACATACACACTGACACATACATACATACATACACGCACGCACACACACACACACACTGACATACATACACGTCAGTGTGTGTGTATGTAAGTGTGTGTGTACTGACATATACACACATGTAGGTCACACCATAATCCCCCCTCCACCAAATGATTTGGACCAGTGCACAAAGCAAGGTCCATAAAGATGTGGATGAGCGAGTGTGCGCATTCTGTTTCAAAAGACCCCCTATAGAAAACAAGTGACATTTCATAGATTAAAAAAAGTCTGAAATGCTAACAAAATCTCAAGATGATTTTAAACAGCGAAATAACGAATGTCATGGAGCTTAGAGTCAAGTGTGAATTAAAAGTAGCAGCTGCTGTTGTTTAAAGCAAATAATCCCCTGAAAGTTGTGAGATGTAAAAACTTGGAAAGAAAATGTTAAAACAACTGTGCTCGCCAGGAGTGTTAATAAACTAAATTATACATTCATACAATGCCACTGCGACTATAAGATCACAGTTACCTGTATGTTGCCAAATTTCAGTGACCACCTACCACCTATGCCAGTGGCGTAACCAGAGTTATGGGCGCCCGGGGGAGAACTTTTTTTTTTGCCACTGTGCCATGCCATCAAACACAGCCACTGTGCCATGCCATCAAACACAGCCACTGTGCCATGCCATCAAATGCAGCCACTGTGCCATCAAACGTAGCCACTTTGCCATGCCATCAAACGCAGCCACTGTGCCATCAATTGTCATCACTATGACATCAATTGTTACCATTGTGCCACCAATTGTCACCACTGTGCCACCAATTGTCACCACTGTGCCCATCAATTGTCACTGTCCAGACATCCATCCACCTCGGAGCTTTATATTATAACCTGCTGGGACTTGTAGTTCTCCATCGTCTCCTGGGGCTCAGGTGCATGCGATCCACCATCTTTGTTCAGTTTTTCTCACTGCTGGGACTTGTAGTCCCATAGATGGTGGATCACATGCACCTGAGCCCCAGGAGACAAGGGAGAACTACAAGTCCCAGCAGGTTATAATATAAGGCTCTGAGATGGATGGGTGTCCGGACATCCATCCACCTTGGAGCCTGATATTATAACCTGCTGGGACTTGTAGATCTCTATCTTCTCCTGGGCTCACAGTGCATGCAATCCACACCCGTCCACCTCAGAGCCTTATTGTATGTATAACCTGCTGGGACTTGTAGTTCTCCAATCTCCATCTTCTCCATGAGCCCCAGGAGAAGATGGAGAACTACAAGTCCCAGCAGTCTTACTAAAATGACAGGCTCTGAGGTGGATAGGTGGGGATCAGGCAGTGCACCCCTTTAGATTTACATCGATCCCCCCCCCCTGTTTCTCTCTCTCCCCTGCGGTACAGGAGAGTGTTTTGCTTACCTTGCTGGCGATGGAGAAAATCAAACTTGCCACCGCCGCCGCGCTGTAAACACGTGTTCCACGGCCAATCAGTGCAGCAAAGAGGTACAGCGTCTCCCACTCCACCGCCCGCCAATCGGTGCTCCTGTGCCGTTATCTGTTTTTTTTTCAGCCCTTCCACCTGGTTGGCTGGTGTTTCCCGCCACTCCCACATCAAGGGAGACAGACAGTTCCACCAGCTAACCAGGCGGAAGGGCTGAAAAAAAAACTCTTCGCTCACCGCCGCCGGGTGTACCAAGATGGCCGACCGCTCCGAAGCTAGGCCAAAGCCGCGGCCTTTCCTAAGGCGGTGGCGGCGGCGGTGAATCTGTGACACGGACGCCAGGATTTCACCCCCCGCAATTTTTTGCCTGGTACAACAGCCCCCCCCTGCCCCCCCGCTACGCCAGTGACCTATGCCCCGGTTGAGACATTTGTTCACTTGCCGACCGCCTAACAAACATATACGTCAGCAGAATGTCTCGGCTGGGTAAAGCAACGTACCTGTACGTTGCTTCGAAAAACCTGCTGTGCGGGCGCACACCCCTGCCGCAAGCTCAGTGACCATGCCGTGGAACAACCACAGACTCAATGTCCACCAGTGTCCCGTGATCGTGTCACGGGACAAGGCATTTCCCTGTCATCAGGAGCAGTGATCACTGTCATTTAACATGTAGCTCACCCCCCCACAGTTAGAATCACTCCCTAGGACACACTTAACCCCTTCCCCACCCCCTAGTGGTTAACCCGTTCCCTGCCGGTGTCATTTACACAGTAATCAGTGCATTTTTGTAGCACTGATCGCTGTATAAATGACAATGGTCCAAAAATAGTGTCAAAAGTGTTAGATGTGTCCGCCATAATGTCGCAGTCACGATAAAAATCGCAGATCGCCGCCATTACCAATAAAAAAAACGTATAATAAAAATGGCATAAAACTATCCCCTATTTTGTAGATATACGCTATAACTTTTGTGCAAACCAATCAATAAATCTTATTGTGATTATTATTTTTTTACCAAAAATATGTAGAAGAATACTTATCGGCCTAAACTGAGGAAGAAATTTGTTTTTTTATATATTTTTTGGGGATATATATGTATATATATATATATATATATATATATATATATATATATATATATATATATATATATCATTTTATATATTTCTTTGGTAATAATTTTTTGTTAATTCTTTGTTAATCTTATTATGCAGTAGACTGTTATATATTGTGTATTAATGACGCACTCTTGTGCCTTATACAGACCACACAACTCAAAAGAAGGTTGCAAGGCCCTGACGAAGCACCAATGTGTGAAACTTGTTGGCTAGCTGCATCCTATTACATATTTCGCTTTTGTAACTATTGTGGTCTATACTAATATGTGTGTATATATATGCTTTTACTGAGTATTATTACATTTTGATATTTTTTCAACACCTTGTATATAGTGTGCTTACCTGTAAACAGTATTGACGTCTCTCACTCAAAAATCCCCCACCTTGGGAGAGCTGTTGTCTCTCTCAGTTGTTTCTCTCTTTTTATTTTCAGTGCCTATCAGTGTCACCTATCAGTACCCATTAGTGCCGCCTATCGGTGCAGCCTCATCAGCGCACATCGATAAAAGACAAAAATTAGCTGTTTGCAAAAAAAATTTTTTTTCAAAGTTTTATGTTTTTTTTCGTTTGTTTAGCAAAAATAAAAAACTGTGAAAAAAAATAATAAACATTTTATATGAGTACAGTGTTGCATGACCACGCAATTGTCATTCAAAGTGCAACAGTGCTGAAAGCTGAAAATTGGTCTGGGCGGGAGGGGGCAAAAGTGCCCTGTAGGCAAGTGGGTAAAGAAGGACAAGGAGCACAAGGAGTATGCTCATAAAAGGAGAGAGCAGAGTGGCAGAGAGTAAAGCCCTGTACACACGATCGGATATCTGATGGAATCTAATCCGATGGTTTTTTTCATCGGATATCCGATAAAGCTGACTTTCATCAGTCTTGCCTACACACCATTGGTTAAAAATACGATCGCGTCAGAACGCGGTGACGTAAAACACTACGACATGCTGAGAAAAATTAAGTTCAATGCTTCCGAGCATGCGTCGACTTTTGAGAGATGGATTTCCCCACAGACGATCGTCTTTTACTATCAGTTTTTTAACCAGTGGCGGCTGGTGCTCAACATTTAGGGGGGGCGCAAACGAAAAAAAAAAACAATTGCAGCCTCACTGCCCATCAAATGCACCCACTGTGCCATCAAACGCAGCCACTGTGCCATGCCATCAAACGCAGCCACTGTGCCATCAATTTTCACCACTGTGCCATGCCATCAAACGCAGCCACCGTGCCATAAATTGTCACCACTATGCCATGCCATCAAACACAGCCACTGTTCCATCAATTGCCACCACGTTGCCATCAATTGTCACCACTATGCCATGCCATCAGTTGTCACCACTTTGCCATCAATTGTCGCCACTGTGCCCCCAATTGTCGCCACTGTGCCCCCAATTGTAGCCATTGTGCCCCCCATTGTAGCCACTGTGCCCCCCATTGTAGCCACTGTGCCCCAAATTGTAGCCACTGTGCCCCAAATTGTAGCCACTGTACCCCACAATTGTAGCCACCGTGCCCACAATAAAATGCCCCCCCCCCCTTCGGCACTAACCTTTCTGGCTTCTACGTCCCTCGATGTCCCTCATCCCGCCCTCGATGACGCTTCAGCCAATCAGGTTACTGATTACCAGAATCAGATTACCTGATTGGCTGAGACGCCTGTCAGTCTTATCCAAGGAACCCACCGCCGGTACGTCCCGAGGATAAGCTTCAGGAAGCCGACTACAGCCTTGCTGGCTCTGATAGGCACTTCCACACAGCCAGCCAGCTGCCGTTATTCAGCTGACCGGCGCTCAATGTCCGGCCAGCTGAATAGTGGGCGGCAGCGGCGAAAATATACAGATTCATACAATGCATGAATCTGTATATTTTAGTGGCTGTGAGCGAGTCCCTATGGACGCACCGCTCCTGTTTTTAACCATAAGAAAAATTAAAAACAGGTTCTATTTTTTTTCACAGATGGGAAAAAAAAACTGATGGGGCCCACACACGATCGATTCGTCCGATGAAAACAGTCCATCGGTCCGTTTTCATCAGCCAAACCAATTGTGTGTACAGGGCTAAAAAGTTCATGTGTTGGCTGCTTCTCCTTTCACTGTCCATTCACATGGAGTGGACCTCCAGAGGGAGGAGTCCTGTAAATGAAAGTAAAACTGCAGCAGAGGAAGATCTTGTCGCCTTTCCTGCTGGACAGAAATGTTCTGTGTGGCAGAGTTATGAAAAATCAGGACTGGATGGACAAACTTTAAAAACCATTTGTAGGTACAACTTCTCCCCATATTTAGCTGCTTGCCTAGAATTAGGGATGAGCTTCGAGTTCGAGTAGAACTCATGTTCGACTCGAACATTGTCTGTTCGCCGAACAGCAAACTATTTGGGGTGTTCGTGGCAAGTTTGTGTGAACTTTAGAACCCTGTTAAAGTCTATGGGACTCGAACATTTGAAATCTAAAGTGCTAATTTTAAAGGCTAATATGCAAGTTATTGTAATAAAAAGTGTTTGGGGACCCGGGTCCTGCCCCAGGGGACATGTATCAATGCAAAAAAAAAGTTTTAAAAACTGCAGTTTTTTTGGCAGCAGTGATTTTAATAATTCCTTTAGGTGAAAGAATAAAAGTGAAATATTCCTTTAAATTTCGTACCTAGGGGGGGTGTATAGTATGCCTATAAAGTAGCGCTTGTTTCCCATGCTTAGAACTGTCCCTGCACAAAGTGTCATTTCTGAAGGAAAAAAAAATAATTTAAAATCACTCGCGGCTATAATGAATATTGCTCTGAGCAATACAGAGAAAAGTCATTCATAAAAAAAAAATATATGTGGGGGTCTGGAATGGATATTTGGGGGGAACCCCACATCTTTTTTTTTTTTGACGCAGGGTTCCCCTTAATATCCATACCAGACCCTAAGGTGAGTGATTTTAAATTACTTTTTTCCTTCAGAAATTACATTTTGTGCAGGGACAGTTCTAAGCACAGGAAACAAGCGTTACTTTACAGGCATACTATATACACCCCCCTAGGTATGAAATTTAAAGGAATATTTCAATTTTATTATTTCACTTTAAGCATTATTAAAATCACTGCTCCTGAAAAGACGGCCATTTTTAAAACTTTTTTTGCATTGATACATGTCCCCTGGGGCAGGAGCCGGGTCCCCAAACACTTTTTAGGACAATAACTTGCATATTAGCCTTTAAAATTAGTACTTTAGATTTCAAACGTTCGAGTCCAATAGACTTTAACAGGGTTCTAAAGTTCACACAAACTTTTGGTCTGTTCGCAGGTTCTGGTGCGAACCGAACCCAGTTCGGCTCATCCCTACCTAGAATTCAGCTTTAAGGCCTCGTACACACGAGGCAATTCATTTGTTCAAATCGGTCGGACCGACCGATTTGAACAAATCTGTCTCTTTGGATTGTGGTTTGCTCGCGTGTACACACGAGCAAACCAAAATCCCCACCAGCAGACGGCGCGTTGACGTGTCGGTGACGTGTCGGTGACGTTGACGCCGCCACGTCACCGCACCAGGAAGTAAAACACTTCCGCGCATGCGCCGAAATCCATTCGGCGCCGGTGCGAGACGACATGTCTGCTGGTAAGTATACTAACCAGCAGACATGTCGGGTGGACGGGTTCCCACCCGATAGATTTCAAAGCATGCTTTGAAATCTGTCGGGTGGCCAAATCCGTCGGCTCGCCCGTACACACGATCAAATCTGTCTGCTGGGACGGTCTAGCAGACCGTTTCCAGCAGACAGATTTGATCGTGTGTACGCGGCCTAATATCTACCAGTCTGCCGAATAATGTAGAAGACAATCAGGGAATGGATTTTCACTGAATCGGAGAAGATTCTACATGATTTCTGATTCTATAAAGTGGAGTAAAATGGCTTCTCGTGTGATATATATTACAAACGCCGTCGATGAATGGATTTGCTAACAGTGAATTAAATTGGAGAGTGACACTAATGTAGTTATCAGTTTTATTCATTTATAAGTCAGTGACAGAAATTAATTCAGAGATAAATATTACTCGGTGACCTATATCCAGAATCTCATATAAATTAATTTGAGCTGTTATGAATTACTTATTACTTAGCGGAGCGTATTTGATGTCACACGTTTATTAGTGATATCCGGATGGTGTTAACTCCTGAATGACTCAGGAAAAAAAATTGTTGATATAATCCTGGGGGATAAATTTAGCTTTCTGTTATATATATTGTACAAAGGAGTAAAAATGTCTATAATACGGTTGCAAAAATATAAAGTGTGAATAATATTTACATAAAGAAAATAAAAAATAAATAAATAAATAAATAAATAAATAAAAAAATAAAAAAATAAAACTTTACTTAAAAAATTGCTCAAAATGTTATAACAAAATTTCTGTCTTTATTCGTTTGTTTACCATAACCCAGTAGATGTCTGTGAACTGGACTTTTATCACCACTATTGCGTTACTACCAGGATTTTTGCTTGCTGTGGTTTCCTTGATGTGCAGTGTGGAACTTTTTATCTTTTTTTTTTTTTTTTTGCTTTTATATTTTGGTACATGGACTGTATCCTTGCTTGGAATTTTTAATGAGATTTGCAGATCTCTTTGCTGTGTCAATACTTTTTGATCAACTTTTAATAAATTTCTACACGATGAGGAGGTGTTCTCGCCCTCTTTTTTTCATATCTTCCATGAAATACGGAGTCTCACATCTTCACTGTTCTGTCTGACGTTCCTGAGGCCAGCGATACCTGCTCTCCTTTTGGGATCTGCCTACAGCATCACAACCTGGGACATCGATTTACCCATTGGGATGATCGGAGGGCGGCTAGCCTATACAAGCTTTGAAGACCTACCCACCATACGGTGAGCCGTGGGTCAACAAAAGTCGGTAAGAGTACCTTAATATACAGGTATATATGCCAAGGAATGTCCTGGGAAGATGACCTGTTTCTGAGGGAAAGGATTGCCCATGTATATGGATGAGGTGTTTCAAACTGAATGAACAATCAGTCTGTTTTGGGGAAACTGGAATATCAACATCCTCAAACCTACACCTATCCCCCCTCCCCCCTTTTTTTTTTTTTTGCTGTTTTCAGGACCTCTTGCAATTGTTTTCAGCTGCACTTATTTTGTTGCAACACTTTTCACATAACCTTCAGTTTGTGTTTTTTTTTAATATTGTTATTTGTTTCACCCAGCTCAATAGCTGGTGTTTCATAGCCTATAGTCTATGATCTTCTTCACGAAGGCTGCACCTTAGGTCTTACTGTATTTTGGTAGCTACATCACCCTGGCCATTTATGGTTTTTCCTACATCTATATAGTTTTGGCGCTACACTTTTTTTCTTTATTTGTTTGTTTAGCTAAAAAGCCCAAAAGGTATTTTTCAAGCACCTTTTAACCACTTAAGGAGCACCGCACAACGATATGCGTTGACAGAATGGCACGGCTGGGTAAAGGGTAAACATGTACGTCCCCTTTAACAATCCAGCCGTGGTTCGCGAGTGGTGCACTCGCGACCTGGTCCGAAGCTCCGTGACCGCGCCCACGGGACCCGCAGACTCGATTGCCGCCGGTGTCCCGCGATCGGGTCACAGGAGCTGAAGAACGGGGAGAGGTGTGTGTAAACACACCTTCCCCATTCTTCTCTGTGGCAATGTCAGTGATCGTCTGTTCCCTGTCATAGGGAATGACGATCAGTAACTAACATGTCCAGCCCCGCCCCCCTACAGTAAGAAACGCACAGGAGGTCACACTTAACCTGTGATAACGTCTTTAAATAGCACAATCACCTGCCTGCCAGTAAATTAGGAAGAACTGATCTATCTAAGCTTTACAGTGTATAAATATATGTACAACTCCTAGGGATGTATATATATCCTCTACACACTGTAATTAAAGCTAAACTGACTAGCCTGCCTGCCTGCTCTATCTAGCTATCTAAAAAGACAATCTCTCTGTCTCTCTGACTGCTCTCATTAACAAGCCGGAACACACTACACACTGCCGCCCGGAAGGCGGCCTTTTATAGTGTGGGGCGTGTGCTAAAGCCCTGAGCCATAATTGGCCAAAGCCACCCAGGCTTTGGCCAATTATGGCTCTTTGTTTTTTGCGCACTGTGATTGGCCAAGCATCATCAGCGTGCAATGCAGCAGTGAATTATGGTCCGTTTTGCGCCACTCGAATTTGGCGCGAAAGACCGATTTTGTTTGAATTTCGTCGAACGTACGAACAGACAATGTTCGAGTCGAACATACGTTCGTATCGAACGCGAAGCTCATCCCTAATATGCAGCATTGAAGGCTCACTTCCTTGGATTGAATGCAAACAGCAAGAATGAAGAAAACAACAATATCAAAAGAAAACCTATCGAGGCGCATGCGTGGGAGCTCCTAGGATGGCAGCTTAGGACCGGAGCTCTGCTCACCACCGGCTGTCAAACGCAAATATATAGAGTTTCAACCCGGATACAAACAACAAAAAGATATCCGAGGACTGCGGATTCAACGGTGAATCGGAAGATACCGGGTAAACTATTCCTTATTCAGGGGAATTATATACAGGAGCCTTGTAAAGAACGACAGCTGGGGACGGGGTGCCCGCGCTGTTTATTTTTTCTGACAAGAATTACAGGTTCTATATACCCGTTAAGAGCAGAGAAACAACAGTAGTGAATAGCTGACATACTGTGGACCCAGTTCATGCCGGGCAAATATTACAAAAAGAGCAAGAAACTTAATAAAAGGCTGGCTAAGAACAATTTACTTAAGATGGCCGCCGTACCTCAGACAAGTACACTGGGTACAGTTGAGACCTCATTGACTGACAGACAAGATATATCTCCTATAAGTCCTTCTATAGTACCTCAGACACCAAATTCTGACACTTGCCCTATTCTCTCCCCTCCTGCATCATTTGAAATAAAAAATCTCATGGAGGCTGGTCATTTAACTTCTGAGGTAATTACCTCACAAAGTCCTGCACATATGAATACAAAGGCTGAACAGGCTCATGAGGTAACCTTCAATGTCTCTGAATTATTCACCAGAATTTCAGAAATGCTAGATAAAGGACTGGCACAAAATGCAGAAAGAATCACAGGAGAGATTAGGGCTGGGAAGAGCCTGGGAAGCAGAATAAAAAATATTGAACACAAACTGGAGGTTAATACAGCACGGACTGATCAGAACTCAGATCATTTGCAATTCATGCAGGAACAGCTGGAAGCTGCTCAGGCACGGATCGACGAATTAGAGAACAGATCAAGAAGAGATCATTTCAGGGTCAGAGGATTACCAGAATCTATCTCAGACGTGCATACAGCTATACAGGACATTATCAAAATCCTGATCCCATCTATACCAAACCACAAACTAGAGTTGGACCGAGCACATAGGGCCCTGGGTCCTTTAAGAAAGGACGGTTTACCAAGGGATGTGGTAGTTAAACCACATTTCTATTCCATTAAGGAGGAAGTGATGAAACAGTCTGGCAAACATGAACAACTACAGTACCAAGGAGCCATAATTCAAATATTTTCTGATATATCGCCATACACAATACAGAGAAGAAGAGCTATGAAGCCCTTATTGTCTGCCCTCATGAAAAAGGACATAAGATACAAATGGGCCTTCCCCTTTGCTTTGAAATTTTCATTTAATGGCAGGCAGTATGTAGTACAGAATTTTCAGGAAGGTGAGAGACTATTATTGGACTTGAAGATTATTTCCTGCGAGCCAGAAATGGACACTACTCCTATCCAGCAGGGCTCTGCCAAAAGACAAACCCCTATCAGCCCGACTTCCTCTGCTTGGAGCAGAGTCAAGCACAGGAAGGTTAAAGATAACTTTGCAACCTGAAGAGAAGGAGATGTCTCTTTTTCCCCTATTTTTCCATACCCGGGAAAATAGATCTCACCAAAGCTACATGTTAATACTTTCCTAGGAAATGTTTATATACATATGTGTATATGTATATATATGTATATTTCTATTTTTTTTTTTTTGTGTGTTTGTTGTTTTTTCTTAGGAAAGTTAAAATAGTTTATTGTCTCTTTTAATATGTCATACTGGGTTGAATTATTCATAACAGTGATTTACATTAGTTTGTTGAGCTGTCGCTGGCAGCCGGTGGTGAGGCATTGGGCCTCAGCCTACCCCTTGGATCGACGTTCCGTCGCCCAGGGGAGTGGGAACATAGGCCCTTATTTTCTGGGCTATTATATGGTCACGTGTTTTAATGGGGGGAGGGGAAATACACCCTCCCCTCATTCTGGGTCATTTTTTGACCTTACGTTAATTTACATATGGATAAAATGTCTTTGTCTATTTTCTTTTTTCTCTATCATTTCTTTCTCTTCTGTTCACTCTTCCCCCCCGACCTACCTGCCAATGAGAGCTCCTACGTTTAAGTGTCTACAGTCATTATTTTGCAAACCGGATAATGTACCTAAGTTGTTTAATGTGTCTCATGATATGGATATTGTTTGGGAACGCATGAGAATTAGCTTTGCCAATTTTATATCCCATGGCTGGTATGGCTAATCCTCCTGCTCCCCTTCGTGTTGTTTCACACAACACGCAGGGGCTGAATTCTCCAGTTAAAAGACGAAAGGCGCTACAAGTCTACAAATCCCTTTATGCTGATGTGGTATTTCTACAAGAGACCCACTTCCCAAAGCGGTATACTCCCTCGTTCTTACATGCTCATTTCCCATTATTCTACCTATCAAAGGCCGAAAATAAGACTAAAGGAGTGGCAATTTTATTCTCCAAACACTGCAAATTTAACTTAATTAAGGAATACGCGGACCCAGAGGGTAGATTTATTCTGGTAAAGGGCACTCTGGAAGGAAATACGTACACTTTTATATCATACTATGCTCCCAACCGGGGACAGAAGGGGTTCTTCTGCCAAATGCTTGAATCTCTCCAGCCTTTGGTAGAGGGAGTCATAGTTATGGGGGGAGATTCCAATCTGGCTTTTGACTCTGGACTGGATAAATCCGGCCCAGCAAAGGCTAAATTAATTAGACCTACTAAAACCAGTACCCAAGTCGCTCGCGTGCTTCACCAATATAGATTGACCGACATATGGAGAGAATTGAACCCAACTGCTAAAGATTTTACTCACTTCTCTAACCCCCACCAGTCATATTCACGTATAGACCACATATTACTTTCCAATCACCATGTCCCCTCGGCCCAGAAGTCCTCCATTATGGACGTCCCATGGTCGGATCATTCCATGGTTCTGTTATCTCTAAGAAAAAACAGTTCTAATCAAAGAGTATCTCATTGGACCCTCAACCAGTGATTGTTGAAAGACCCAACTATAGCCACAGAGATTGAACAAGCTATAACAGATTACTTTAACCACTTACCTACTGTGCACCTACACCCCCTTCCTGCCCAGACAAAATATAAGCTTCCCGCACTGCGTCGCTTTAACTGACAATTGCGCGGTCGTGCGACGTGGCTCCCAAACAAAATTGGCGTCCTTTTTTTCCCACAAATAGAGCTTTCTTTTGGTGGTATTTGATCACCTCTGCGGTTTTTATTTTTTGCGCTATAAACAAAAATAGAGCGTCAATTTTTAAAAAAATGCAATATTTTTTCCTTTTTGCTATAATAAATAACCCCAAAAAATATATAAAAAAAATATTTTTTCCCTCAGTTTAGGCCGATACGTATTCTTCTACATATTTTTGGTAAAAAAAAAATGCAATAAGCGTTTATCGGTTGGTTTGCGCAAAATTTATAGCGTTTACAAAATAGGGGATAGTTTATGGCATTTTTTTTTTTTTTTTTTTTACTATTAATGGCGGCGATCTGCGATTTTTTTATTGGGACTGCGACGTTATGGCGGACATTTCGGACACTTTTCTGACATTTTTGGGACCATTTACATTTATACAGTGAAAAATGCTATAAATATGCATTGATTACTGTATAAATGTGACTGGCAGTGAAGGGGTTAACCACTAGGGGGCGGGGAAGGGGTTAAATGTGTGTCCTATGAGTGTTCTAACTGTAGGGGGAGGGGGGGGTGACTGGGGGTGACCGATTGTGTCCCTATGTACAAGGAACACAATCTGTCACCTCTCTCCCTGACAGGGACGTGCAGCTCTGTGTTTACATACAGAGCTGCACGTCCCAGCTCACTTACAGAGCAATCGCGTGTGCCCGGCGGCGATCGTTGCCGCCGGGCACTCGCACGGGATCCCCGCGGAGCGGCGGGTGCGCGTGCGCGCCGCCGGCGACGCGCGCGCGCCCGCCCGCGGCTTTAAAGGGACATCACGTCATATGACGTGATGTCAGAACAATGGAGTCGTCTGCCCGCCGTCATTTGACGGCGGGCAGATGACAAGTGGTTAAAAATAATGACATAGAGGAAATCTCTCCAGAAACCTTATGGGCGGCCCACAAGGTGACAGTGAGGGGAAAACTCATACAGATCGCAGCCATACAAAAAAGACTGAAGAGGCTGGAGGTGGAAGAACTTGAAAAGACATTTCACGATTTGAGCAAAAAGCATAAATTGGACCCCTTTGGTTTCCCAACTTCTAAATTGGATGCTGCCAGGACAGCTCTGAATCTTGCGCTTATGGTAAGAGCAGATGAGGCACTTAAATGGTCGGGAGCTAGATTTTATAGATTAAAAGATAAAATTGGTCCAATGTTGGCGCATAAACTATCCCCTAGACTAAGGCAGAGAGTCCTCCCTAAGATTAAACAAGCCAATGGCTTATTTACCTTGAACCCTCAGAAGGTGATGGATTCCTTCCAAAGCTTCTATTCAAAACTTTACGAATTTGAAACACTCTCCAATTCCTAGATAGTTTGGACCTTCCCTCGCTGGCGGAAGTGCATAGAGATGTGATCCCTAAACCTGACAAGGATACCAGTCAAGTGGAAAACTATAGACCAATATCGTTGATTAACAATGACCTTAAAATCCTAACCAAAATAATAGCCAATAGACTAGCATCCTTCATTGGTCAGTATATACATAAGGATCAGGTGGGTTTCATTCCTGGTAGACAAGGCCCTGACCAAGTAAGGAGAGCGGTAGACATAATCTCCATATTGCAATCCGGTTGGATAGGAGATCAAAAACAAGAAGGGATGCTCTTATCATTGGACCTTCAAAAGGCCTTTGATTCGGTCTCCTGGCCATATATGTTTGAAGTTATGAGACGTTGGGGGTTTGGCTCAAGAGTCTTGGGAATATTATCTGCACTCTACTCTTCTCCTGAGGCTAAAATAAGACTGCAGGGACTATTTTCAGAATCTATTAAAATTAAAAGGGGAACCCGCCAGGGATGCCCATTGTCTCCTTTGATATTCGCAATTGTTATAGAATCTTTGGCAATAGCGATTCGGAATAACGCGAATATCAGAGGAGTTCAATGTACCCGTAAGGACCACAAATGTGCATTATTTGCAGATGACCTGCTACTATTTGTTACTTCCCCGATTTCCTCTATGTCCGAAATCTACTCTGTACTTGACAAATTCTCCAGGGCCTCTGGCCTTAAAGTCGATGGGGTAGATTCATGTACAGATCCGACGGTGTATCTACTGATACACCGTCGGATCTGTGAGATCCGACGCTCGGATCTATGCGGCTGATTCCTCGAATCAGGTTCCGCATAGATCTCCCTTAGAGCCGACTGGTGTAAGTGAGTTACACTGTCGGTTCTTAGGCTGCATTCTCCCGCCGTCCGCTAGGTGGCGCTTCTTTTTTTCTACGCGAATATGCAAATGAGGAGAACCGCCGATTCAGAACCGAACGCCCGGCCGTCGCTTTTTTCTTACGTCGTTTGCGTTCGTCTTTTTCCGGCGGATCGTTACCCCTGCTATATGCGGGGTAAGTGCGGCGGATCCTATGTTAAGTATGGCCGTCGTTGCCGCGTCGAGTTTTGAATTTTTTTACGTCGTTTACGTAAGTCGTCCGGGAATACGGCCATACGTTAATTGCGTTAACATCGAAAACAATGACGTCCTTGCGACGTCATTTAAAGCAATGCACGTTGGGAAATTTTGCCGGTGGCGCATGCGCAGTACGATCGGCGCGGGGACGCGCGTGATTTAAATAGTAAACTCCCCCTAGCCGCGGAATTTGCATTCCGCCGGGGGATTTACGATCCGCCAGGGCTAATTACGAGGCAAGTGCTTTCTGAATACAGCACTTGCCTCAAAAACTGGCGCAGGCGGATCGTAAAAAAGATAGATCACGCGGATCAAAAGATCCGCTGATCTACATGAATCTACCCCAATATGTCCAAATCTAGGGCCCTCAATGTCTCGCTTCCTGTAGATGTAGTTTCCTTACTACAAAAGAAATATGAATTTGGTTGGAATGGCTCATCTATCAAATACTTGGGTATCAATTTATCTTCGAAATTTGAGGATCTATATACAGCCAACTACCCTCCTATGTATAAAAAACTTGAATCTGATTTAGGTGATTGGGATACACAGAATATAGGCTGGATTGGCAGGATAAACTCTGTCAAGATGACTCTTCTTCCTAGACTTCTATACCTCTTTCGTTCTCTCCCCATACCGATAAAAAGGAATCACTTGAAGGCTTTTCAGGGTAAGATCACCAAATTTGTATGGAACAAAAAAAGCCCCCGTGTATCATCACGTAGCCTCTTTAATCTCCCTAATCAGGGAGGTTTGGGACTCCTAAATTTGCTGTGGTACTACCAGGCAGCTAGACTGGCACAACTGTCAGATATATACCTCAAACAGGACCAACCTGATTGGGTTAGTCTGGAAGAACAGGCGTCCCCCACATGCTCATTGGAAAATCTTGTGTGGTCTATCCCCAAACGCAGACATTCTATTATGTCTCCGGCACTGTCACAGGCGTTGGTTCTGTGGGACTCGCTCAGGAGCAATCCCTCTTTAGTCTCTAAGAGTCTACCATTAACTGATATATTTCAGGTCCCGTCCTTTGCATCCAATGTGAACGTTGAATCCTTCCAGTGGTGGCGAGATAAGGGAGTATACCGCATTGGACGATTCTCAGTGCTTTTTTTCAGGGGGAACTTGGGGGAACTGAGTTCCACCACCTTTGGCTCAGACTCTTTGGTGCCCGCTCACCACAATCACTTGTAAACACAGAAGTCTGGTTTCTGTGTTTACAAGCAACAGCTCTGCACTCTGTGTGTAACCCCCTGAACTCTGCACTCTGTATTTAATGCAATCCTGGTATTTAATGCTCCTTTAAGACCCTCCTACTGTTTGTGAAATCTGAACGGGGTCGTGATTGAGTTCCTGCACCTATTTTCTGAGAAAAAAAGCTCTGACGATTCTTCTCCCACTCAGGTCCTCTATCAGAACAATATTTTAGGGACAGTCTTGATCTTCCTCCTTCAGAGAAATCAAGATTTTCTCAAAGAAACTCTGGACTGACAAGGCTGTAACTGGTCATTTTACGCCCTATGAACGAAAATGTGAACAGGCCCCAGTAAGGAAGGGTGGTATTTCTGTAATTTACAAATCCCTTGCGAACAATGTCAATAACTTACCCTATATGCTAGCTTGGGAGAAGGAAATTCAGGATGAGTGGGATTTGGAAGATTGGGGAGAAAACTTCCATAGATCTATAAAGGGTATCATCAACATGTCACTCATAGAGGCGAATGTCAAAATATTTACTAGATGGTATCTAGTTCCTCTAAGACTGGCAACCATATATCCTTCATCCTCACCTCTATGCTTCAGAGGATGCCAAGGCGTGGGCTCCATGATTCACACCTGGTGGGAATGCCCAAGAATACAAGGTTTTTGGAGTAAAGTGTTCCATATAATTAGACGGATTACGGGTTGTAATATACATCAGTCCCCGGCGATTGCCTTACTGAATGGATTCATACCACAAGTATCAAAGGTTACCAGAAGGCTGATATGGTTTATCCTAACAGGAGCTAGAATCACTATAGCTGCAGCCTGGAAGAAACAGGCGGTCTCAATCTTAAGTATGAAAAGAAAGATCACCTGGATAATGGAACAGGAAAGGAGAATTGGCTCAATGTTGGATAGACTTACTCAGTTTAACGCAATTTGGGAACCATGGATAAAGTACTTAGGGATCTCACACCCCATAAAGGGGTGATAACATAACTTACTGTAGGCTGATGTACACACCTGGCAGGTAGGATCTCTGTCTCTCTACCCTTTTACCCCTACCCTCTTTTTCGTTCCCTCTCTTTCCATCTTTCTCACATTCCTCTTTTCCTTCTCTTCTACTTTTCTTCTCTATGTTCTGGTTTTATTCTGTGCTTGTGTTCAGGTTTTTTGTATAATCTGTGTTTGGGAAACGTTCTCCATATATATATACACGTTACGCCTCTATCATAGGGGTGGAGGAGGTTGAAGAGGGGTTCTCCTCTCTTTTTCTCCCTCCCTCTCCCTCTCTCTTCATCGAACTTGTTATTTATTCTTTTAGTATTAGGTTCATTTAATCGGTCCAGATATCATACACTTCGTACCAGAGGTACTTGAGAAGTTTTAAGTTTATGAAATGGAGGTACATCACGAAGTGGACTTCACAAAACTGTAATATTTATAATAACTTGCTAAGGGGGCGGGATGGTTTGCGGGAATTACTCTACCTCCCCGGGCACAGAGTGATCCCATTGGGGGTGTCAGTGGGGGTGGAGGGTGCCCTTCCCATCTCATTTCTATATATGTTGGACCAATAAGGTTTTGATTTATCCCAACTGCTGTAGACTAGGGACCCTAGACGGATTGATAGGAACTGCAGGATTTGGGGGAGGGTAGGGAGCTACCCCGGTTAGACTATATGGCTTAGGGTCAGAATTTACTCCCTTGTTGAACCTGTTTTCCTTTCATCGCAGATAGAATGTTATTTAGGTATGGTTGAGAAATGACGAAGTGATGACTTCAGCAAACGATGTCTCAATATTTAAGGATATGTAACAAAATTTATTGATTTCCTGATATGTTCTTTAAATTGTACTGACTTTATTCAGAAAATAAACTTAAACTTGAATGAAAAAAAAAAGAAAACAACAATATACAGTATGCTGGTATGATAGAAATGATAAAAGCAAACATACTTTGTACATTGGTTTTATTGAGCAGGAAAATAATCTCAGCAATGTTTGGTGTCCATCTTTAGTTAGTTATCAAATGAGTAACATATGACCTTCTGCTTTTGGAAAGAGATTTTATAGTAATAACAAGACACAAAAAAACAAGCCAGCTGTTTTCACACTGGATTATCTTTCATACTTTGGCCACTAAACGATTTTTCTCACTTCCTGCCCCGAGCAGAATTATACTTTACACAAAATTGGACTTCTTGTATCTAGGTACAATCCTCTGACTTGTCTTATGACTTAATCCCCTCTCAGGTCCCGTAGCCCAAGTTGTTTCAGCTCCCCCCGGTCCCGGTTCGCACCAGATGCACATGACATCACTTTTTCCCCGAGATGGTTTTTAAATCAGAGACCTTTTGTTTGAGACCTTTTTTGGAGCCCTCAATGAGCTTGCACATTGCATACTAGACAAAGTGCCTCATCTTTCTTTTCTCATGCGTTTAATTGGCATCTAATGTTTCAGTCTTGCATTCCTGTCTGGAAAAATGTTTTTGTTAAGGAAAAAAAGTCACCTGCAACTCTCAGTAATGTTAAGGAGAAAAATAAAAATGGAACTTTGAAAGATGAGCTTTAAAATTGAACTCTGGGTCAACTTCTGAATACAAAGTTGAAGTACATGTATGGAAGCTGGCATTTAATTTGTAATTCTGTACAGCCAGTTCTAAGATTTACACAGGGCCTGCCAGACAATACTGCCAGGCCGGTGACCTGACCTTCTACTGCTGTTATGCAGTATAACTTGGCTACCTGCTCTCTCTGCTAACTCATTCTTTCATTATATACTCTGCAAGCTTTTTTGTATGCAAAACACATGGTTTGTCTCTAGTACATACTTATCCAGTCCTGGTTTTACTATAAAGGAGAAGATTACAGAATGGTGGTGTTCTGTCCAATTGCCAGGTCCTGGATCACCTGCTGGTGGCCCTGTGGTTCCCAGGGCTGAAAGAGGCAAGTCCTGTGGCCACCTGCAGATGTCTCCCAACAGCCAGCAGTTCCCAATAACTAGGCTCCACCTGATGCTGGCTGCTGGGAAGGTATAGAGTGCACCCGGAAAGTATTCACAGCGCTTCACTCTTTCCACATTTTGTTATGTTCCAGCCTTATTCCAAAATGGATTCAGTTAATTATTTTCCTCAAAAATCTGCAAACAATCCCTCATAATGACAACGTGAAAGAAATGTGTTTAACCACTTGATCCCCGCAGGCCATCAAATGACGTCCAAAACGGGGACCTGTTATCCCGGATGGACGTCATATGACATTCTGGGCTTTGCGGGGGGGATATTTGCACCCAGAGGCATCATTGAGATATCATTTTTTAGCGTCGGCGATGGGGCGCACCGTAAGAACGATCATAGCGGCGTTTCCGCCGCTAGATCGTTCTTACAGGCGGAGGGAGAGGACATCCCCCCCCCTCCCACCGCCATCCGGTGCTTCTCCGGTCTCTCCCGTGCCATCGGGAGCCTGGAGAGATGATCGCCGTCCACCGGATGTTTGACATAGAGATGACTGTTGACCAGTTGGTCACCAGTCATCTCTATGATCGTCAGAGGACCCGGGCGTGATGTGATGACGTCACGCCTGGGTCCCGTAAGTAAACAAACCGCAATTGCGGCTCGTTTGAATGAGATCTGTGATTTTTTTTCACAATCTCATTCTTTCCAGCCTGGAGGAGAGATGTGAGGTCTTATTGACCCCGCATCTCTCCATAAAGAGGACCTGTCACACACATTCCTATTACAAGGGATGTTTACATTCCTTGTAATAGGAATAAAAGCGTTTGAAAAAAAAAATTGTAAAAAAAAGTGTAAACAATAAATAAATGAGTAAAATAAAAAATAATTAATAATAATAAAAAAATTAAAATGCCCCTGTCCCCGGGAGCTCGCGCTCAGAAGCGTACGCACACATAAGTCCCGCCCATGTATGTAAACGTCGTTCAAACCACACATGTGAGGTGGATTTTTTGAAAAAGCCATGAGAACATGCCTCTAACTAGGAAAAATTTGGACTTTATAGGCACAGAATTAAAAAAAAAAAAAAATGTATTTAATAGAAAAAGACACAACAATTACAACACGACATTTACACTGGACTATGCATTAGAATAAAGTAGAAAACATATAAATAATAATTATTATTTATATGTTTTCTACTTTATTCTAATGCATAGTCCAGTGTAAATGTTGTGTTGTAATTGTTGTGTCTTTTTCTATTAAATACATTTTTTTTTTAAATTCTGTGCCTATAAAGTCCAAATCTTTCCTAGTTAGAGGCATGTTCTCATGCCTTTTTCAAAAAATCCATATTATCAAGGATGTGGCACATTCTCATTAATGGGTGAATGATTACCACCCCAGGGCAACCGTAATCAAATTAACTATACACACATGTGAGGTGTCGCCGCGTGTATTAGAGCATGTGCAACAATTCTAGGACTAGACCTCCTCTGTAACTCTAAACTGGTAACCTGTAAAAATGTTAAAGTGTCGCCTATGGATATTTTTAGGTAACGAAGTTTGGCGCCATTCCATGAGTGTACGCAATTTTAAAGCATGATATGTTGGGTATCTAGTTACTCGGCGTAACATCATCTTTCATATTTTACCAAAAAATTGGGCTAACATCAATGTTTTGTTATTTTTTAATTTATGAAACCATTTTTTTTACAAAAAAAAACGTTTGAAAAATTATTGCGCAAATACGGTGCAAGATAAAAAGTTGCAATGACCGCCATTTAATTCCCTAGGGTGTCTGCTAAAAAAGCATATATAATGTTTGGGGGTTCTGAGTAATTTTCTAGCAAAAGAATGATGATTTGTACATGTAGGAGAGAAGTGCCAGAATAGGCCCGGGAAGGAGGTGGGCTTTAAAGCCCTGTATTGAAGTGGTTAAACGTTTTGCAAATTTAAAAATAAAATAAAAAACAAAAAAACATCCCATGCCCATAAGCCAGGGCTCGACAAAATCCGGGAGAAGCTTAGGCCTGCAGAAGGCCGCAAAGCTGCGGCCTCAATTACCGGCCGACATGGGTCGGCTGGTAATTGAGGCCGCGGCTTTGCAGCCTTCTGCAGACCTAAGCTTCCTTCTGTGATCTGGCACCATCTTGTGGTGGCCGTTGGCATTACAAGTACAGTAGTTACATTACAAGTAGCAAAATGGCATTTCTAATGTGATTTTCATCTCCTTCCCTCTAATTAGAACCCCCAAACATTATATATATTTTTTATTCTAACACCCTAGAGAATAAAATGGCATTCATTGCAATACTTTCTGTCACACCGTATTTGCACAGCGGTCTTACAAGCGGTCTTACAATACAGTTTTTTTTATTAAAAAATAAGACAACAGTAAAGTTAGCCCAATTTTTTTTTAAATTATGAAAGATAATGTTTCGCAGAGTCACGTCAACAAGTTACGCTTCAAGTCAAAATTGTGCCTGCTTGTGGAATGGTAACAAACTTTTACCCTTTAAAATCTCCAAAGGGCGACGTTTAAAAAATTCTACAGGTTGCATATGCGGAAAGGGGTTAACACCAGAGTGCGATCAAGGGGTTAAATGTGTTCCCTAGTTAGTGTTTCTTACTGTTTGGGAATGTCACTGACTGGGGGAGGAGACATATCACTGTTCCTACTTACTAGAAACAAACTATCTGTTTCCTATCCCCTGACAGAACAGGAAATTGTGTGATTACACACAAAAATCCTGGTTCTGGCTCTCGTGCCCACGATCGCGGTGGGCCCACACAAAGCCCAGACTTGAACCCGATTGAACATCTCTGGAGAGAACTGAAAATGGCTGTGCACCGACGCTGCCCAATAAACCTGATGGAGCTTGGGAGATCCTGCAAGGAAGAATGGGAGAAACTGCCCAAAAATAGGTGTGTCAAACATGTCTGATCTGTCCGCCGCAATGTCGCAGTACCGCAAAAAATTGCAGATCACCGTCATTACTAGTAAAAAAATAAAAAAATGCCATAAATCTTTCCCATAGTTTGTTGGCGCTATAACTTTTGCGCAAACCAATCAATATACGCTTATTGTGATTTGGTTTACCAAAAATATGTAGAAAAACATATATTAGCCTAAACCGATGAAGAAATTCGTTTTTTAGAAAAAAAAAAGTTGGAGATATTTACAGTATTATAGCAAAAAGTGAAGAATGTTTTTTTTTTTTTTTCAAAATTGTGCCTTATTTTTCGTTTATAGCGCAAAATATAAAAACCACAGAGGTGATCAAATACCACCAAAAGAAAGCTCTACTTGTGGGAAAAAAGGACGCACATTTTGTTTGTGTACAGCATTGCATGACCGCGCAATTCCCAGTTAAAGCGACGCAGTACCAAATTGTAAAAAGTGTTCTGGTCAGGAAGGGGGTAAAATTTTCCGGGGCTGAAGTGGTGAAAGTTAAATTTAAGCTGCTGAGCTCTATAACTGACTAATGTTTTCTAACAGGAGGTAAAGAGAAATCGCAAAACATGCAGAACAGTGGCAAGAACTTCAACTGCTAGCTTAATGCAAAACTAAAAACCATAAGCAATATTTCATATTAACATTTTTTACTCCTGACCATAAGAAAATATATGTACAGTACAAGGTCACTGTACATAAAACAAAATAATATGGTGCTTAGGTAAGGAGAGAGTGATAGGGAAAAGCCAAATGTAAAAACATTGCAATAGTCCCAATAATATATCAAGAAGAGAAAGAAAAGAATGAGGAAAATAGGGAATGAGGAAAAAATAAATACTAAGCTGCCCAGATCCCAAACAATAAAGGACTGCGCAAAAAAAAAAAAATATTGAGTTGCTCGGGTAAGACGAGGGAGATAGGGGAAATACCAATTGTTAAAAAAAAGAACACTAGTCCCATTATTATTTTTTTCAATTTCTTAATTTATCTCATTTGTCCAGCATACAGGTGAAATAACACATTTACTAATTCAATGTGTAACGGTCTGCTCCTGTTGAACAGGCGCTGCTGTAAATTTAGAGGGGGTCTGAGTTGTTATTTGACTAAGACAAGTGTAATTATGGGCAATTTAGCCTCTGTTCCAGCCATGGCTGTGCTGAGAGTAACCACCATTATTCGTCTAGGGGTGTTATTACCATTCCAGGCCAAGGGTGGCAGCAGCAGAGTCAGGGTGTATTGGGTGGCTCAGCGCTGCTTATGGTAGTTGATCACGGCCCCTCACTGGTCACCACTCATAGGGCATACATGTTTTGTATGTTTTATTGCATGCTGCTTTGCTGTCCATTGGGATATATGTTTCGGTAAAGTTTGAATTAGATGCTCATTACTATCTACATGTCATTATATATACTGTACATGCTTTATGTTTTATACGTTTACCTTTTTGATTGTTCAATCATGTTAAATATTGGTATGACAGATCCTGCTTATATTTGTATATTAGAGCATTTGTTTTGATGTACTATATCCTGTTAAGATTGTTCACTTCCTGTCTCCTCCCTTTCAGGGGTGGAGTTCTGGATTACTTGTTTTATTTAAACTCAGCAGTGTGGGGGTACAGACAGATGCCCCTGTTGATGGCTTTGAGCCGAAACGCGTCGGGTAACATCCTTAGTACCCTATACTGCTTTTAGATATATTTTTCACGTGCCCCCTTACCATGCTGGGAGAACATCAGTGGCAGTTCCGTCTACGTTTGTTCTTCCCCCCCTGGAGTCCGGCGATCGGTCCCCGGAGCTGAAGAAAGGGGAGAGCTGTGTGTAAACACGGCTTCCCCATTCTTCACTGTGGCGGCGTCATCGATCGTGTCATCCCTTTTATAGGGGGACACAATTGATGACGTCACACCTACAGCCACACCCCCCTACAGTTGTAAACACACTTCAGGTCACACATAACCCCTACAGCGCCCCCTTGTGGTTAACTCCCAAACTGCAACTGTCATTTCCACAGTAAACAATGCATTTTAAATGCATTTTTTGCTGTGAAAATGACAATGGTCCCAAAAATGTGTCAACATTTTCCGATGTGTCCGCCATAATGTCGCAGTCATGAAAAAAATCAATGATCGCCGCCATTACTAGTAAAAAAATTATTTTTTTATAAAAATGCAATAAAACTATCCCCTATTTTGTAAACGCTATGGGGCAGGTTCACATGGAATTAGATTCTCGTAGAGTATCAGAAATACACTACGCCGCCATTTTTTACCTGGCTCTACGTGGAATTCAGGTAGATTTTGTCCAGTAAACGACGGCGGCGTAGTGTATTTCTCCCGTCGCAATCCATCTGCGCGAGTAGGGGGCATGAAGCATTTAAAATAGGCCCGTTCCCGCGGCGATCGAACTGCGCATGCTCCGTTCGCAAATTTCCCGCCGTGCATTGCGCGAAAACACGTCGTCACGTTGTAGTAGCGTCGTTTACGTACATTCCTATTCCCGAACGAGTTACGTTAAAAAAATAAAAAAAAATTCAAATCGACGCGGGAACGACGGCCATACTTTACATGGGTTACGCACTGTTAGACCAGCAAAAAGCTCCTCTAACATTAGGTAGCCAAAAAATGACGTAGGCGATTGCGAGGGACACTCGTACCTTTGTGGATCGCCGTAAAAACTAATTTGCATACCCCGACGCATGAAAACGACGCGAACTCCTCCCAGCGGCCGCAAACATATCGCAACGTAGATCCGAAGGCTTACGAAGACGTAAGCCTCTCGGATCGAAGCCCGAAGCCGCCGTATCATGGTTTGAGGATTCAAACTAGTGATACGGCGCGCAAAATTTGAAATTACTCCTGTCTAACACCAGTTAGACAGGCGTAATTGCTCTGTGAATCTGGGCCCATAAATTTTGCTCAAACCAACCGATAAACGCTTATTGCAATTTTTTTTAACAAAAATATGTAGAATAATACGTATCGGCCTAAACTGAGGGAAAAAAATGTTCTTATATTTTTGGGGGATATTTATTATAGCAAAAAGTAAAAAATATTGAATTTTTTTCAAAATTGTCGGTCTATTTTTGTTTATAGCGCAAAAAAAAAACCACAGAGGTGATCAAATACCACCAAAAGAAAGCTCTATTTGTGGGGGAAAAGGACGCCAATTTTGTTGGGGAGGCATGTCGCACGACCGCGCAATTGTCAGTTAAAACGACGCAGTGCCGAATCGCAAAAAGGGCCAAGGTCCTTTAGCTGCATTTTGGTCCGGGTCTTAAGTGGTTAAATACATCATATACCTAATTATATCTAGATATTCCATCTACGTTTGTTCTTCCCCCCCTGGATACCCGAACAACATACTTTCCTTTTTTAATACCATCAAATTAACCCCCCAACCCCCTCATATCCCATAGTACCCCCCCCCCCCCGAAAAAAAACAACAACAAGGGAAATACATCGAAATACATAGCAAATCCCAAAAGTTCCATTCCTCACTGTCATATTTCTTATACATTGAGGAGTCCAGAGGAGCGATCCAGCAACCACGCTCCAGTTTTCTGATAGGAAGATGTATCCCACAAAGAACAGATCCCTGAAGCTCCTCCCCCTCAGCCCGGGCCGGGGGCACATTCACCCTTCCCTGCAGTACCAATCGGCCTGTGTGTTACCAACACCCAGGCCAAATAAATTCCTGGATCTTTCCATTGTCCTCCCCCATGTAAGTAATAACTTCTCAATCTCCCCATTACATTACCTTCCCCTTCCCCATTATTATATGTAGCTCTACCACCGGAGGAGTTGCTGTAGATTCA
Organism: Rana kukunoris; assembly: GCA_029574335.1. NCBI lineage: Eukaryota > Metazoa > Chordata > Amphibia > Anura > Ranidae > Rana > Rana kukunoris. Next base: position 30,527,303 of record CM056049.1, on the reverse strand, counting down.
ACAAAGGTTCTTTCCCAGAGGCAGCCAGACACAGCAACAGTCCATTGACTCCAGCTCATTGAACAGTCTAGGGTACATGTATCAAACACAAGCCCCGCTGGCTAAATCTGGCCTGCCGGGCCATTTAAAGTGGCCCTTGCACCAAGGACTTTTTTCCCCTTGTAAATAAAGAAGCCTTCTGTATTTACAAGGAAATCTTTCCTCTCAGTGGCTCCCACAGATCACTGCCTCTGTACTCACGGTGGGGATAAGGGAGATGCAGGTGCAGTGTTGAATGGTACATCATGTGGTAAGCTGCGCTGTGATTACCATGCCCAGGTGCACAGTTGCAAAGCAATGATCTCCTTGCAGTCTGGGTGGTGCTAGATCCAGGCCAGGTAGTTGAGATGTGAGGAAGCTTTTGGGGTACTGGGGAAATGAGGGCTGTGGCGGGAGATTTGTGCAGAGGTGGGGGTGGGGTAGAGCGGTGCAGAGGTCAGAGCAGAGAAGGGGTGGAAATGAGATGGACAGCCTGTGAAGGAGAGCTGAACCCTGCACACTGTGCAAAGCAAACCCCTAAACTCTGCATTCTGTATGTAGCACACTTCTTAACTCTGCACTCTGTACACAGGGCACCTCTGAACTCTGCACTCTGTACACAGGGCACCTCTGAACTCTGCACTCTGTACACAGGGCACCTCTGCACTCTGTACACAGGGCACCCCTGAACTCTGTACACAGGGCACCCCTGAACTCTGTACACAGGGCACCCCTAAACTCTGTACACAGGGCACCCCTGAACTCTGTACACAGGGCACCCCTGAACTCTGTACACAGGGCACCCCTGAACTCTGTACACAGGGCACCCCTGAACTCTGCACTCTGTACACAGGGCACCCCTGAACTCTGCACTCTGTACACAGGGCACCCCTGAACTCTGCACTCTGTACACAGGGCACCCCTGAACTCTGCACTCTGTACACAGGGCACCCCTGAACTCTGCACTCTGTACATAGTGCACCCCTGAACTCTACACTCTGTACATAGCGCACCCCTGAACTCTGCACTCTGTACATAGCGCACTCCTGAACTCTGCACTCTGTATATAGCCCACCCCCTGAAATCTGCACTATGTATGTAGCACGCATCTGAAAGTGTACTCTGAACATTCCTGAACTCCACACATAACGCTCTCCTGGTTTTTATTGCCCCTTTAAGACCCTCCCACTGTTAATGCAATTTGGCCACACCCACCATTCAATGCGGGTTCAGCAGGGGAGGGTGTGGTTGAGTTACTGCACCTATTCTCTGAGAAAAAAAAGCCCTGGATAAATTTACACAGTCTTACAGAAACAACCGTCACTTTGAGGGCAACCATAATGCTGGTGCGGCCTCCAATAGTTACATAGGTATTCAGGTTGAAAAAAACACCATCCAGTTCAACCACAAAAAAAAAATATATCGTACATTCCTATATACCCAATTTAATACCCACAGTTGATCCAGAGGAAGGCAAAAAAAACAGCAGAGCGATGATTAGTGTTGAGCAGAATATGCCATATTCGATTTTGCGATATATCTCGAATATATAGTCGAATATTCGAGATATATTCGCTAAATACAAAAAATTCGTGATATTTTTTGGAAATGAAAATATTGCGAATTTTCGCTATTGCGAATTTTCGCTATTGCGAATGCGAATGCGAATCGCGAATGCGAAATTTCGAGAAATGCGGAAAGGAGCACTCTGATTGGCTCAGAATATTCGTGATATATTACAATACACAATAATTGCGAATATTCGGCAAATGCGGAAGGAGCACTCTGATTGGCTCAGAATATTCGTGATATATTACAATACACAATAATTGCGAATATTCGAGAAATGCGGAATGGAGCACTCTGATTGGCTCAGAATATTCGTGATATATTACAATATAAAATAATTGCGAATATTCGAGAAATGCGGAATGGAGCACTCTGATTGGCTCAGAATATTCGTGATATATTACAATATAAAATAATTGCGAATATTCGAGAAATGCGGAATGGAGCACTCTGATTGGCTCAGAATATTCGTGATATATTACAATATAAAATAATTGCGAATATTCGAGAAATGCGGAATGGAGCACTCTGATTGGCTCAGAATATTCGTGATATATTACAATACAAAATAATTGCGAAATTTCGAGAAATGCGGAATGGAGCACTCTGATTGGCTCAGAATATTCGTGATATATTACAATATAAAATAATCGCGCGATATCGCTATTGCCGAATAATCGCATTGCGATTTTTCGGCAATATAAAATGAGCGCTGCAGCTACTCGGCCCAAGGTCTCTAATCATACCAGCAATGCTTTTAGACGTCGATGGGGATCTCTAGGATGTGATCTGTTCTAAAAAAAAAATTGAAAAAATTCGAATATTCGAAATAGCGAATATTTGCCGCGATATTCGTGTTATTCGCGAATACTCGAATATGCAATATTCGTAGCGAATATTCACAATGCGAATATTCGTGAGCAACACTAGCGATGATCCGATTTGCTACAGCAGGGGAAAAAATTCCTTCCTGATCCCCTGAGAGACAATCGTATTTTTCCTGGATCAACTTTACCTATATTAGTACCCAGTTATATTATGTACATCTGTAAGCAATCTACTGATCAGGCCAGAACCACCTCTGGAGGGAGTCTATTCCAAATTTTCACACCTCTTACTGTGAAGAAACCTTTCCGTATTTGGAGGTGAAATCTCTTCTTGTCTATGTGTTGCCCTTAAAGTGAAAAACTCAACACCGAGTTCACTGAAATTGAGTTGGACACTCCTGGTCTAGGGGTTTGTCTTTTTGTATTTTATCGATGAAGAAACTTGTAACAGGAGGAGGACAATGGGGAATGGGATTTCAAATAATGAAATGTTTGAGCACAATTCTGCAGTGAACACTTTTCTCTCTTAGTAACAGAAGTACAAGTACAGATGCTGGAACAGTCTTTGAGTTCACGGCCATGGACCATGAAGTAGGTTTGAGATCAAGTAGAAGGCTCTACTCACAGAATCCAGGAACAGGATTGGTCCATTAGTGCAGCCTTTTGAAGAGCCTAGCATTCAGTCCAATGGGCTCCAGGGGCAATCAACCTCCCCCTCAGCTCACAGATCCATTTCCTCAGAGGGGAAAAACACAATCTCCTTTAGGCTCCAGAACATGTAACAGCATCCCAGCCACCTTCTGGGCACACCTCCCAGGGATTGGCAAGACCCTGCTCAACATTCAGGTTGGGCACTTGAATCCTCCCTCCCTAAGCTCTAGAAATGTATTCTAGTGGCAGTGGGGAGCAATCAAACGCTCAGCCTGTGAGGTCCTTAACAGACCAGACTAAACAACCACTCCGGCTCCAACAGGAGCCAAAAACTAAATGTATCTGGCAACCTAATTAGGAGGGTGCTACATCTATAAAAAGAGAACAAGAAAATGGGAGAACAAGCACATTCTAATTATACATTAAAAAGTAGTTCTGAGCAAATTTACCCAACTAATGTCAAGCTTTCCATGCCCATCATGCCTTGGACATTGTGTTCAGCCTAAAGCTCAGTGGTCCCTCCTGTTTAAGTTGGGCTTGGCTTCAAATTTCATCAACCAGAACATTTTGGGTCATGCTTTACTACTGACAGGACATTTTTTCAGGTGCAGGAACTCTTTCTTTCCGAGTCACCCTCTGTTTCCACCCCCCTACCTACCTCCTGCACCATTCCACCCCTACCCATCTCCTAGTACTGCCCCTTTTCGAGAATCTAAAAGCAAATAACAATTGTGGTACTAATTCATTTGTATAGAATTTGTTAATGATAACAAGAAACGCTGTAAAATAGATCTATACGGCGCATGCGCAATGTCTATCACATATCCTGCATGTTCCCGATGCTAGTGCTACTCTGCACAGTACAGAGGGGTCCTTATCCACTGGGCAGAACTTATTCGGCAGAACACCGAAGGTGCCAGAACTGCGTTCCCCCGTGTTCCTGCTGAAAAAAAGCCCTGGCTACTGAGCTACAATAGTGCAACCACTGGCCCCCTTACCATGCTGGGAGAACATCAGTGGCGGTGCGTCTATAGAGGGCGCCGGAGTTCCGCCCCCTCTGGCTCTCGCACCGCCACTGAGTACAATAACATAGATTCATGCATTGCATGAATCTATGTTATTGTTGCCGCTGCCGCCGACTATTCAGATGGCCGGATGGTGAGCGCCGGCCACCTGAATAACGGCAGCTGGTTGGCTGTGTGGAAGTGCCTATCAGAGCCAGCTACTCTGATAGGCTTTCCGAGCACAGCCCTCAGCCTTCCGGAAACGTATCTAAGGGAGGTACGGGGGTGCATTCCATAGATAAGACTCGCAGGCGTCTCAGCCAATCAAGTTCGCCGGTAACCTTATTGGCTGAAGCATCATCAAGGGTGGGAGAAGACATCGAGGAATGTGGAAGGAGGATGGCTGACCCCCAGAAAGGTAAGTGCCGGGCGGGGAGGAGCATTTTACAGGGCACAGCGGCGAGAATTGGAAGAGTGGTGACAATGGGCACAGTGGCATCAATGGGCACAGTGGCATCAATTGGCACAGTGGTGACAATTAAAGGGCACAGTGGCGACAAAGGGCACAGTGGCGACAAAGGGCACAGTGGCGACAATTGATGGGCACAGTGGCTGCGTTTGATGGCATGGCACAATGGCTGCGTTTGATGGCATGGCACAGTGGTGACAATTGATGGCACATTGGTGACAATTGATGGCACAGTGGCTGTGTTTGGCATGGCACAATGGTGACAATTGATGGCACAATGGCTGCATTTGATGGCATGGCACAGTGGCTGCGTTTGATGGCATGGCACAATGGTGACTATTGAGGCTGCAATTGTTTTTTTTTTTGCACCCCCTCAAATATGTTGAGCACCAGCCGCCACTGGAGAACATCCAAAGCAAGAGCAAGAGTTTTGCCCAAATAATGACCTTGAGAGCCCATCTGAACAGAGGCTTATTGTTCCGCCGAGATTTTTTTAACCATTTCTGGCTGCACTGCGTTTGACCTTTTTCTTTTATCACTAAAAATGGAGTACATTGTTGTTCCCAGAAAACTCATAAACAATCCAAGAGGAAGTCGCCTGTCACATGCCAGCAATCAGAGGGTATTAAGGTATTAATTAAACCGCTGTTTAAATAATTGGTAAATATTTAAAGCTCGACAACTTTGGAGAACCCAGATGGCAAGAGCTCACGTCAAACAAAACAAATTGATTTATTCGCTGGGTCAATATTTTTTTTCTTTTCTTTCGCAAAGTGATGAAGTTCATTATCTTGTATTTTATTGCTACTCGAGCACATAAAGAAAGAGAACAGCAGCCCCGTGAAATCTCAGCGCTTCCCATGTATTCAAACAAAGCCTAAATGAAACATCTGGAGCTCAATATTTACAGTGCATACTCGCAACATGGGAGAAGTACTACAAAATGAAAATATCCAAGCCATCAAACCATAAGGCTCATAATTTTAGGAGAACAAAAAAAAAGTTTTGTTTTTTTTTAGAAGGGAGAACAAATTTGTTAAACAGCAATATAATTTCTTTAAAAAAAAGGAGAACAGATGCTTGAATTTAAAATATGTTACAAATGTTTTAAGTAATTAAACAAAGATACCAGCGTAAAAAAAAAAAAAACGGATGACTAAAAACTTAGCTAAATTGGGCATGTTGAAAAAAAAAATGTCAGTTAACCACTTAAGACCCGGACCATTACGCAGGTAAAGGACCTGGCCAGTTTTTGCGATTCGGCACTGCATCGCTTTAACTGACAATTGCGCAGTCGTGCGATGTGGCTCCCAAACAAAATTGGCGTCCTTTTTTCCCCACAAATAGAGATTTCTTTTGGTGGTATTTGATCACCTCTGAGGTTTAAATTTTTTGCGCTATAAACAAAAATAGAGCGATATTTTTTACCTTTTGCTATAATAAATATCCCCCCAAAAAAAGATATAAAAAAACGTTTTTTTTCTCAGTTTAGGCCGATGCGTATTCTTGTACATATTTTTGGTAAAAAAAAAGTGCAATAAGCGTTTAATGATTAGTTTGCGCAAAATTTATTGCGTTTACAAAATAGGGAATAGTTTTATGGCATTTTTATTAATATATGTTTTTTTTACTACTAATGGCGGATTTTTTTTCATGACTGCGGCATTATGACAGACACATGAACAATTTTGACACATTTTTGGGACCGTTGTCATTTTCACAGCGAAAAGTGCTATAAAAATAGTTTACTGTGAAAATGACAATTGCAGTTTATGAGTTAACCACTAGGGGGCGCTGTAGGGGTTAAATGTGACCTTATATGTGTTTCTAACTGTAGGAGGCGGGGCTGGACGTGTGACGTCATTGACCGTCTTTCCCTATATCAAGGAACAGACGATCACTGCCACTGTTCGTCCGAATTTCTGGAATTTTCATGTTCGTTTTGACAAAAGATAACGAACGTACAAAATCCGAAATCCAAAAGATCCGACATAAAAAAATGCTTATTTTTGTTTCGTTGTGACAACAGTTCGATATAGATTGAAGATTCGACATGATGATGACAATAGTGATCTGTGTCTATCGAATGTCTATCGAACCTGCAGTTGAATGTGCCTAACCTAACTCTATTAGTCCAAGATTATTCTACATAAAGACAAAATATTGGACATTTTAGAGACATGAAGAATCAACAAAGCAGCTAAAAAAAGAAAAAAGTAGGTGGATAAGAATGTTTCCCAAAGTACGATTGATAACAGCTCACAATCCTATCAAGGAACACATAAAAAGGAAAGCAAATAGGATAGAGGAAAAATCCTCTTGCCTAATATAAGGATTTTAACGTGAGATGTCAATCGTAGTATTAAGGTAAGCACACCAAACACATAGGGCCAGATTCAGGTAGAGTTAGGCTGGCGGATCAATGGATCCGCCAGCCTAACTGTCACTTTAAGCCGGCGTTTCTGTTTTCTATAACCAGAAAACAAACGCCGGGTTGGAGTTCCGATGCGATCGGCGTAATTGAATTTCGCCATCGCATCGTTACTTCAACTTAAAAATGGCGCCGGGGGCTTTCCCGCTGATTAACGCTGAAAAAATATGTTAATCAGCGGGAGTCGGAAATTCACGATCGTTCTCGGGCGCGACGCAGTGACTTTACGACGTTTCCGGAAGCGATACGCGACGTAAAGATAAAGCAGCCCCCTAGTGGAATATCCTATGTTAGGTATAGCAATCGTCATCGCGTCGGAAAAAAAACAAATCGCGTCGTTTGCGTAAAACATTCATAAATGGGGACGTGACGTCATTGACGTTCACTGACAGAACTTGGAGCATGCGCACTGGGATGCATTGACACTCGACGCATGCGCAGTACGTTCGCCGCGGGATCGCGCATAGTTAGAATACTACACGCCCCGTACCCGCCCAATTTGAATTCCGCTGGCTCATTTGCGATGCGCTGCCGCAACTTTAGGAGCAAGTGCTTCCTGAATAACAGCACTTGCTCCTAAAATTTCGGCAGAGTAACGTAAATGAGAAGCGTTACTCCAGAGCAAAGATGCTCTGATCTACCTGAATCTCGCCCATAGGTTATAAATAGGGTTGTCCCGATACCACTTTTTTAGGACCGAGTACAAGTACCGATACTTTTTTTCATGTACTCGCCGATACCGAATACCGATACTTTTTTTAAATGTCATGTGACAGTTTTCAAACCACAATACAGACTAAGGATATTTTCTTTAGAATTATGAAGAACTCTAACCCAAGACATTATAAAAGAATTAAAAAAAAATATTTTCTTGTCACGCAGTAGTAAAAAACTCAAAGAATTTTCACAGAACATGTTGATAAATACAAAAAAAGTATTCTATTTAGGTATCGGGAGCATTTGTGCGAGTACAAGTACTCCCGCAAATACTCGGTATCGGTCCCGATACCAATACTAGTATCGGTATCTGGACAACCCTAGTTATAAATGTATCAAAAATAGAAAGTTTAATTTACATAAAATTTATTTTACATATAAAACAAATTGGTTTGAAAGCGACCCCAATAATTACAGAAAACTAAGACATCGTTTAGATATGCTGGTTGCCGACTAGTTTCACACTTTCGTGCTTCTTTAGGGCTTTATAACTTGGTCTTTTCTGAAAAAGGTCGTCTGTATGTGACAATAAATGTCATTAGTAAAGAGCAACAAAGGCATCTGATGTAATATATTTTTTCTTAACAGTTAGTGTAAGTAAAGTAAAATAAAAATATATATATGTGTGTGCTTACCAATCCTGCCAACCACTATAACAAGACATATAGTCAGAACGCCTCTAGAAAGATCCCAATAGCGCAGAATAAACTGGGAATGGGCAATGGCCAATGGAAGTCAGGTCCAATTGGCTATACAGTGTGGATGTTGAGGTGATGAGGTTTACACCATAAAACAGATTTCTGAAATTTATTAAGATAAATGGATAAGAGAAACAGGAAAGTAGATGGATCTTTACAAATTCATTAATTATTTAATTTAATTTAATAGGGCTTGAATAGATATATGACATTTGGTAACTATCAGCGCATACCAAAGTTTGTTTATTAAAGAGGGGGATAGCAGAGGAGATTATATGGTGGCCATGACATCCAATACTTGGATTGTCACAGAACGGCCATATACTCATTACTCACCAATAATACTGGGAGAGGTGTAATCATATCCCCAAACATACTTTAGTCTAACACATATCCCTCCATCCAAGGTATAGAAGGAGAGCGTAGTGATGGTTGGTACTGGCAGATAGTCCAGCACACCTTGGCAACTTAGGATATGGTTTCAGGGTAAACTGGGTGCTGTGCTCATGGCACCCCAGGGTTTAGCCACTCCCAAGACAAGAAACAATGTTGTAGGCTATGCATTATACGTTTTCAAGTCTTCTTAAACCATTTATTTACTTTTATGTAAATGTAGCACTACCCCCGAAAGAGCTGCTGGTTTAGATTTTGGGAAATACACATTACGTTGTCCAAGGGAGGAAGTCTATAGTAATTGGAATGTCCACACAAGATGTAACACCTTCAACTGTAGGCTTTATTTTCACTGCGTAAAACTTGCGAGGAAAGTAGAGGGTATAGAGAGAAGGGGAAGGTTCAGGTGTGCGGTACAGAATGCACAACAGTTTTCAAGACTCCAATATTCGCCACTCAATCCTGAGTGGGTTTTGCTCGCCCGGATAGACCCCTCTCACATGGCCTAGCAGCCGCAATGATGCACGGACAGTATAGAGACAGTCTCTGCCACAGAGCTGTATCCTGGCCTAGGCCAACAAGGCCCAGGCCTAGGGCAGCACTTTGAAGGGGGGCAGCACCAAAAGAGTTCTCGCCACCTTGCGCTACACTGTTAGGAAAATTAGTCTAGCGCCCCCAAAAAGCGTCCGCGCTGCTTCTGGTATGCGGGCGGCCGGGTTTCAGCAACTGTGGGGGGGGTGACCACAAAACCTCAAAAATTTCAGGGCAGGTCTTAAACAACACAGGGTGTGGCCGTAACAGGAAGGGGTGGGTCATATTTAAATTAGGGGGTGCACAAGTTTAGTCAGGCCTAGGGCAGTAAAAAACCTAAATACACCTCTGCTCTGCCACAGACCGCTTGAGAACACAGAATGCATATTCAGGAATCCTCTGCCACAGGATTTTAAAGTGTTACGGTGCATCCTTTAATAAGTTACCAGGCCTCTCCCAAGTACCAGCCTTCTGCTCGGTCCTTTCCGGGACAGGTCATCCCCTCGCTTCCTTCATTGAGCATCTTCCTCCCGCAGGACAGACAGCACAGGATCACCTTCAGAGTGCAGGCCCCAGCCAGGATAACTGGGCCTACACGACAAAGAACACAGCCTCAGACCAACGTGGTCCCGAGACTGAAATCACACACACCCACCTCGCCACGAGGCGAAGGACCCCGAAAAATGGCGTCTGACCCTTTATTATCCCCTCCCAGCATTCACAGTGGGGTCATCTGTGTTCCCACAAGGGCCCGAAGTGGTAATGCCACCTACAGGCAACAAGGGAAAATACTACCAGGCAGTACCACAGCCAGAACAGAGGCAAATTTGTATATAATTTAACAGGTCTAGGCCTAACTATTGGCCCAGACATCCCCTAAATTTGAAATAGTGCCCCCATCTTTGAGAGCGGGGTGCTATATCATTTTTTTTAATTAATTGAAAATAATTTTCATTACACATATACATTGCAAACTAAGCACATATGAATTGAAAATCAGAGTGCAGCTGAAATGTAAGAGGAAAGTCTTGTCACGTCTCGCTGGGTCAATCGGGTAGGTTACATAAATGATATAATAACGCAATGTGTGAATAACAGGAAGTGTTATGTTATATTGCTCTGGGCTCTCGCTTTGTCTTGGGAAAGGGAAATAACAAAGGGCAAATTAAGTTTTTCTTTCACCAAGAAGAACAAGATGACCTCTGACCCGAACAGAAAACACGCTGCTGTAACCGAGACATTAATATTTAAGTCAAGTGGGAAGTGGGAACCCAAACAAGAAAGACCTAAGGATTTCCTATAACCATTAGCAATCACTGTTATTATATAGTTACGATATGGCCACTGGCATCTGGGAGCCATTAAAGCGGTATTAGACCTAACAACAAAAATGTATTATATAACAGCTTGCCAATTCATAGATGTGGTAGCTGCGTTTGTTTTCTATTTTTAGGCTTTTTTTCTGTGTTTTCACCTGGTGATCCAATCGAAAAGTATTTTTTAACTTTGTTTAACCTCTTTCCCACCGCGCCATAGGCATTTTACTGCTACGGCGCGGTGGAGTTATTTTGGGACGACGTCCCTGGGACGTCGTCCTTTACTTCCCCGATTGCGCGTCCCCTGGGGAAGTGTCCGTGCTCGCCGGGTCTAGAAGACCCGGCGCATCACGGATCACGGTAAATTGCCGCTGATAGCGGCCGTTTACCACGTGATCGCGCCGTCAAACCGTCTCCTGAGTCTCCTCTCTGTACTGTTTGGTACAGTGTGAGAGGAGAGGGGGGGAGCGGGGTGTCAGCAGCTGCGCTGTGGCTGGATCTGTGACAAATGCAGTCACAGATCCAGCCATCCCTCCATCCATCCAAGCTCTGCAATACCCCAGTACCCTGCAGTACCCCAGTACTCTGCAATACCCCAGTATCCTGCAGTACCCCAGTACCCTGCAATACCCCAGTACTCTGCAGTACCCCAATACTCTGCAGTACCCCAATACTCTGCTATACCCCAGTACTCTGCAATACCCCAGTACCCCAGTACTCTGCAATACCCCAGTACTCTGCAGTACCCTAATACTCTGCAGTACCCCAGTACTCTGCAGTACCCCAGTACCCTGCAATACCCCAGTACTCTGCAATACCCCAGTACTCTGCAGTACCCCAATACTCTGCAGTACCCCAATACTGTGCAATACCCTGCGCAATACTCTGCAATACGCCAATACCCTGCGCGATACTCTGCAATACCTCAATACCCTGCAGTACCCCAATACCCTGCAATACCCCAACACCCTGCAGTACCCCAATACTCTGCAGTACCCCAATACCCTGCGCGATACTCTGCAATACCCCAATACTCTGCAATACCCTGCGCGATACTCTGCAGTACCCCAATTCTCTGCAGTACCCCGATACTCTGCAGTACCCCAATACCCTGCGCGATACTCTGCAATACCTCAATACTCTACAATACCCTGCGCGATACTCTGCAATACCCCAATACTTTGCAATACCCAAATACTCTGCAATACCCATTTTTTTAAAGCACCCCTCTCCCCGTGTGCTCGCATGCAGAAGCGAACGCATACGTAAGTCCCGCCCACATATGAAAACGGTGTTCAAGCTACACATGTGAGGTAGCTCTGCGAACGTTAGAGCGAGAGCAATCATTTTGGCCCTAGACCTCCTCTGTAACTAAAAACATGTAACCAATAAAAGTAATTAAAGCGTCGCCTATGGGGATTTTTAAGTAGCGAAGTTTGGCGCCATTCCATGAGTGTGCGCAATTTTGAAGGGTGACATGTTGGGTATCTATTTACTCGGCGTAACTTCATCTTTCATATTATGAAAAAAAATTGGGCTAACTTTACTGTTTTTTTTTTTTTCAGCACAAAACTGTTTTTCTTTTAAAAACACGCGTTCAAAAAAATTCTACGAAAATACCATGCGAGATTAAAAGTTGTAACTGCTGCCATTGTATTCTCTAGGGTCTTTGCTAAAAAAGCATATATAATGTTTTGGGGTTCTATGTAATTTTCTAGCAATTAAATGATGGTTTTTCCATGTAGGAGAGAAATGTCAGAATTGGTCTGGGTGCTCCAGAATGCCTGATGGCGTTCCCTGCATGTTGGGCCTCTGTATGTGGCCACGCTGTGTAAAAGTCTCACACATGGGGTATCGCCATACTCAGGAGAAATAGCAGAATGTGTTTTGGGGTGTAATTTGTGGTATGCATATGCTGTGTGTGAGAAATAACCTGCTAATATGACAGAAACAAGATTTTTTTATTTTTTCAGTCGTTTTTCTTTTATAGCGCAAAAAATAAAAAATCCAGAGGTGATCAAATACCACCAAAAGAAAGCTCTATTTGTGTGAAAAAAAGGACAAAAAAATCAAATGGGTACAATGCTGTATGACTGAGTAATTGTCATTCAAATTGTGAGAGCACCGAAAGCTGAAAATTGGTCTGGTTAGGAAGGGGGTTTTAGTGCCCAGTGGTCAAGTGGTTAACCACTTTGGTCGGCAGAATGGCACGGCTGGGCACAATAACCTACCTGTACGTCCTCTTTAAGTGCCCAGCTGTGGGTCCGAAGCTCCGTGACCGCGGCCGCAGGATCCGCCGACCCGATCGCCACCGGAGTCCCGTGATCGGTCACCGGAGCTTAAGAACAGGGAGAGGTGAGTGTAAACACACCTTCCCCGTTCTTCACAGTGGCGCTGTCATTGATATAGGGAAAGGCGATCAATGACGTCACACGTCCAGCCCCGCCCCCCTATAGTTAGAAACACATATGAGGTCACACTTAACCCCTTCAGCGCTCCCTAGTTGTTAACTCCCAAACTGCAATTGTAATTTTCACAGTAAACAATGCATTTTTATACACTTTTTGCTGTGAAAATAACAATGGTCCCAAAAATGTGTCAAAATTGTCCGATGTGCCTGCCATAACGTCGTAGTCATGAAAAAAAACGCTGATCGGCGCCGTTAGTAGTAAAAAAAAAAAATATTAATAAAAATGCAATAAGAACTATCCCCTATTTTGTAAACGCTATACATTTTGCGCAAACCAATCGATAAACACTTATTGCAAAATAGGTAGAAGAATACGTAGAAGAATACGTATTGCCCTAAAAAAAATTTTTTGGGGGATATTTATTATAGCAAAAAGTTAAAAATATTGTCAGTTGTTCTAGAGATGTGTCTGCTGCAAATGGTGTCTACTTTGAAGAACCTAGAATATGACATATATTTTCAGTTGTTTCACACTTTTTTGTTATGTATATAATTCCACATGTGTTAATTCTTAGTTTTGATGCCTTCAGTGTGACTCTACAATTTTCATAGTCATGAAAATAAAGAAAACTCTTGGAATGAGAAGGTGTGTCCAAACTTTTGGTCTGTACTGTATATGAACTATTATTGATTCCTACATTTGCATTATAGAGAATTTATATCTTCCCTAACCCTGAGAGAGGAGATAAAACAGACTCTGAAACGCGTCGGATTAAGGATATTTCTTCTGTATTGTCAATTGTGTTACAGTTGGTGTGTTTTTAGTTGCTTTTTGTTACGTGCATTCCATGTTACTATTTTTAATGTGCCATAAATAAAATAATTTTCTACTTTACTACTATTATATGAGTTTAAAGCGGAGGTCCACAAAAAAGTGGAGCTCTCGCTGTCCGGATTCCTCTCCCCCCCCCCCCCCCCAATGACAAATTTGGCACTTTACAGGTATTTGCACCCAATTCCGGGCATAGATAGCAGCAGAATCTGCGGGTATCCATGTCACCCACCCCCCCCCTTGCTGTCACAGAAAATGGCAGGTACCATTCAGATTGCGCTGCGCAGCGCAACTCGTGCATGCGCATTAGGGAACCAAAGATGGCGGTGGCAGAATCCGAGGAGCATCGCGGGCACCATGGACAGGTAAATGTTCTTATTTTAAAAGTCAGCAACTGCATAGTTACATAATTAGTCAGGTTAAAAAAATAAACCATAAAAAAAAATACATAAAATAAAAAATATCGTAAAATCCCATATACCCAATTCTATCTAGCTGCAGTATTTGTAGCTGCTGACTTAAAAAAATATATATATATTTGGCGGACCTCCACTTTAAGGGCCTGCAAAGTCCAAACCCAAGGGGAATTTTTGTCTTGTGTTCTCAGTTTCAGGATGTGGCACTAAATGAAGTACGGTAATCACTGATACCTTCCAAAAGCAGAAAAAGGGCAACTATGGCTGGTGCGACTGAGGCGTAGCTTTTAATTTGAGCTATTGAGCTCTATAAATGACACCCTTTTATACCAGAGGAGCTCAGATAAGCTGGTAGAACATGTGAAAATTGGTTGAGTGCGTCACCTGTTGGCTGCATTTAAAAATACAACATAGGAGAGTGTCATGGATATGCAATAATGTCTGGCAGTTTATCTGTCTCTCCTCGTGTTCATTAGAGGCCTGACTCTCTTTCTGGCCTCCCTGTATAGCTCCACCCAGGCCATCCCAGGAACTCTATATTAACCACTGCACGCTTGGTCTGCTTTGCTAATCAACGTTGTTTGTTAGTATTGTGTTCCTGCTTGCCTTGTGTTACGTTATCTCTGTGTACTGACTTTGGCTTGTCTCCGACCACTCCTGTTTGCATGTGACCCTGACCCTTGGCCTGTCCCTTGGTTATTCTCGTTTGCTTGTTTCCCCTGACCTCGGCTTACCCTTCACTCTTCTGTGTCCTGAGTGGCTGCTTCCCTTCTCTCCCTACGGAGCGTGACCTAGGGGACTCCGGGGGCCGCGACCTGGATCCAGTTGCAGCAAAGGCCATCCTCACCACTAGAGGCTCTGGTGAGTACCAACTGGATCTTAGACTCCGCGCCCTGGGGAATATTAGGCTTCCAGTAGTATTCCTGTTCGTGCCCAAGTAAACCTCATCGCCATATCCACTCTGTGGTCCATCCGCAGCAGTCTGCTACAGGGTTCACTACCTCGTAGTGCACCCCTGACTCCAACGGGGTGCACTTGTCACCTGGTCACAGGTGACCTAACAGAGAGAATATAAGACACCACCATGCAATTCCCTTAAAATGTCCTAATGAATGTATAATTGAATTATCTTAAAAGCTACATTCCCGTAAAACATGAAAATGTTGTGCTACATCTGCATCTAATTCTCACCCTGGCATTTGTCTTGCAGCTGACCATCTTTATGGCTGCTATTATCCTCGTCCTCATCTCCTACATGCCTCTGAATATAAAACACTAAATAAAGGTAAATGCTAAACTCCAGGCAGATGTAAAGGGCACACAGTAACGCAGCTCTGTATTCATGAATTCATCATTAAATGTATTTTTATTATGCAAGCCGCGTAACTATATGAATTTGACTTGATATTAGCTTCTTGTGGTTTATTGTATAGACCAGTGATGGGGAACCTTGGCACCCCAGATGTTTTGGAACTACATTTCCCATAATGCTCAACTACACTGCAGAGGGCATGAACATCATGTCATTGGGAAATTCCAAAACATCTGGGGTGCCAAGGTTCGCCATCACTGGTATAGACTATACATCAGAGCTCATAGAGGGGGAGGGAAAAGCAGCACTGTTTCTAAACTAGAAGGCAAAAGGCAGTCTAAAGTCATGGGGCGTGACACAGGAAAGTCAATACAAATGAGCAAAGTAAAATGCAGCCAGCAGCTAACAATATAAGAGTTCATTTCAACAAAAATGCACCAGCAATCTCCCAGCATAGACCAAGGGTCCCCAATCTTTTCAGCACAAGGGCCATTTGTATATATTGCAAATATTTGCTGTCGGGAAAAAAAATGTTTCATAAACCAATGAATAAAACTTAAGTTCTTTCTCTGTTGCTCTGAATTGTATCACAAAAAATGTCCAAGTAAAATATATTTATTTAATATGTTTTACTTGGACATTGTTTGTGATACAATTCAGAGAAAGAACTTCAGTAAAGCAAAGCAAAGAAATTCCAATTTAAATTGGAGCTCATCAGAATCTCTGCTTACATCAGGGTCCTCATCAGAGCCCCCTTACTACAGGGCCATAATAGTCCATCATAGGTTACATCATCGTCCCCTTTAAAGCCCCTCCCTGATATCAGGGTCCCAATAAGGGTCTCCCCTTACATCAGTGTCAACATCAAAGCTCCCTTACTACAGAATCCCAATCATAGTCACCTCTTACATAAGAGTCCTTGTTACATCATAGTCCCCATAAGAGCCCCCCTCCCCCCCTGATATCAGAGTTCCCCTTTACATCAGGTTTCACATCAGAGCCCCCTTACTACAGAGTCCCCATCAAAGTCACCTCTTACATAAGAGTCCTTATTACATCATAGTCCCAATAAGAGCCCCCCTAATATCAGGGTCCCATCAGAGTTCCCCTTTACATCAGGGTCCACATCAGGGCCCCCTTACTACAGGGTCCCCATCAAAGTCACCTCGTACATAAGAGTCCTTGTTACATCATAGTCCCAATAAGAGCCTCCCTGATATCAGCTTGCCCATCAGAGTTTCCCCTACACCCAGACTAGAAAACACAGGAGAAGAACAGCAGAGGAGCTGGCAGCAGCAATAGTGATATAAGACAGTAGAAAGTAACAACAGGCAGCAGAAGTTTTAGCAGACATGTGAGAAGAACAGCAGAGGAACAGGCAACAGTGTTAGGGGACAGAGGAGGAGAACAGGCATCAGCGGTGTTAGAGGACAGAGGAGGAGAACAGGCAGCAGCGGTGTTAGAGGACAGAGGAGGAGAACAGGCAGCAGCGGCGTTAGGGGACAGAGGAGGAGAACAGGCAGCAGCAGTGTTAGGGGACAGAGGAGGAGAACAGGAAGCAGCAGTGTTAGGGGACCGAGGACATGGGAAGGGAACAGCAGAGGAACATACAGCTGCATTTTTTTCCAGCAAAGTGAAAGTAGTGTAGCACTACCCCCGGAGAAGCTGCTGGTTTGTTTTGGGTGGCACGTTACCTCTATTTCCTCGCCGTCTAGGGTATGAGGTGAGAGTTGAGAAAAAGTTCAATATCCACACTTAGGCCGCGTACACACGATCAGTCAAAACCGATGAAAACGGACCGATCGTGTGTGGGTCCCATCAGTCAGTTATCCTTCGGTCCAAAAAAAAGCGAACTTGCTTTAAAGTTTAACCGATAGACGCCTAACCGATAGGTCAAAAACGATCGTTAGAATGCAAAAGCATGGGTTAAAAAGCCACGCATGCTCAGAATCAAGTCGACGCATGCTTGGAAGCATTGAACTTTGTTTTTTTCAGCACGCCACTGTGTTTCAGACCGTTCTCGTTGGATGGACTGATCGCGTGTACGCGGCCTTAGACTTATTTTTCTTTGATTTATTTGCTGAACTTTGTAAAAGAATAAAAGTAGTAGTTGAAGAGGTGGAAGGGTAACAGGTAACAGGTAATAGGTTCAGGTGAACACTTCTGTCCGGAAACACTCCTGCCTCCAGCAACACAGCTTTCGTCACCAATCTAGCCAGAGTGGGTATTGCGCACCTGGATAGGCCTCTCTCACTAACCTAGCATAGGGTGACCAGACATCCCCAGTTTCAGGGGACAGTCCCCAGATTGAGGACACTGTCCCCGGTTTTGTCCCCGGGTTGGATTTGAACAGAGGTTGGGACAATTTCAAAGACAGTCAGTGCAGAATTATAAAATACAAATTCTGATTTACACACCCCTGCTCCACCACTCCTACTAGCTTAGGGGGGTTGTATTTTTTTCCATTATCTGTGCCCCTTTCTGATGATCATGTGCTGGTGAAAGCAGATGGAATATTTCTTCAGCTCCGCTCGCATGTTCTTCTGCCTTGACTCAAGTTCCGGCCAGCCGCCTGCCTGCTTATCTTCTTGCCTACCCAGGTGGAGTGATCTTCCTCCACTCCCCACCAAATAATAGCCGGGGGCCCGGAGAGTGAGACTTGACAGGCTGTTAGGCGGGCGGCGACGGCGACGGGCAGAGAGTCGCTGATTGCTGCCATTACTAGTAAAAAAAAAAAAAATGTACCCGGATTTCATTTTAAAAATCTGGTCACCTTAGCCTAGCAGCCAGGATGGCACACAGAAAATTTGGTAAAGTCTCTGCCACAGACCTTCCCACAGATGGTATGTCCAAAATCCTCTCAACACAGGATTAAGTACCTGGATCTCTCCCGATTAACTTCTTGTGAACTTAGAACTGACAGGCAACCATCATTCAGCCTTTCAGTAATGGTGAGTCCTTCGATGAAGTTCAAGGCCTCTCCTGAGATACCAACCTTGTGCTCGGTGCTCTCCAAGACAGGTTCTTCATCGAGTGGCTTCCTCCCTCAGGACGGACAGCACAGGACCACTCTGCAAGCGTAGACCCAGTCTGACTACCGGGCCTACTGTAGATCACAACACCGGACCGACGTGGTCCCGGAGCCAGGAACACTTGAACACACACCACCGGCCAGGAGGGCCACACGGGGGGTAGTGGGACGACAGACTTGCGATCGACGACCCCGGACCAATGGGGTCTGTGCCCTAAGTACTACTCCCCAGCATGCACAGCAGGACGACAAACCCCCACTGATTGGCTGCCGAAGGGGAACACCCAAAACACCTTGAACTGACTGCTGTCACCCTTGGCCTGGGGTGGTAACAAAACCCAACAATAGTGGTCACTCACAGTACAGCCATGGCTGGAACAAAGGCCCAAAATTGGAACAAATCATACAGTCTGAGTCAACTAACTCTCAGACTGCCCTCTAAATTTGAAGCAGTCCCGGCTAAGAGTCGGTTCACACTGGGGCGGCACGGCTTTGGGGGCGACTCGGCAAGGCGTCCTGAAGACGACTTCAGAGGCGACTTGCAAAAATACTTCTGTATAGAAGTCATTGCAAGTCGCCCCGAGTCGCCCCCAAAGTCGTACAAGAACCTTTTTCTAAGTCGGAGCGACTTGCGTCACTCCTATTAGAGGGGTTCTATTGAATAGATTGGGACGCAACTTGTCAGGCGGCTGAGTCGCCTGACGAGTCGCCCCAGTGTGAACCAACTCTAAAAAGTAGCTGGCCGCTACAGTAGCAAATGTAATCCTTACAGCAGCATTCCTGCTGCAAAAGTATAATTGTACTTACAGGCATGCCTTATCGGCAATAAATCTCCCCGCTTGGTATACAGGGAGTGCAGAATTATTAGGCAAATTAGTATTTTGACCACATCATCCTCTTTATGCATGTTGTCTTACTCCAAGCTGTATAGGCTCTAAAGCCTACTACCAATTAAGCATATTAGGTGATGTGCATCTCTGTAATGAGAAGGAGTGTGGTCTAATGACATCAACACCCTATATCAGGTGTGCATAATTATTAGGCAACTTCCTTTCCTTTGGCAAAATGGGTCAAAAGAAGGACTTGACAAGCTCAGAAAAGTCAAAAATAGTGAGATATCTTGCAGAGGGATGCAGCACTCTTAAAATTGCAAAGCTTCTGAAGCGTGATCATCGAACAATCAAGCGTTTCATTCAAAATAGTCAACAGGGTCGCAAGAAGCGTGTGGAAAAACCAAGGCGCAAAATAACTGCCCATGAACTGAGAAAAGTCAAGCGTGCAGCTGCCAAGATGCCACTTGCCACCAGTTTGGCCATATTTCAGAGCTGCAACATCACTGGAGTGCCCAAAAGCACAAGGTGTGCAATACTCAGAGACATGGCCAAGGTAAGAAAGGCTGAAAGACGACCACCACTGAACAAGAAACACAAGCTGAAACGTCAAGACTGGGCCAAGAAATATCTCAACAATGATTTTTCTAAGGTTTTATGGACTGATGAAATGAGAGTGAGTCTTGATGGGCCAGATGGATGGGCCCGTGGCTGGATTGGTAAAGGGCAGAGAGCTCCAGTCCGACTCAGACGCCAGCAAGGTGGAGGTGGAGTACTGGTTTGGGCTGGTATCATCAAAGATGAGCTTGTGGGGCCTTTTCGGGTTGAGGATGGAATCAAGCTCAACTCCCAGTCCTACTGCCAGTTTCTGAAAGACACCTTCTTCAAGCAGTGGTACAGGAAGAAGTCTGCATCCTTCAAGAAAAACATGATTTTCATGCAGGACAATGCTCCATCACACGCGTCCAAGTACTCCACAGCGTGGCTGGCAAGAAAGGGTATAAAAGAAGAAAAACTAATGACATGGCCTCCTTGTTCACCTGATCTGAACCCCAATGAGAATCTGTGGTCCATCATCAAATGTGAGATTTACAAGGAGGGAAAACAGTACACCTCTCTGAACAGTGTCTGGGAGGCTGTGGTTGCTGCTGCACGCAATGTTGATGGTGGACAGATCAAAACACTGACAGAATCCATGGATGGCAGGCTGCATGACTATGGTATCCCAGATATAACCTTTACTGCTAGGACACACTGTTTATACTCCCCCTTAAACCTTTAATAATAATGAGACCACCACTGTAACTTGGAGTAAAACTGGACGTAGCAGCCTCCTTTATTTTAGATAACATCCAATAATAAATAACATATATAAACCATATAATTGCTGAGAAAAACAGTTCTTCTCATACTAGTGCTGGACTTTGCAGGCACCACTAACACTGACTTGTAAAACCTTTTAACATTATAACATTTTATTGGCACTGCGGTACCTCACCTCTGGTCATAGGCCTCAAGCCGACAAGCTGGCTCAGAGACGACCACTGACCGCAGTGCCCCCATTAACCAACATTCCAGCTACACCTTGGTAGACTGGAAACCACACCCCTTCAGAACCCATACCACCTCTGGGTAATGGCATCCATATTTGGGGTAATTTCTTCTCCTGCAAAGTCCAAACACCCGCCACTGCCACGACAGCATGAACCTCGTACCTGCATAAGGAGAAACAAAACACAAGGAAAGCACCCAAAACAACAATTCTCTCAACCATTATCACCACTATCAGCAAGCCCATAACAAAAAGGGAGGGTGGGTGGGAACTTTTCTCCCCAGACTGTGTTACCCGGGAAAGGAGGGGGGAGAATTTATAGCTTCTCCTCCTCTGCACACTGCACCTCTCATGACCACTCCCCCCTGGCTTGTAAAGGTTTCTGTTAACCCCGTCATGCCCTGCCCTACGCTTATGGCTTGTTCTTTTTGCTCCGGGCCTCTCTTGAGTGTCCTTGCAAAGAAAGGTGGCTATATTGGTCACTGATTTGTTTTTGTTTTGTTTTTTAATGTTAGAAATGTATATTTGTGAATGTTGAGATGTTATATTGGTTTCACTGGTAAAAATAAATAATTGAAATGGGTATATATTTGTTTTTTGTTAAGTTGCCTAATAATTATGCACAGTAATAGTCACCTGCACACACAGATATCCCCCTAAAATAGCTAAAACTAAAAACAAACTAAAAACTACTTCCAAAAATATTCAGCTTTGATATTAATGAGTTTTTTGGGTTCATTGAGAACATGGTTGTTGTTCAATAATAAAATTAATCCTCAAAAATACAACTTGCCTAATAATTCTGCACTCCCTGTACATGTTGAGGCCTCCAATGAAAATTTACATGTAGAAAACTATAAATACTATTCCCATACAGTATCTCATCTTGCAAAATGAAACAATGTTTGGGAAATTGAACGATAAAGGGGAGGAAAATTAATTATTAACGATGTTTCAGATGAAACTATCGCCTAACATTTCAGTATTTATAGGCAAGCCGCAGTCTTCTCTCCCCGCAGAGCGTTCGTACAACAATATCGCCGTGATTATTTTGTCATTCCAAGCCTTCGTTATTTGTACGTTTTCACCTAGATTGCTGCTTGTCATGTAAACAGGCCTCGGAATATCGCACTTCATACAAATGTAAATCTTGCAGAAAATCTGTTTTATCTCCCTGGCATACTGATTATCAAGATAGACTTCTTCTTTATGGAACATGATGGAAATTGCTCTTTATAAAGACAGCCTTTGCCGGCGCAAGTTGTTAGAGCTTGATAAAGCTTTGTAGAGGGTGCAATACGTTACAATTATTTCACATAAAATCAGCCTTTAGTGGGGAAGACACAAATTGCCCGGAATTATGTTAACTATCCATAGATATTGGTGGCATTAATAGCTGCTCCTGGCAAGTGCGTAAATTGTGCTGGTGGCAAAAAAAAAGAAGTGATTTATACGCTGGAATTAGTCAAATATGAACAGTTTGCCTCAAAAAGAAAGCCAACCTGCCTGGAAGTTCTCGCTTTCATTCTGGTGTTCATCTGGCTTTAGCCTGGGCTGCCTGGTACAAGTTATTGTTTTTTTTTCCATTCAACCCAGCAGTGGCGGCTGGTGCTCAAAATTTTGGAGGGGAAGCAAACAAACTGAAAAAAAAACCCCATCAATTGCAACCAATGTGCCCATCAAACGCAGCTAATCAATTGCCACTACTGTGCCTCATCAGATGCAGCCACTCTACCCATCAATTGCTGACACTGCGCCCATCAATTGCCGCCAGTGTGCCCCATCAGATGCTGCCAGTGTGCCCATCAATTGCCGCTACTGTGCCCCATTAGATGCTGCCAGGGTGCCCATCAATTGCTGCTACTGTGCCACATCAGATGCTGCCAGGGTGCCCATCAATTGCCGCTACTGTGCCACATTAGATGCTGCCAGTGTGCCCATCAATTGCTGTTACTGTGCCCCATCAGATGCTGCCAGTCTGCCCATCAATTGCCACTACTGTGCCCCATCAGATGCAGCCACTGTACCCATCAATTGCTGAAACTGTGCCCATTAATTGCCACCAGTGTGCCCCATCAAATGCTGCCAATATGCCCATAAATTGCCACTAATGTGCCCCATCAGATGCTGCCAGTGTGCCCATCAATTGCCACCAGTGCGCCCCATCAAATGCTGCCATTGTGCCCATCACTTGCCGCTACTGTGCCCCATCAGATGCTGCCAGTGTGTCCATCAATTGCCACCAGTGCGCCCCATCAAATGCTGCCATAATGCCCATCACTTGCCACTACTGTGCCCCATCAGATGCTGCCAGTGTGCCCATCAATTGCCGCAACTGTGCCCCAACAGATGGTGCCTGCACTTACCTATCTCGGAGCGGCTCAGCGGAGGTCTCCGGCACGTCCTCCATGTCTTCTTCTGATCTCTTTCAGGTGTCCAATCACAAAGCCTGACGTTTCAGCCAATCAGTTGACCGGTAACAGACCCGGTAATCTGATTGGCTTAGAGGCGGATTCAGTTTTCAGAAAAGCCAATTCCTTTTCTTTGCTGACACACAGCTGAGTGAATAGCAAAGACATGGAGGACGTGCCGGAGACCGGTTAGTGCAGGCAGCATCTGTTGGGGCAAAGTAGTGGCAAGAGATGGGCACACTGGCAGCATCTGATGGGGCACAGTAGCAGCAAGTAATAGGCACAATGCATGAATCTATCTATGGTGATTAGAGCAGTGCAGGAGAGAGGGGGCGGCGCTCCTGTGCCCTTTATGGATGCACCGCCACTGCAACCCAGAGGAGCTGTTGTACTACCTGTGGAATATAGGTACTGCAATTTCCTCTGCTGAGCTAATGTGTCAAAAACAGGGGGACTGCCCCCCACCAGAACCCAGCCATTGGCTGAGATCGCTCACCGAATGCCAATCGGTAGACCTTTTCTGGTCATGCCCCTTTGAAAGAAGCTAGGACTCAGGAATTGGAACAGGGACCTCCCCCAGAGGTCAAAGGTCAGAAGGCAGGTTCCCAGAGGTCAGAGGTCACGGGACGTGGCTGACACACCCCCACCAAAGTGTACTGCCTACCCCAACTAAGTCGGGGAATGAACAAGTCGGGAAAATGAGACTAATCTCAGACTAGCTTAACACCCTCTAGTGTGCTAGAATAGGCTGTACATAGTTTGTAATGTAGGGAAATTTAGCCTGGTTCAGAGCCAGGCTGGGTTGAATGTGGGTCAGGGTGATTGACTCAGGGAGGCTGGGTGACTCATCAGGCAGCACCTATGGTACCTCTCCCTACTTGCTGGAACCTTGGAAAAGCTTACAGAAGAATGGGAGGGAGGTTAGAAGGGGCTGCCTAGAATATTAAGGAGAGCCCCAGCTAATGCCCAGCAAGTGAGCACTTTAATACTTTCATGCCAGCAGGGGTCAATCGGGTGGAAGATGGAGATGAATGGCTAGGAATGCTGTCAGTGAGGGTGCTCCCTAGTCTGGGGGGGGGACCCCGGGTCTGGAAGCTTGGGTGCTGGAGGAATCCTCTAAAACACACAGAAGAGTCCTGTCCTAGATGCACAGAAGCACGTGTGAGGACAGTGGGTGAGAGTCAGCACATCCAAGAGTTCTCCAGAAGTCAGCTGGGTGGGCGGGTGAGTGTGCAGTCAACGGGGACTTTGGAGAAGTAGCCAGGTAGGCTAGTGAAAGGTGCAGCTGCAGCCAAGCAGGCTGGCAGTGCCTGCTGAAGAGAGCTGGGATCCGTAGCCACAGGGATGTAAGCAGGACACTGTATTTTGGTACACAACCCAAGGGGGCCGGGTTCCTGCCTGTAAAGGGCTTTTGCTTCACAATCTGACTGTTGCACTTTTGTCAGATTAACCATCAGTGTGCCAGCTGTAAGTCTGCAAGCAAAAACTAGCGTTCGTAATGGAGATAGCACATTCGCCATGCTGTAACAGACTGAAAAGCACGAAGACTGGAAATCGAGAATGGTCTCTCACTAAACATTTACTAACACAAAATCAGTAGACATGTGCACAGAAAAAAAATTCTTTTTTTTTTGTTCTGTTTCGTATCGTTCCGTTTTTTCGTTTTCGTTCGTTTTTCGTAAGACGCCCGTTTTCCTGTTTGTTCCCGTTCGTTTTACTTGTTACTTGTTAGACAATAATTTTCGTGAATTTTCGTCAATGATTTGCAGTATCTTGAAACCCTTTTCTTTTGCTATTTTCAGTCGTATGTTCATATGACATCTATAACAAAAGATTTGCATTCTGTATTTTAAATTCCTTTTTTCTGTTTGTATTTTGGATTCAAAATACAGCATGCAAATCTTTTGTTATAGATGTCATTTTTGTTCTCTTGCCGTTTTAGTTTTGCCTTTTTTTTTCGTCGGATCATTCGTTCGTATTTGCGGCTCATTCGTAATCTCGTAGTTTTCGTATTTTGGTGCTTTAATTTTTTCGTATGTACACATTATCCTGCGGGTACGAAAATGAACATTTTCGTACGAAAATAACATTCGTACGAACGGGAATGCACATATCTAGAAATCAGCAAAAGCAGCCCAAAGGGTGCCCCTTTATAGTGCCGTTGTACGTGTTGTACGTCACCGCGCTTTGCTAGAGCTTTTTTTTTTTTCACGATCGTGACAAGAATCACGTTGAAAAAAAAAAAATTCTAGGACATTAAAAATAGTCGTGTGTTTGCGGCTTTAGTGTGCCTGGCTGTGCTGGGTGGGTAATCTTTATTCATGAACGGCACCTACGGAGGTAACATTTCTGGCCTAGAGCTTAAAGCTGAAATTTAGGTATGGCAATTTTCACATTGTTACCAGTGGCGGCTGGTGTTTAGGTTTTTTTTTTTTGGGGGGGGGGGGGGGCGGCACAAACTAACACCACCCCTAACCCCCCCCCTGCAGGGAGTTCTAAGACTCCCTGGCCAATAGGGGCTTCCTGATTGGCCAAGAGGAGAATGAGGAAGACAATAGCAAATATTTATTCGCTATTGTCACACAAGTGGGTGTGTTCGAGGTGGAGTGCTCTGCGCTCCAAGGCCACCCTTTTTTGAAGCCTATTAGAGCCTCTGGCTCTACAAAAACAAAAACAAACAAAAATTGAGATCCATGCGTCTGGTGGCCTTGCATGTAGATTAGGGGGTCGGACGCATGCGCCCCTGCGCCCTGAATTTGGACCAACTTGGACCAATATAAGAATGTATGTGCCATACCTGTGGGATCCCCATGGAAGGTGGAAATCACTGTAGTGGGCACCACAACCTACAGTGCTCTCCACTGGTTTTTCACACCCATGCAAGAAGATTGCTTCCTCAGCATTGGCACTATTTAAGGAATGCTTTACATTTTCCCAATGAATGCAAAGCACTCTCAGATTACATAAGGCATAAAGGTGGGCTGGTGATGTCACAAGCTCCACCTCATCCAATCCTGGAACACATTGCATATACATTGAGAAAGTGAAAAGTGTTTTCTGAATGGCGCCTGTGCCAAGTGGGCAACCTCTTGCGTCCAGTAAGCAACAGGGCAGCCGCTCAGCAGGAGACCGAGAGGCATGCGCGGGAGTGACGTCACGCAATTCCGGCCAGTCACAGCCAGAGTTCACGGCCCTGGAAGGAAGAGGGGTGAAGAATGGACGCTTCCAGGCAGCAAGGAAATCGGGGACATCGCAGGTTTCGGTTTCAGGTGCATAGTAGTCCATTATGCTTTACCTCTAACAAAGAGGAAGTAAAACCCGTCAGGGTTTATTTCCTCTTTAACCACTTGAGTACCAGCCTGTATTTCCATTCATTACAAGGCCATTTTGAAGTTTTTCATCACTGTCATAGTTTGACTGACAATAACTTGGTTATGCAACATTCTACCCAAATTAATAATTTTTCTGAGAAACATAGGACTCTCGTTTGGTTTACTGTATAATTATATACAGTATACTACAGGTATATAAAAACTTTAACTACTTAAGGACCGCCTAATACCGATATACATTGGCAGAATGGCACGGCTGGGCACAATCACGTAAGGGTACGTCCCCGGTGCGCACCCATGACCTGGTCCGAAGCTCTGTGACCGCGGCCGCGGGACCCGCGGACCCGATCGCCGCCAGTGGCCCGCGATTGGTCACAGGAGCTGAAGAACGGGGAGAGGTGAGTGTAAACAAACCTTCCCTGTTCTTCACAGTGGCAGTGGCAGTGATCGTCTGTTCCCTGATATAGGAAAAGACAATCAATGACGTCACACATCCAGCCCCGCCCCCCTACAGTTAGAAACACATATAAGGTCACACTTAACCCCAACAGTGCCTCCTAGTGGTTAACTCCCAGACTGCAATTGTCATTTTCACAGTAATCAATGCATTTTTGTAGCACTTTTCACTGTGAAAATTACAATGGTCCAAAAAATGTATCAAAATTGTCCGATGTGTTCGCCATAATGTTGCAGTCATGGAAAAAAATGCTGATCGCCGCCATTAGTAGTAAAAAAAAAAAATATAAAAAAAAATGCCATAAAACTATCCCCTATTTTGTAAACGCTATAAATTTTGCGCAAACCGATTGTTAAACGCTTATTGCGATTTTTTTTTTACCAAAAAATAGGTAGAAGAATACGTATCGGCCTAAACTGAGGTAAAAAAAAATTATTTTAGATCTTTTTTGGGGGATATTTATTATAACAAGTAAAAAGTATTGAATTTTTTTCAAAATTGTCGCTCCATTTTTGCTTATAGCGCAAAAATCAAAACCGCAGAGGTGATCAAATACCACCAAAAGAAAGCTCTATTTGTGGGGATAAAAAGGACGCCAATTTTGTTTGGGAGCCACGTCGCATGACCGCGCAATTGTCAGTTAAAGCGACGCAGTGCCGAAACGCAAAAAGGGACAAGGTCCTTTAGTTGCATAATGGTCCGGGTCTTAAGTGGTTAAAAAAGCCTAATATTCTGACTGCTTATTCAATTTTCTAAGGTCCCAAAGGACAGTACAAAGGACCCCAAACTTGTTTAGTTTAGGATATAGCATATACATTGCATCAGTCAGAGTGCAGGTGTCAGGAATATGTCATGCACGTAACAGCTTGCAGATTTCAGTAGTTAGGAGTTAGAGCCCCCTTATGGTGATGGTCAGTGTTGACTGTTCCTTTAAATGTTGGTGGCCAATAATGAGTGCCCTATAACTATTGGTGTTCAGTGGCATTTTCCCACCCATAACATTGGTGTGAAATTTGCTCCTTTTAAGGTCAACATACCCCCTTGCTTCTCAATAGTGGTCATTGGTGGTTGGTGTGCCTCCTTTATGGTCAATATGCTCCTAGTGCCACCCCCTTCCGTTGGTGTTTTGTGGAAGCAGTGGGATCAGTGGCAGAAGCAGAATGTTCAGCTTAGTAATAGAGAGCTCAGATCACAGGCAAAATGCACAGAGTCAATCAGAGTGGTTCTGTACCTGGTGTGTACTGTGATGAAACCACAGTAATCACAAGGTACAGAGCCACTCAGATTTGCTCCATGCATTTTGCCTGTGATCTAAGTTTTCTAATTACAGCTTGATTATTGGTTTTTAAAGGACACTTGGCTCCAACTGTGTGTTTTCTGCAGTACCATTTTTACCACTTGCCAACCGTGCTATAGCTGAATAAAGGCTACAGCGCAGCCGGCTAGTTCTGAGACACCATCATATGACGGTGTTCTGTGATAATGCCAGCCCCGCGCCTGCTGCGGAGGGGGGGCAGCGCGCACTGTGATAGCAGTGTCCGGAGAACACTGCTGATCACAGATTGAGGTAAAGAACCAATCAGCGTCTCTTTACTATGTAATCAGCTGTGTCCAATCACAGCTGATCATGGATGTAAATATAAACTGGTTATCGGCACTCCTTTCCTCATGCAGACTGCATGAGGAGAGGAGAAGAAAGCTGATAACCGGCTTTTTTAAAGGGACATCTACACTGATAATCAGTGTCCTGATTATCAGTGCAGTCCCGACAGTGCCCAGCAGCACTGCCAATCTGTGCCCATCAGTGTTGCCATCTGTGCCCATTAGTGCCTCCTTTATCAGTGTCACCTATTAGTGCTGCCTACCAGTGCCCATGAGTGAAGTTTATCAGTACCCATCAGTTCCACCTAGCAGTTCAACCTCTTAGTGCCCATATGTGCCGCCTATCAGTGCCCATCAGTGCCACCTATCAGTGCAGCCCTATCAGTGCCTCCTCATCAGTATTATTGCATTATTGCAGACTAGCAGTGCCCATCAGTGCAGCCTCATCAGTGCACATACGTGAAGAAGAAAAATTACGTTGGCAGAATGGCACGGCTGGGCATATCAACGTATATTTACGTCGCCTTTAAGACGCGTCATTGTGGGTGCACGCTCGCTGCTGCGAGCTCCGTGAGTGTGACTCGATGTCCACCAGGAGCCCTGCGATCATCTCAGGGAGAGGAAGAATTGGGGAAATGCTGATATAAACAAGGCATTACCCCGTTCTGCCTAGTGACAGGACACTGATCTACTGCTCCCCTCTGATCTGGAGCAGTGGTCAGTGTTGTGTCACACGTAGCCCACCCCCCCACAATTAGAACATATCCCTAGGACACATTTACCCCCTTCAGCGCCCCCTACTGGTTAACCCCTTCACTGCCAGTGTCATTTTTACAGTTATCAGTGCATTTTTATAGCACTGATCGCTGTATAACTGACAATGGTCCCAAAATGGTGTCAAAAGTGTCCGAAGTGTCTGCCATAATGTTGCAGTCATAATAAAAATCGCTGATCGCCGCCATTACTAGTAAAAAGAAAATATTAATAAAAATGCCATAAAACTATCCCCTATTTTGTAAACGCTATAAATTTTTAGCAAACCAATCGTTAAATGCTTATTGTGATATTTTTTTTTTACCAAAAAGAGTTAGAAGAATACGTATCGGTCTAAACTGTGTTATATTTTTTGTGGATATTTACCATAGCAAGAAGTAAAAAATATTGCTTTTTTTTCAAAATGGTTGCTTTTTTGTGTTTTTAGCGCAAAAAATAAAAACCGCAGAGGTGATCAAATACCACCAAAAGAAAGTTCTATTTGTGGTTATAAAAGGATGTCAATTTTGTTTGGGTGCCACGTCGCACGACCGCGCAATTGTAAGTGCAGTGCCTTATCGCAAAAAGTGCTCTGGTCTTTGTGCAGCCAAATGGTCCGGGACTGAAGTGGTTAAAAAAAACAGCATGATGCAAAGGGCGGAGTTTGTACAGAAGAGTATGAAGAGTATGAAGAGTATGAGTATGAAGAGTATGAACATTCAGTTGCGCCCGCAGAAGCATGATATATAAATACAACACTGGGTGGGGCACTGACTACCTGCAGAAAGAAAAGCAGACTTCTAGGAAATGTAGTCATGTTCTTTTAGGCCCCTTTCACACGGACGGATAGAATGGTGCTTTTAGCTGCGGATTTCAGGTAGAGTTAGGCTGGAGTATCAGTCATACTCCAGCCTCAGGCCCCGTACACACGGCCGAGGTTCTCGTCAGAAACCAGCGAGAACCTCGGCCGTGTGTATGCTCTCTGCTCGCCCCGCCCGTCGGGAAACCCGTCGAGCAAATAGAGAACAGGTTCTCTATTTGCTCACCGGCCCGTCGGGATGAATGGCTGGTTGCCATTCCCGACGGGCGGGTCGCAGATTCTGACGGCCGGCAGAGAACCTCGAATGGCGGAACAATGTGTTCCGCCCGTCGAGGTTCCCTGCCATGTGTACGGGGCTTAACTCTCACTTTGAGCCGGCGTTTGTTTTCTGTAAGCAGAAAACAAGAAACGCCGGGTTGGAGTTCCTATACGAGCGGCGTAATTGTATTTCGCCGTCGTATCGGAACTGCAATTTTAAAAATGGCGCTCGGGGCGTTCCCGCTGATTAACGCCGAGAATATGTTAATCAGCGAGAATCGGCAATTCACGATTGTATTCGGGCCCGACGCAGTGACTTTCCGACGTTTCCGTAAGCGATACGCGGCGTAAAGAAAAACAAGCCCCCTAGTGGAGTATCCTATGTTAAGTATGGCCGTCGTCATTGCGTCGAATTTAAAAATGTTCACGTCGTTTGCGTAAAACGTCCGTGAATGAGGATTGACGTCATTGACGTTCACTGACAGAATTTGGAGCATGCGCACTGACAGTCGACGCATGCGCAGTACGTTCGCCGCGGGATCGCGCATAGTTAACATAATACATGCCCCCTACCCACCCAATTTGAATTCCGCCGGCTCATTTTCGCTACGCCGCCGCAACTTTAGGAGCAAGTGCTTTGTGAATACAGTACTGGCTCCTAAAGTTTTGGCGGAGTAACGTAAATGAGAAACGTTACTCCACCATAAAGATGCGCCCATCTACCTGAATCTGGTGCTTTCTCTTTTTCTACCACAGCTAAAAGCACACAATGCTTTCCTATGGCCCCATTCACACACAGCGTTTAGCTGCGATTTCATTACCTGCGGTTTGGAGCCCCCCCCAGTGGCGCGCGGCCAGAAGCAAGTGGTTAATGCCTGCCATCCAACGTTTGTCCACGGAAAATCCAACAACGATGGAGGATACAACCGGTTGGATTCCCGTCGGAAAATCCGATCGTGTGTACGAGGCTTTAGAATTTAGGATCAGACGCACAATAATAAAATCATTTTCCATGTAGACATTGAAAATTATGACCGCTAAAAAAATGTTCCTTTTTTAATCAGCGCTCCCCTTTATTAGAACAGTAACATTTTCCACCCAGACCTCAGACAACATTGGTTTCTAAGCCGACTATCATAAAGCACCTACTTTTATCATATTGCTAATATATTTTCCAGGACAACTTCATTTTCCTGAGAACAGAAATCAGTAACACAAAATGTGCATTGCGACAGTGAGAGGGAAAAAAAAATAGGACAATGTTTTGGCAAAACGCCCAGCATCAAATTAGCAGTTCAAAACCAGCCTAGTGAACAACAGATCTTATTCGGAGCCCTTCCCCCAAGCCTGACCCCCTGCCTGGCATTCTAAGATCCACAAACTGCCTGCTAATTAGGAGTCTTATGATTTGCAACCTGCCCAGAGATGCCAGGAAGTAAGACAGAAAAAATAAAAACTCTCAAGCACTCTGCAAATCTAACCGATCGAATCCCCGTAGAAGAATGATTTAAAGGTACACATCAAGTATGAAGTCCTCCTCTTTACATAGACACGGGGAACACAACCTATGATCACGGCGCATCCAGTATTTATCCTGGAATTAACTTGAGGGCCTGGCTATAGGGCAGGCATGTCCAAAGTCTGGCGCGGGGGCCAATTGCAGACCGCGTTTCGGTTTAATGCAGCCCCACTGGTAATTTGGATATATATATTTTTTGTAGCCCCCGACAAATCCTGAGCATCATGCATTCAGAGGCTGCATTCATGTAAATGGTGAGGCTGCATTTATGGCAATAGTGAGGCTGCATTCAGAGACTGCATTCATGGCAATGGAGAGGCTGTATTCAGAGGCTGCATTCATGGTAATGGTAAGGCTGCATTCAGAGACTGCATTCATGTCAATGGGGAGGATGCATTCAAAGACTGCATTCATGGCAATGGGGAGGCTGCATTCAGAGACTGCATTCATGGCAATGGAGAGGCTGCATTCAGAGGCTGCATTCATGGTAATGGTGAGGCTGCATTTATGGCAATAGTGAGGCTGCATTTAGAGACTGCATTCATGGCAATGTAGAGGCTGCATTCAGAGGCTGCATTCATGGTAATGGTGAGGCTGCATTTATGGCAATAGTGAGGCTGCATTCAGAGACTGCATTCATGGCAATGGGGAAGCTGCATTCAGAGACTGCATTCATGGCAATGGAGAGGCTGTATTCAGAGGCTGCATTCATGGTAATGGCAAGGCTACATTCAGAGACTGCATTCATGTCAATGGGGAGGATGCATTCAAAGACTGCATTCATGGCAATGGGGAGGCTGCATTCAGAGACTGCATTCATGGCAATGGAGAGGCTGCATTCAGAGGCAGCATTCATGGTAATGGTGAGGCTGCATTTATGGCAATAGTGAGGCTGCATTTAGAGACTGCATTCATGGCAATGTAGAGGCTGCATTCAGAGGCTGCATTCATGGTAATGGTGAGGCTGCATTTATGGCAATAGTGAGGCTGCATTCAGAGACTGCATTCATGGCAATGGGGAGGCTGCATTCAGAGACTGCATTCATGTCAATGGGGAGGATGCATTCAAAGACTGCATTCATGGCAATGGGGAGGCTGCATTCAGAGACTGCATTCATGGCAATGGTGAGGCTGCATTTATGGCAATAGTGAGGCTGCATTCAGAGGCTGCATTCATGGCAATGGGGAGGCTGCATTCAGAGACTGCATTCATGGAAATGGGGAGGCTGCATTCATGGCAATGGTGAGGCTGCATTTATGGCAATAGTGAGGTACACTTCAAGTATGAAGTCCTACTCTTTAAATAGACACTGGGAACACAACCTATGAATACAGCGCATCAGCATCCAGTATTTATCCTGGTTGACTTGAGGGCCTGGCTATAGGGCAGGCATGTCCAAAGTCCGGCCCGGGGGCCAATTGCGGACCGCGTTCCGGTTTAATGCGACCCCACTGGTAATTTGGATATATATCTTTTTTTGTAGCCCCCGACAAATCCCGAGCATCGTGCATCCAGAGGCTGCATTCATGTAAATGGTGAGGCTGCATTTATGGCAATAGTGAGGCTGCATTAATGGCAATAGTGAGGCTGCATTCAGAGACTGCAATTATGGCAATGGGAAGGCTGCATTCAGAGACTGCATTCATGGCAATGGGAAGGCTGCATTCAGAGGCTGCATTCATGGCAATGGGAAGGCTGCATTCAGAGGCTGCATTCATGGCAATGATGAGGCTGCATTTATGGAAGAGCTGCACGATTATTCCCGGAGAGAATCGCAATTTCGATTCTCCCCGCCTACGATCTCCCCGTGGGATGACCCGCGATTCTTCTGTTTCACCGTCGGTTCCACGTAACCAGCGTGGAACGCAAATGGCGCTGATATGTATCGGTGCGCCACCCAGTGGTTGCCGGCGGTACTGCTTCTAATGTATTAATCTTTTTCACAGTTCTGTACAACTGTGTGTAGCCAATGGTTGCTGGCGGTACTGCTTCTGATGTGTATAAAAAAGAGACCAGCGGATATGTCTATAATGTTATGAAATAAGCAGAATCAAAATTTGATTTTGCTTTTTTCATAGGAGTTATATGATCTTTAACATTATAGACATATCCACTGGTCTGTTTTTTATATATTCACATTTTCAGATAAATCACAGGTTTATTTATTTTGGGGGGGGGGGGGGTCTGGCATTCAGTTTTTGAGAATCGTGAGAGAATCATGATCTTTAGTCTAAGCAAAAGAATTGTGATTCTCATTTTGACCAGAATCGTGCAGCCCTAATTTATGGCAATAGTGAGCCTGCATTCAGAGACTGCATTCATGGCAATGGAGAGGCTGCATTCAGAGACTGCATTCATGGCAATGGTGAGGCTGCAGAAGGGCACTGTTTAGGCTGCATTCATGGGCACTGACCCTTATTTTGCTTCAAATTTTTTTATTTAAAATTATTATTTTTTCCTGAAACTTCCCTCTTGCAATTAAGGTGCATGTTATACGCTGATAAATACGGTATATGCAAATAACACTCCCAAGTTCATCCTTAATATCTTGACCACACACAGCCAAAAAGCCATGATAATTCTTGTTGGGCAGTGTATTAGTTCATTTGCATTTAATTTTAATGGTTTAAAGAATATCAGGCAAAATGGTCGGCCTTCACGCAGGTTCACTTCATCAAATCTGGCCCTCTTTGAAAAAAGTTTAGACACCCCTGCTATAAGGGGACCACGTCGGATTGTCCGGGACAGTCCCGCATTTTGCAGGTCTGTCCCGGGCACATTCATTCCAGGACAATACAGTGTCCCGCAATGAAACTGACACAGCCACCCCCCCCCTCCCCGGGCCAATCTGATGCCCAAAAAAAAGGCTGCCACATCACCGCTTTACTCACTGACAGTACTGGCCGGGAAAGCCTGGAGGAGCACAGTCCCTGCCCCCTGCTTGTGATTGGAGAAATAATAAATCCCGCCTCTTGTGTCCAATCACTGTGCTGTGATTTGTTACAGCACAAGCTG
The DNA here is from genome assembly GCA_029574335.1 of Rana kukunoris. NCBI lineage: Eukaryota > Metazoa > Chordata > Amphibia > Anura > Ranidae > Rana > Rana kukunoris. Next base: position 30,492,128 of record CM056049.1, on the reverse strand, counting down.
ATTTTTGGGAAGGGAGTCCCTGAATGGTAGTTTGGAAATGTGGTCACCCTACCTGGCTACCCACTGTTCTAGAAACCGTAAAGGCATGTTTAACCACTTTATACACGGGCCATTGTGAAATGAAGGCTACAAGGTGGCTCTACAATGCCGGAAGGACATCTATTGACGTCCTCGGCTCCTCTGGGCCCCTGGGGGGCGCGCGAGCGCCGCCGGCGGCACGAGCATGTGCGCCGCCGCATCACTGAGGTCATTGTGCGTGCCTGGGGGCCACGATGTCCGCCAGTTTCCCCGCGATCGGCCGCTACACAGCCAAGGACATAGATCTGTGTGTGTAAACACACAAATCCACGTCCTGTTAGGGAGAGGAGACTGATGCTGTGTCCCTTGTACATAGGGACACAGATCGGTCACCTCCCCCAGTCACTCCCCTCCCAAAAAAAAAGAATCACTCCTAGGGAACACATTTAACCCCTTTCCTCCCCCTAGTGTTAACCCCTTCCATGCCAGTCACATTTATACAGTAATCAGTGCATATTTATAGCACTGTTCACTGTACAAATGACAATGGTCCCAAAAATGTGTCCAAAATGTTTCCGATGTATCCGCCATAATGTCGCAGTCCCAATAAAAATCACAGATCGCCGCCATTACTAGTAAAAAAAAGAATAAAAACAAATGTCATAATTTTATCCCTTATTTTGTAGATGCTATAACTTTTACGCAAACCAATCACTATACGCTTATTGCGATTTTTTTTTTTTTTACCAAAAATATGTAGAAGAATACGTATCAAGCCCTGTACACATGATCAGTTTGTCCAATGAAAACGGACCAATGGACCGTTTTCATCGGACAAACCGATCCTGTGTGGGCCGTCGTAGTCTTTTACGTCACCGTGTTGGACACGGTCAGATTTTTGCCTGATGGTGTGTAGGGAAGACTGATGAAAGTCAGCTTCATCGGATATCCGACGAAAAAATCCATCAGATTAGATTCCATCAGATATCCGATGGTGTGTACAGGGCATTACTGTTATATTCACTCATTCACAAAATTTACTATAATGGTCCGGGGTCAAGTCCGGGGTCAAGTCCCAGCAGGAATCCAGCAGATAAGCCTCTAAAACAGTACGTGCTTGGGAGAAAAAAACATTTTCATACGCGTTTTTGACCAAAATGTGAACATTTTATTTTAACTAGTGCATAACCCTTATTTGGGGCTTCACGAATACCACTGTTATGCTGGCCATCCCCAGGAAGTTTCACAATGCTCCTTAACCACTTGCCAACTGCCTCACGCCAATATAAGTCTGCAAAATGGCACAGCTGGGCATATTAACGTACCTGTACGTTGCCCTTTATGGCCATGTACACACGATCAGTCCATCCGATGAGAATGGTCCGAAGGACCGTTTTCATTGGTTAACCGATGAAGCTGACTGATGGTCTGATGTGCCTACACACCATCGGTTAAAAAAAACCCGATCGTATCAGAACGTGGTGATGTAAAACACAACAACGTTCTGAAAAAAACAAAGTTCAATGTTTCCAAGCATGCGTCGACTTGATTCTGAGCATGCACGGCTTTTTAACCGATGCTTTTGCATACTATTCGCCATTTGCAGTTTGAAAGTTAACCACTAGGGGGCGCTGAAGGGCTTAAGTGTGACCTCATCTGTGTTTCTAACTGTAAAGGGGGTGTGGCTGTAGGTGTGACGTCATTGATTGTGTTTCCCTATATCAGGGAACACACGATCAATGACAGCGCCACAGTGAAGAACAGGGAAGCTGTGTTTACACACAGCTCTCCCCGTTCTTCAGCTCCGGAGACCGATCGCAGGACTCCAGCGGCGATCAGGTCCACGGGTCCCGCGGTCACGGGCACGGAGCTTCGAACTGGGTCGCGGGCACGCACCAGCGACCCACGGCTGGGCACTTACCTGTACGTGCCTGTGCCCAGCCGTGCCATTCTGCCGACGTATATGTGCAGGAGGTGGTCCTTAAGTGGTTAATTGAATTAAGGCCCGTACACACGATCGGATTTTACGGTGGGAATTGTGTGATGACAGGCTGTTGTCGGAAAATCCGACCTTTTGTACGCTCCATCGGACAATTGTTGTCGGATTTTCCGCATGCTTTAAAATTTTCCGACAACAAATGTGTGTTGTTGGTTTATCCGATCGTTTGTACACAAGTCCTTCGGACAAAACTCCAAAGTACAAACACGCATTCTCAGGAGCAATGCTAACACAACATTAGCAGAAGTTGCCCAAAGGGTGGTGCTAAAGAGCTGAAAAACCACGTAGTTCCATGTTTGTTGGCCGATAATTTTTTGTCGTTTGTATGCAAGACAAGTTCATGGCCAATGCCCTTCAGACTAAAGTCCTCGAAAAATCCTATTGTGTGTATGAAGCTTAACTCTCACCTATAAAAAGTTTAATAAAAAAAGATTGAACAGAAAGTAGCCATGGGAAGGATGCATGGGGAAGACTGAAGTTCTAAAGTTCTAATTTTTACGTAGTTACATTGGTTACAACTTGAACCAATGTAAGTATGTATGTGCCATACCTGTGGGATCACTCAAGAAATCACTGTAGTAGGCACTTTTACTCCACTACTTTCCAGGTCCGGTTAGGGTTGCCACCTTTTCTTCAGGTCAAACCCGAACACTTCAGCGTTGCACAGCAATTTTGTTTTCCTAGTATGCAGAAACTATGCATAGATGTTGCTATTAAATAATATTTCTAATAATATGAAGCTCATCACAAGAGTCCCCCTTTACATCAGAGTCCACAGAGTTCCCCCTTTGTATCAGAGTCCCCAGAGTTCCCCCTTTACATCAGAGTCCACAGAGTTACCCCTTTACATCAGAATCCACAGAGTTCCCCCTTTGTATCAGAGTCCACAGAGTTCCCCCTTTACATCAGAGTCCACAAAGTTCCCCCTTTACATCAGAGTCCACAGAGTTACCCCTTTACATCAGAGTCCACAGAGTTCCCCCTTTACATCAGAGTCCACAAAGTTCCCCCTTTACATCAGAGTCCACAGAGTTCCCCCTTTACATCAGAGTCCACAAAGTTCCCCCTTTAAATCAGAGTCCACAGAGTTACCCCTTTACATCAGATTCCACAGAGTTACCTCTTTACATCAAAATCCCCAGTGTTACCCCTTTTCACTGTAAGGGAGAACTCTGGGGACTGTGATGTAAGGAAGAACTCTGGGGACTGTGATGTAAGGGAGAACTCTGGGGACTGTGATGTAAGTGAGAACTCTGGGGACTGTGATGTAAGGGAGAACTCTGTGGACTGTGATGTAAGGGAGAACTCTGGGGACTCTTATGTAAGGGAGAACTCTGTGGACTGTGATGTAAGGGAGAACTCTGGGGACTGTGATGTAAGGGAGAACTCTGGGGACTGTGACGTAAGGAATGCTCTGGTGTACGGCAAGGACTCTGATGTAAAGAGCAGCACTGTGGCCTCTGGTGCAAATGGGGAGCTCTGATGCAATGAGTGCTCTAAGAACCCTGATTTACCATGGCCTACTTACTTAGAGGCAGGAGAGAGAAGGGGGAGGGGAAACTTAGTCCATTGTGAATAATGTGTCCGGGTCTCAGACAGTGTGAAACCCGGACGCATGATTCCAAACCCGAACTGTCCGGGTGAATCCCGAACTGGTGGCAACCCTAGGTCCGGTACCAGGAGATCGCCCAGTTGAGTGCCATTTAGAAAACAATTGTCATTTTCCCAATAAAAGCAAAGCATTTTCTGATTGGACAAGGTGGAGATATGACGTGGTCAAGTCACAATCTCCACCTTTTTCAATCAGAGAACACTGCATTTATTGAGAGAATGAAAAGTTTTCTCTGAATGACATCTGTGCTGAGTGGACAACCTCCTGGGCAGTGGAGATGAAGATAGAGGGCGCTCTGCACGGGTTCCCTGCCGAAGAAGCTGTCTGATGGTTTCAGAAGTGGACATCCTGGAACAGAGAAGGTGGTCAGAGACAATGTTTCCCTGGAGGAGCTGGTGGATCTTAGCAGGTGGAAAAGCAGAAACGTGGTCAAAAGCCAGGCCGGGGGTCAAACACAGTAAAGGCAGTCAGAAGCAGAGAAGAAGAGGCAGGAGGTGTGATAGTGATCAAGCCAGGGTCAAACACAGGAATTCAATCTGGAACAGGCAAGGAGCAGTTCCATGAAAAAAGGGGCGTCGATAGGCCTGGGCTTGTGGGGCTGGAGCCCCGAATGGGCCCTCAAAAAGCCCCAAATCTATTTATCTATGGTTTGAATTGTTGGATACGAGCGCCGGGGCCTAGGACCGATCTGATGGCTAACTGCGAACGAGTTCGGCCGAGTGCGGCTGACATCGGCCAAATGTGGCTGGGGCCAAGTACGGCCGAGTGCGGCTGTGGCCGAGTGCGGCTGGGGCAGAGTTTGGCCGAGTGCCATAGGTCCCGCCTTCTGGAGCCTGCAGCGCCAATCCAGGAGGACCATGGGACGTGTGACGTGGTGCGTCCATCATAGCCTGCAGAGTCTCCAGAAGGCAGGAATTTTAAAATGCAGCCTCCGAACAATATCCCTGCTCGGGCGGGCGGCTCTCCTCCCTCTGCTCATCGGCTCAGCAGCTCCTCTCCTCTTCCTCGACATGGCAGCTCCAGCTCCTCTGCTTGGCATGGCAGCTCCTCCTCCTCAGCATGGCAGCTCCTTGACCTCTCCTCTCTGACAGTGACGAGTGACTGACACCACAGCTGAGCTCAGGTAAGGCAGTGTGTGTGTATCTGTGCCATTGTCAATAGGTCAGTGTGTGTTAGGTCATGCAGTGCAGGTAGGTCAGGTCAGTGTAGGTAGGTCAGTTTAGGTAGGTCAGTGCAGGTAGGTCAGTGCAGGTAGGTCAGTCGTCAGCATTGATGGGCACAGATAAGTCACACAACCCCACCGCCCAGCCCCAAAAAAAGCTACTCCACATACAACAACTCTAATTCCTGCACCACGCAACCCACCACCGCCCCCCTCGCGGTTCCGTATTTGGACTTCGGGCTGAAGCCCCTGGTCTTTTTGCCACCTAGCAACGCCCCTGTCGGGTTCAGAGCCAGGAGGGAAACCAGAGCAGGTCAGGGTAAGCCGGGTCGTTAACAGGTAATCAAACAGGAGCAAGGAACACAGGATACAGAGCTGAGGATAATCCAGCGATTACGCGCCGATTGCTAATGCGCATGCGCGGATTAGCGCGGCCATAGCGAATATGGGCATATCTGCCAGTTCTTCTCCAGTTTCTTCCCTGACATCTTGATTCTTTTTATTTTTGTATATATTTGTCACACTTGAATGATTCAGATCATCAAGGAAATTTTAATACACAAAGGTGACCTGAGTATATACGAAATGCAGTTTTTAAATAATGATTTTATTTATTAGGGGAAAAAGCTGTCCAAACCTGCCTGACCCTATGTGAAAAAGTAACTGCCCCCTCCCTTGCTAAATCACGAATGAACTGTGTGGTTACCCACATTTTTTAAAAAGCTGAGTAAAATTTCACTTGCCACACCCAGCCCTGATTGCTGCCAGACCTGTTGATTCAAGAAATCATTTTAAATGAAGCAGTCTGACAAAGTGAAGCTCGCTGAAAGATCTAAAAAAGCAACACATCATGCCGCCATCATAAGAAGTTCAAGAACAGATCAGAGACAAAATAATTGACATGTGTCAGTCTGGAAAGGGTTACAAAGCCATTTCTAATGCCGCGTACACACGACTGTTTTTCGGGATCTAAAAAATTACATTTTTCAGGCTCTAGAAAAAACAAGGGTCCAGATTCACATACAATTAGATTCGCGTCCGTAGAGTATCAGAAATACACTACGCCGCCGTATTTTACCTGGCTCTACGTGGAATCCCGGTAGATTTTGTCCAGTAAACTACGGCGGCGTAGTGTATTTCTCCCGGCGCAAGCCATCTACGCGAGTAGGGGGCGTGAAGCATTTAAAATAGGCGCGTGCCCGCGGCGATCGAACTGCGCATGCTCCGTTCAGAAATTTTCCCGCCGTGCATTGCGCGAAATCACGTCGTTACGTCATTTGTTGTTTGAGTAGCGTCGTTTATGGACATTCCTATTCCCGAACGAGTTACGTAAAAAAAAAAAAAAAAAAAAATTAATTTGACGCGGGAACGACGGTCATACTTAACATGGGCTACGCACCGTTAGACCAGCAAATAGCTGGTCTAACAGTACGTAGCAGAAAAATGACGTAAGCGATTGTGAAGACCACTCGTATCTTCGTGGATCGCCATAAAAAGTCATTTGCATATCCCGACGCTGAAAACGACGCAGACTCCTCCCAGCGGCCGCAAAAATATTGCAGCGTAGATCCGAAGGCTTACGAAGACGTAAGCCTCTCGGATCGAAGCCCGAAGCTGCCGTATCATGGTTTGAGGATTCAAACTAGTGATACGGCGCGCAAAATTTGAAATTACTCCTGTCTAACACCAGTTACACAGGCGTAATTGCTCTGTGAATCTGGGCCAAAGTTTTTTTCAATTCGATCATTTAAACCGCCTTGCCTACACACGACCGTGAAAGAAAAATGCTCTGGCAAAGCGCGGTGACGTACATCACGTACGACGGCACTATAAAGGGGAAGTTCCATTCGGATGGCGCCACCCTTTGGGCTGCTTTGGTTGATTCCGTGTTAGTAAAAGACGATTTGCGCTTTTCAGTCTGTTACAGCGTGATGAATGTGCTTACTCCATTACGAACGGTAGTTTTACCATAGCGAGCGCTCCCGTCTCAAAACTTGCTTCTGAGCATGCGTATTTTTTCACGCCATTAACCACTTAAGCCCCGGTCCAAAATGCAGCTAAAGGACCAGGCCCCTTTTTGCAAATTGGCACCCAAACAAAATTAGCGTCCTTTTTTTCCCCACAAATAGAGCTTTATTTGGTGGTATTTAATCACCTCTACGGTTTTTATTTTTTGCGCTATAAACAAAATTAGAGCAACAATTTTGAAAAAAATGCAATGTTTTTTACTTTTTTCTATAATAAATATCCCCCAAAAATATATATATAAAAAAAAATTTCCTCTGTTTAGGCCGATATGTATTCTTCTACCTATTTTTGGTAAAAAAAATCGCTTATCAGTTGGTTTGTGCAAAATTTATAGCGTTTACAAAATAGGGGATAGTTTTATTGCATTTTTATTATTTTTATTACTACTAATGGCGGCGATCAGCGATTTTTTTTTTTTGTGACTGCGACATTTTGGCGGACACTTCGGACAATTTTGACAAATTTTTGGGACAATTGTCTTTTTCACAGCAAAAAATGCATTTAATTTGCATTGTTTATTGTGGAAATGACAGTTGCAGTTTGGGAGTTAACCACAAGGGGGCGCTGTAGTGGTTATGTGTTCCCTGCGTGTGTTTACAACTGTAGGGGGATGTGGCTGTAGGTGTGACGTCATCGATCGCGTCCCCCTATAAAAGGGATGACACGGTCGATGCTGCCGCCACAGTGAAGGTCGGGGAAGCTGTGTTTACACTTGGCTCTCCCCGTTCTTCAGCTCCGGGGACCGATTGCCGCACTCCAGCGGCGATCGGGTCCGCGAGTCCCGCAGTCCCGTTCCCGGATCTTCGCCCGCGGCGCACACCCGTGACCCGGTCCGAAGCTCCGGGACCGCGGGACTCGCGGACCCCGATCGCCGCTGGAGTGCGGCGATCGGTCAGAGCCACGTCGCACGACCGCGCAATTGTCAGTTAAAACGACACAGTGCCGAATTGCAAAAAGGGGCAAGGTCCTTTACCTGCATTTTGGTCCGGGTCTTAAGTGGTTAAGGACCGCCTCCTGCACATATACGTCGGCAGAATGGCACGGCTGGGCACATCCGCGTATTTTTACGACGGTTCTAGTACCCAGCCGTGGGTCACGGGCGCGATTTCGAAGCTCCGTGACCGGGACCGCGGGACTCGGAGCTGAAGAACGGGGAGAGCCGTGTGTAAACACGGCTTCCCCGTGCTTCACTGTGGCGGCAGCATCGATCGCGTCATCCCTTTTATAGGGGGGACGCGAACGATGATGTCACACCTACAGCCACACCCCCCTACAGTTGTAAACACACACAGGGAACACATAACCCCTACAACGCCCCCTTGTGGTTAACTCCCAAACGGCAACTGTCATTTTCACAGTAAACAATGCATTTTAAATGCATTTTTTGCCGTGAAAATGACAATTGTCCCAAAAATGTGTCAAAATTGTCCGAAGTGTCCGCCATAATGTCGCAGTCCCGAAAAAAATCGCTGATCGCCACCATTAGTAGTAAAAAAAAAATTTTTTATAAAAATGCAATAAAACTATCCCTTATTTTGTAAACGCTATAAATTTTGAGAAAACCAACCGATAAACGCTTATTGCGATTTTGTTTACCAAAAATAGGTAGAAGAATACGTATCGGCCTAAACTGAGGAAAATAAAAAATGTTATATATATTTTGGGGGGATATTTATTATAGCAAAAAGTAAAAAATATTGCATTTTTTTCAAAATTGTCGCTCTATTTTTGTTTATAGCGCCAAAAATAAAAACCGCAGAGGTGATCAAATACCACCAAAAGAAAGCTCTATTTGTGGGGAAAAAAGGACGCCAATTTTGTTTGGGAGCCACGTTGCACGACCGCATAATTGTCAGTTAAAACGACGCAGTGCCGAATCGCAAAAAGGGGCAAGGTCCTTTAGCAGCATTTTGGTCCGGGTCTTAAGTGGTTAAAAAAAATAAAAATAGACAAATAAAAAATACTAAACACCCAATGAATCAATATCACCTCCACCCGTAGGGTGGCCCTATAAATGTGCTCAATCAGTCTGGGGCTGCCGTGGAGGCCTCCGCTAGCCATTTGGCCCACACTTTATCATATTTTTTGGGGCATCCTCTATTTTGGTAGGTTTCCTTGTAGAGCGGTAGCGCTTTGTTGACATGCGCTTTCCATAGCAATATGGACGACGGGGTACTTTTTTTCCAGCAGAGAGTGATCATTTTCCTGGCATAAAATATCAGCAGCCCTATCAAAGTTCTCTCTGCCACCCTAGGGGCCAATTCTTCTACTAAGCCTAGAAGGCATATCTGTGGGGTTGGGGCTATATCTATTCCCACCACCTCCTGTATTACCTCTAGAACTTGCGACCAGTAGTTTCGGAATGCTGGGCAGGACCAGAAGATGTGTATAAAGTCACCCGGATCCCCGGTACATGACACACGACCATTTTTTACAACCATAAAAACTACATAGTTTAAAACGTTGTGAAAAAATAGAGCATGTTCGAATCTTTTTTTTGGTAGTTTTTCAGAACCCCGAAAATTGCTGTGAAGTCCACACACAATGATCATGTGTACGCAGCATTACCCTTCGATGTAACCACTATAGTTTGGGAAATTTTTGGAGATCTGGGCCAGAAGGTATAGTAAGTGACTAGGACTGGTTTAAAGGAACAAAGATTTTTTTTTAAATAACAAACATGTTATACTTACCTCCACTGTGCAGCTCGTTTTGCACAGAGTGTCCCCGAATCCTGTCTTCTGGGGTCCCTCGGCGGCTGTCTCGGCTCTTCCTCGCAAGAGCTTTCCACCCTCATGCGAGCGAGCGAGCATGGTGGAAAGCTTTTGCGAGCGCGCTCCCGTGATACAGCGGCGGGCATAGCCGTCGACTGTATCACTTGGCCCCGCCCCTTGGTGCGCCATGTAATCCACTGTGATTGACAGCAGCGCCAACTAATGGCTGCCCTGCTACAGTATCAATCCGTCCAGCCTAGCTAATCAACCGCCAGGCTGGGAACCGAAGAGGAGTCTTTAGAGGGGTCAGGTAAGGGGTCAGGTAAGTAAAACGGGGGTTCGGGGGGGGGGGGGGCGGTACCGTCGGATGTTTTTTCACCTTAATGCATAGGATGCATTAAGGTGAAAAAACATTTACCTTTACAACCCCTTTAAGCTATTGGGACCCCAGAGACAATGGGATCACTGCTAACAGCAGAGTCGCATCAAACACAGAAAACCATCAAATAAGAGAATTGACGAGAAAAAAAAAACCCTAAACAGAAATTCATATTCAGCTCAGCATTTCACAAAATATTCTATCAAGAGGAAGGGTTGAGGAGGTTTGGGTCTGTTTTCAATCACGCTTTGCGATTGTTCCAGCTTGTGTCATGGCAGGGATCCATTATTATTTTAAAGGTTTGTCTAATGGAATTTTTGCGGTGTTTGGAAGTTATTACGCGTTTAACGGACTGTGTTAGGGTCTAAGCACAAGAAGTAATAACTTCTAAATCAAAGTGCAATAGGAACAGAATCCCCTCGTCCCATCAGTTATTAGTGAAAACACAGCCAGGGACTGAGAAGTATGTACATGTGTTTGCGTACCTGCCGCTCCGGGAAGGTTAAAACTTTGGCCATAGACATGAGACGGCAGCAGAACATAAGTAGGAAAGATTCAATTATTTTTCTTAGTTCTTGTTATTTCTCACGTATTTTATTTTTGTTGTATCATTGACTTAGAAAGTTTAAAAGACCAATATACCTTTGGTACAAGTTGTCCTTTAAGGCATGCCTGCACCCCAGAGGTGTATTTAGGTTTTGTGCTGCCCTAGGCCTGACTAAACTTGCGCACCCCCTAATTTAAATATGACCCACCCCTTCCTGTCAAAGCCACACCCCTTCTTCTTCTTTAAGACCTGCCCTGTCATATTCATGGGAAGAGGACAGAGGGATGCCGTGGGTGATGGACAGAGGGACGCCGTGGGTGACGGACAGAGGGACGCCGTGGGTGACGGACAGAGGGACGCCGTGGGTGACGGACAGAGGGACGCAGTGGGAGACGGACAGAGGGACGTCGTGGGAGATGGACAGAGGACAGAGGTCCTATGGAACAAAATTTTTTTTTGTGCCCATGTCTACCTTCCCAGCCATGACCCCACTTGCCCGGATGCTATTTCTAGTCACCATGGCGACCGGGATTTGTCGAGCCCTGGGTTACAGCGTGGCTACCTCTCTGTTGGTGTGGGTACAGTGTGGCTCCCTCTGTGGTGGCGCGGGTACAGCGTGGCTCCCTTTCTGGTGGCGCGGTTACAGTGTGGCTCCCTCTCTGGTGGCACGGGTACAGCGTGGCTCCCTCTCTGGTGGCGCGGGTACAGTGTGGCTCCCCCTCTGCCGCCCCCCCGCAAAGTGCCGCCCTAGGCCTGGGCCTTGTCGGCCTAGGCCAGAATACATCCCTGCTGCACCCCCCTGAAAGCAACCCACCTGATCCATTACTTACCGTCATCCCTATTACCGTATATACTCGAGAATAAGCCGAGTTTTTAAAGGGGTTGTAAAGAAAAATGTTTTTTCCCCTAAATAGCTTCCTTTACCTTAGTGCAGTCCTCCTTCACTTACCCCATGCTTCCATTTTGCTTTTAAATGTTCTTATTTCTTCTGAGAAATCCTAACTTCCTGTTCTGTCTGTAACTCCACACAGTAATGCAAGGCTTTCTCCCTGGTGTGGAGAAAGCCTCTTGAGGGGGAGGGGGCGAGCAGGAGTGTCAAAATGCCCACTAAGGCCGCGTACACACGCTCAAACTTATCTGATGAAAACGATCCCGACGGACCGTTTTCATCGGATATGTCTGCTGGGCTGTTTTGGTCTGATGGTTGTACACACCATCATACCAAAATCCCCGCGGACCGACAGCACGGTGACGTAGCGGTGACATTGACGCCGCCACGTCACCACTCCAGGAAGTAAAATACTTCCACGCATGCGTCAAATCCATTCGGCACATGCGGGAGATTTTTGTCCGCTGGTTAGACGTACTAACCAGCGGACATGTCAGACGGACGGGTTTCCAGCAGACAAGTTTTAAAGCATGCTTTAAAACGTGTCTGCTGGAAAAACCTGTCTGTTCGCCCGTACACACGACCGTATTTGTCTGCTGAAACGGTCCGTCGGACTGGTTTCAGCAGATAAATTCGATCGTGTGTACGCGGCCTAACACACATCTCCTTTCTCTATCTGCAGAGTAGATAGCGCCCTGACCCTCCTGCTCGCCCCCTCCCCCCTCAAGTGGCTTTCTTCACACCAGGGAGAAAGCCTTGCATTACGGTGTGGAGTTATGCCACGTACAGACGGTCGTTTTTTGCGATGGAAAAAAACGTCGTTTTTTAAAACGTCATTTAAATTGATCGTGTGTGGGCAAAACGTTGTTTTTTGTCTTCCAAAAAACAACCAAAAAAAAATTCCAACATGCTTGAATTTTTTGTGTCGTTTTTCAAAACGTCGTTTTTTGTTTCACAAAAAGTCACCGTGTGTAGCAAAAACGTCGTTTAAAATGACGTTTTTCAACCCGCGCATGCCCAGAAGCTAGTTATGAAGCGAGCTTCAATGGAAAAGTGTGGTGAACGTAACCTCGCTTTTTGTGAAAAAACGATGGTGTGTATGCAAAATTGTCTTTGAAAAGTGACGTTTCAAAAACGTCGTTTTTTACTTCACAGAAAACTTCGTTTTTTTTCATCACAAAAAATGATCGTGTGTACGCGGCATTACAGACAGAAGAACAGGAAGTGAGGATTTCTCACAAGAAATAAGGACATTTAAAACCAAAATGGAAGGATGAGGTAAGTGAAGGAGGACTGCACTAAGGTAAAGGAAGCTATTTAGGGAAAAAATTATTTCCTTTACAACCCCTTTAAGCACTTTTTTTGTGCTGAAAATGCCCCCCTCGGCATATATACATTCACCTTTTTGCACCTGATCTCCTGGACTTTGGGGACCCAGTACTTGGCACACATGTAGCCCCACTCTTCCTCTACAAGTATTCAAAGTTTATTGTTAGGGAGACCTACGGCCGGGGAGCACCGAATTTTCAAAGTCTGGAACCCATTCCAGAGACTCCCATGTTAAATAGTAATTTCTCTGGTAAATTTGCGGACCCTGGTACTGGCCTGCCGTAAGCCCCCTGGACCTCGAAACTTGGCGCACATGTAGCCCCTTCTACAAGTGTGTAAAAAGTTTGCTGTGTGGGGGGACCTACGGCCGGGGAGCACTGATTTTTCAAAACCGGGCACCCCTTCCATATACTCCCATGTTAAATGTAAGTCTAGTCGTGGACACAGTGAGGCATGGGCATAGTGAGGCATGGGCACAGTGAGGCATGGACACAGTGAGGCATGGACACAGTGAGGCATGGACACAGTGAGGCATGGACACAGTGAGGCATGGACACAGTGAGGCATGCACATGGACACAGTGAGGCACAGTGAGGCATGCAGATGGACACCCTAGGCTTATACTCGAGTCAATACGTTTTCCCATTTTTGTGGTAAAATTAGGTGCCTCTGCTTATATTTCGGGTCGGCTTATACTGGAGTATATACGGTACATTGCTATTGACCCTGTCTAAAACCACACAGACTATTTTCCAAGAGCCCCCTAGGTTGTCTTCATTCTGAGCACACCATTCATCCCTTTAGGTGACCATGCTTATGGTGGCCTAAGGAATCCAAACACAATATTCCCCAATACGCATGTTCCTGAAGATGGCTATTCATTTATGATGGGTGCTGTAGCGACCACAGGTTGGGAACCGTAAACTACGAGTGAAGAACTGTCATCAGCACACCAAGGATTCCTCAAGAAGGGTCCAAAGATTTATTATCGCGGTCACATGGTACACAGAAGGCAACATTTCGGAGCTGCATAAGGCCCTTCTGTCACTTGCCTGACCAAGTGGCCCTGCGTGGCTCCAAACTGTTGCTTTCTGTGTACTATGATTATAAAGCTTCGGACCCTTCTTGAGGAATACTTGGTGTGCTGATGACAGTTCTTCACTTCACTCTCCCCGAAGGAAGGAACAGGGCTGCAGCACCAGGTGGGGGCATGCATTAAAAGAGAACATGTGCCAAAGGGTAAAGCTGTACTTTAAAGCCTAAATCCATACAATATTTGCGTTTTTGGTTTTCAATAGTGTTGGAAAGAGTTAAAACAGAACAGAACTAAAAATGAAAAGCCTTCAGTGCTTTGCAAAAGTATTCACCCCCTTTTTTTTTTTTACATATTTTGCAGTGGCGGCTGGTGCTCAATTTTTTTTGGGGGGGGGGCGGGGTGCAAACGGAAAAAAAAAAAACAATTGCAGCCTCACTGTACCTATCAAATGCAGCCACTGTGCCATGCCATCAAACACAGTCACTGTGCCATGCCATCAAACACAACCACTGTGCCATCAATTGTCACCACTGTGCCATGACATCAAATGCAGTCACTGTGCCATCAAATGCAACCACTGTGCCATGCCATCAAACACAGCCACCGTGCCATCAAAACGCAGCCACCGTGTCATCAAACGCAGCCACCGTGCCATCAAAACGCAGCCACTGTGCCATGCCATCAAAAAGCAGCCACTGTGCCATGCCATCAAAACGCAGCCACTGTGCCATGCCATCAAAACACAGCCACTGTGCCATGCATCAAATGCAGTCACTGTGCCATGCCATCAAACGCAGCCACTGTGCCATCAATTGTCACCACTGTGCCCCCAATTGTCGCCACTGTGCCATGCCATCAATTGTCACCACTATGCCATCAAACACAGCCACTGTGCCCCCAATTGTCGCCACTGTGCCCCTAATTATAGCCACTGTGCTCCCAATTGTAGCCACTGTGCCCCAAATTGTAGCCACTGTGCCCCCGATTGTCACCACTGTGCCCCCAATTGTAGCCACTGTGCCCCCAATTGTAGCCACTGTGCCCCCAATTGTCGCCACTGTGCCCCCACTTGTAGCCACTGTGGCCCCAATTGTTGCTACTGTGCCCCCAATTGTCACCACTGTTCCCCCTCTTGTAGCCACTGTGCCCCCAATTGTTGCCACCGTGCCCCCAATTGTCGCTACTGTGCCCCCACTTGTAGCCACTGTGCCCCTACTTGTAGCCACCGTGCCCAGTACCCCCCTGGCACTTACCTTTCTGGCTTCTACCGTCCCTCGATGTCCCTCGTCCCGCCCTTGATGATGCTTCAGCCAATCAGGTTACCAGAATCAGATTTCCTGATTGGCTGAGACGCCTGTCAATCTTATCCTTGGAACGCACGGCCGGTACGTCCCGAGGATAAGCTTCAGGAAGCCGACTACAGCATCAGGGCTTTACTCGGAAAGCCTATCAGAGCCAGCGGCTCTGATAGGCACTTCCACACAGCCAGTCAGCTGCCGCTATTCAGCTGACCGGCGCTCAATGTCCGGTCAGCTAAATAGTGGGCGGCAGAGGCGAAAATATACCGATTCATACAGTGTATGAATCTGTATATTTTACTGGCTGTGAGTGATCCAGAGGGGGCGGCGCTCCGGTGTCCCTATGGACGCACCGCCACTGCTATTTTGTTACATTTGAGCCTTTAGTTAGTTTTTGTTTTTTTTTATCTGAAATATATGTGATGGATCAGAACACAATAGTCTAGGTTGGTGAAGTAAAATTAGAAAAATATATACATAAAACTATTTTTCAGAAATAAAAAAATTATAATTGGCATGTGCGTATGTATTCACCACCTTTGTTATGAAGCCCATAAAAAGCTCTGGTGCCACCAATTACCTTCAAAGGTCACATAATTAGTGAAATGATGTCCACCTGTGTGCAATCTAAGTGTCACATGATCTGTTATTACATATACACACCTTTTTGAAAGGCCCCAGAGGCTGCAACACCCAAGCAAAGAGGCACCACTAACCAAACACTGCCATGAAGACCAAGGAACTCTCCAAACAAGTAAGGGACAATGTTGTTGAGAAGTACAAGTCAGGGTTAAGTTATAAAAAAATATCCAAATCTTTGTTGATCCCTAGGAGCACCATCAAATCTATCATAACCAAATGGAAAGAACATAGCTGAACAGCAAACCTGCCAAGAGACGGCCGCACACCAAAACTCACAGACCGGGCAAGGAGGGCATTAATCAGAGAGGAGCACAGAGACCTTAGGTAACCCTGGAGGAGCTGCAGAGTTCCACAGCAGAGACTGGAATATCTGTACATAGGACCACAATAAGCAGTACGCTCCATAGAGTTGGGCTTTATGGCAGTGGCCAGAAGAAAGACATTACTTTTGGCAAATAACAAAATGGCACGTTTTGAGTTTGCAAAAAGGCATGTGGGAGACTCACAAAATGTATGGAGGAAGGTGCTGTGGTCTGATGAGACTAAAATGTAACTTTTTGGCCATCAAAGTGAAAGCGCAAACCCAACACATCACATCACCCAAAGAACACCATCCCTACAGTGAAACATGGTGGTGGCAGCATCATGCTGTGGGGATGTTTTTCAGCAGTCAGGACTGGAAACTGGTCAGAGGTGAGAGAAAGATGTATGGGGCTAAATACAGGGATATTCTTGGTCAAAGCCCAGACCTCAATCCAATAGAAAATCTGTGGTCAGACTTAGGCCGCGTACACACGATCGGACCGGTCCGATGAAACTGGTCTGCAAACCAGTTTCATCGGACCAGTTCGATGGTGTGTACGGCCTATAGGACCGTTGTCCGTCGGACCAAAGTTTTAAAACCTGCTTTAAAATCTGTCTGATGGACACCTGTCCGTCGGACAGATTCGATGGTTAGGACCAAAAACCCATGCATGCTCAGAATCAAGTCGACGCATGCTTGGAAGCATTGAACTTTGTTTTTTCATCACGTCGTTGTGTTCTACGTCTGATCGGATTTTTGGTCCGATGATGTGTACACACATCAGACCATCAGACCACTTTAGCGTGGTCCGATGAAAACGGTCCGTCGGACAAGTTTCATTGGACCGGTCTGATCGTGTGTACGCGGCTTAAAGATTGCTGTTCACAAGTGCAAACCACCCAACTTGAAGGAGCTGGAGCAGCTTTGCAAGGAGGAGGAATGGGCATAAACCCCAGTGGTAAGATGTGACTAGCTCATAGGCGGCGTACACACGACCGAGGTTCTCGCTGGAAACCAGCGAGAACCTCGCTGGAATGCACATTCCAGCGAGGACCTCGGCCGTGTGTACGGTCTCGGCGAGCTTCCCGTCGGGAAGCCCGTCGAGCAGAAATAGAGAGCACGCTCTCTATTTCCTCGACAGCCCGCCTGGATGAATGGCTGGTTGCCATTCCCGACGGGCGGGTCGCCGATTTCGACGGCCGGCAGAGAGCCTCGACGGGCGGAACGATGTGTTCTGCCCGTCGAGGATCTCTGCCGTGTGTACACGGCCATAGAGACTTATCCAAAGTGACTTGGAGCTGTGATAGCTGCAAAAGGTGGCTCTACAAAGTATTGGCTTTAGGGGGGTGAATAGTTATGCACATTGACTTTTTCTGTTATTTTGTCCTATTTGTTGTTTACTTCACAATATAAAAAAAATAAATCTTCAAAGTTGTGGGCATGTTCTGTAAATTAAATGATGCAAATCCTCAAACAATCTGTGTTAATTCCAGGTTGTGGGGCAACAAAACACGAAAAATGCCAAGGGGGGTGAATACTTTTGCAAGGCACTGTATTACACGATAAAATAACAAAGCTGCTGCAATATTCATGTTAAAGTGATACATAACACACGCGATGCTTAATTTACATTGTCTCTTCTATTCCATATGTGGATAATGGCATTGTATTTATTTTAATTTAAAAATAAAACTTTTAACCACTTAAGCCCTGAACCATTTGGCTGGCCAAAGACCAGGTCACTTTATGCGATTCGGCACTGCGTCGCCTTAACTGACATTTGCGTGGTCGTGCGACGTGGCTCCCAAACAAAATTAACGCCCTTTTTTTCCCCACAAATAGAGCTTTCTTTTGGTGCTATTTGATCATCTCTGCGTGTTTTTTTTTTTTTGTGCTATAAACAAAAATAGAGCAACAATTCTAAAAAACAAGCAATAATCTGTACTTTTTCTATAATAAATATCCCCAAATAAAAAAACAAAACAAAAAATAAATAAAAAATGTCTGAGTTTAGGTCGATACGTATTCTTCTACATATTTTTGGTAAAAAAAATTGCAATAAGCATTTATTGATTGGTTTGCGTAAAAGTTATAGGGCCAGATTCAGGTAGAAGTTACGCGGCTTATCTCTAGATAAGCCGCGTAACTTCTAACCTACGCCGGCGTATCTGTTTTCTGTATTCGGAAAACAAGATAAGCCGGGATTGAGTTAAGATACGAGCGGCGTAATTGTATTTCGCCGTTGTATCTTAACTGCAAGTTTAAAAAAAAAATTTTTACTAGTAATGGCGGCGATCTGCAATTTTTATCATGACTGCGACATTATGACGGACACATTGTCATTTTTACAGCGATCAGTGCTATAAAAATGCACTGATTACGGTGACACTGACAGTGAAGGGGTCAACCACTAGGTGGCACTGAAGGGGTTAAATGTGTCCTAGGGAGTGATTCTAATTGTTAGGGGGAGGAGCTGCTAGTGACATATCACTGATCACTGTTCCTGATCACAGCAAACGGTAGATCACTGACGTGCAGGGCAGGACTTAGGGTGGTGGGGGCCCCTGGGCTTGAGTGTTGAAGGGGCCCCCTGGAGCAAGTTGTTGAGCGGGGGGGGGGGCAAATTGAAGTTGTTGAGCGGGGGGGCATTAAAGTTGTTGAGCGGGGGGGTGACTCTCATCTGTGCACGGAATAAATAAAGAAACCTCTGGGCCCTTTAATAAAAAAAAATAAAAAAAATAAACATTTATAAAAATATAAAGAAAATGTAAATATTTTTATTAAAAAAAGGGGGGTTGCCATCCAGGGGCCCTGGAGACCTCTGGGCCCTTTAATAATAATAATAAATAATATATATATACAGGGCCTTTTTTCTGGGGGAACTTGGGGGAACTCAGTTCCACCACCTTTGGCTCAGACCCTTTGGTGCCGGCTCACCACAATCACTTATGAACACAGAAGTCTGTTTTCTGTGTTTACAAGTGACTGCTTTGTAACCCCCTGAACTCTGCACTCTGTATGTAATGCAATTCTGGTATTTAATGCCCCTTTAAGACCCTTCTACTGTTTGTGAAATCTGAACGGGTCGTGGTTGAGTTCCTGCACCTATTTTCTGAGAAAAAAAGCTCTGTATATATATATATATATATATATATATATATATATATATATATATTAGAGCTGCACGATTAATCGTCAAGAATCGTTATCGCGATCTTTTTCCCATTGCAATTCTTGATACAGGGTTTCACGATCTTTCATATGAAAATAATTTTCTCTCTGCACTTTGGTATGCACAGAATTTCCTGTCTGCTCTCAGCCAAAAGTCAGTCTGGGCAATCTGCCAAGTTTTGGAAACATTCTTTATCAGTGGAAAGTTAAGTCTAAACATTGTATCTCTTTAAAGGAATTAACTTCTTCTGTATGTAAATTAGGAATTTTTAACCAATTAAACACCAAACCTTTTTCTGACAGCTCTTTTCAAGTTAAAATCATTATTTTTTTTTGCTAGAAAATTACTTAGAACCCCCAAAGATGATATAATTTTTTAGTAAAGACCTTGGCCTAGAGAATAAAATGGCGGTTGTTGCAATATTTTATGTTGCACTGTATTTGCGCAGCAGTCTTTTTAAATGCATTTTTTTGGAAAAAAAATTAATTTAAAGGGGTGGTTCCCCTAAAAAGAAACTTTTAACATTGCATCTATCCTCTTAATTACATGTAGAATCGGCTGGTATTTTAAAAAAAATCCGTCTGTACATACCATTTTCGGCATGTAGTCTCACCGCCGCTTCCGGGTCTGACGGTCGGGGTAGGGCGTGCCTACTTGATTGACAGGCATCCGATCGACGCATACAGCGCGTCACGAGATGCCAAAAGAAGCCGAACGTTGGTGCACATGCGCCGTATAGAGCCGCACCAACGTTCGGCTTCTTTTGGCATCTCGTGACGCGCTGTATGTGTCGATTGGATGCCTGTCCCCAAGCATATACCCGGAAGCAGCGGTGAGGGCTGCATTAAGAAAAAATACCAGCCGATTCTAGTCTATTAAGAGGATATATGCAATGTTAAAAGTTTCTTTTTAGGGGAACCACCCCTTTAATGAATAAAAAAAAAAAAACTAGGCAGTAAAGTTAGCCCATTTTTTTTTTTGTATAAATGTAAAAGATTTTACGCTGTGAGAATCGTGAGAGAATCGTGATCTTTATTCTAGGCAAAAAAATTGTGATTCTCATTTTGGCCAGAATCGTGCAGCTCTATATACATACATATTTTGTTTATAAAAAAATAAATTAAAAAAGTAGGGGTTGCTGTCCGGGGCCCTGGGGGCCTCCGGGCCCCTGGGGACCTCCAGACCCCTAAAAAAAAGTAAACATTTATAAAAAATACATAAAAAAGGGAGGTTGCCATCCGGGGGCCCTGGGGACCTCTGGGCCTTTTAATAAAAAATAAAAAAATATAAACAAAAATGTAAATTGTTTTATAAAAAAAAGGGGGGTTTGCCATCCATGGGGCCCTGGAGACCTCTGGGCCCTTTAATAATAATAATAATAATGATAATATATATATATATATATATATATATATATATATATATATATATATATATATATATATATATATATATATATATATATATATATAAAAAATATATAAAAAACTAATTTTTTATAAAAATAAATAAAAAAAGGAAGGGTTGCTGTCCGGGGCCCTGGGGACCTCCGGACCCCTAAAAAAAAAAAAAAAAAAAAATTTGTTTATTTTTTATTTTTTAGAGGGGCCCCCTATTGGGCGGGGCCCATGGGCTTGAGCCCAGTCAAGCCCAATGGTAAGTCCGGCCCTGCTGACGTGTCACTAAGCAGCGAGCTCCCAGCACAGAAACAGGGGGTCTCACAGAGAGCTTGGTGAAAAAAGGTCCACTGTTGGAGCAATCATTAGAAAATGGAAGAAGCTAAACATGACTGTCAATCTCCCTCGGACTGGTGCTCCATGCAAAATCTCACCTCGTGGGGTCTCAATGATCCTAAGAAAGGTGAGAAATCAGCCCAGGACTACACGGGAGGAGCTGGTCAATGACCTGAAAAGAGCTGGGACCACCGTTTCCAAGGTTACTGTTGGTAATACACTAAGACGTCATGGTTTGAAATCATGCATGGCACGGAAGTTTCCCCTGCTTAAACCAGCACATGTCAAGGCCCGTCTTAAGTTTGCCAATGACCATTTGGATGATCCAGAGGAGTCATGGGAGAAAGTCATGTGGTCAGATGAGACCAAAATAGAAATTTTTGGTCATAATTCCACTAACCGTGTTTGGAGGAAGAAGAATGATGAGTACCATCCCAAGAACACCATCCCTACTGTGAAGCATGGGGGTGGTAGCATCATGCTTTGGGGGTGTTTTTCTGCACATGGGACAGGGCGACTGCACTGTATTAAGGAGAGGATGACCGGGGCCATGTATTGCGAGATTTTGGGTTTTGAAGATGGGTCGAGGCTGGGTCTTCCAACATGACAATGACCCGAAGCACACAGCCAGGATAACCAAGGAGTGGCTCTGTAAGAAGCATATCAAGGTTCTGACGTGGCCTAGCCAATCTCCAGACCTAAACCCAATAGAGAATCTTTGGAGGGAGCTCAAACTCCGTGTTTCTCAGCGACAGCCCAGAAACCTGACTGATCTAGAGAAGATCTGTGTGGAGGAGTGGGCCAAAATCCCTCCTCCAGTGTGTGCAAACCTGGTGAAAAACGACAAGAAACGTTTGACCTCTGTAATTGCAAACAAAGGCTACTGTACCAAATATTAACATTGATTTTCTCAGGTGTTCAAATACTTATTTGCAGCTGTATCATACAAATAAATAGTTAAAAAATCATAAATTGTGATTTCTGGAATTTTTTTTTTTGATTATGTCTCTCACAGTGGACATGCACCTACGATAACAATTTCAGACCCCTCCATGATTTCCAAGTGGGAGAACTTGCAAAATAGCAGGGTGTTCAAATACTTATTTTCCGCACTGTAGGTCACTGTGAAGCCCCCCCCCCCTGTTTTCTTTATCTGTAAATGGAGTAGAGAGATACTTGGTATCTCTCTCTCTCTCTCCTTGCAGAGAAAAAGATGTGTTATAAACAAAAAAACAAAATAAATAAAAACAATACCTAGGTCAAGGTTTGGCCACTAGGCGCGTGCTCGGCACCAAACGCACGCGCGAGCTGCTTTCCCCCGTAGCCGATGCGAGTGCCCGGTGGGCTTAATGACTGCCAAGCACCCGCGATCGCTCGCGACACAGCGAGAACTGGGATCTGTGTGAGTGTAAACACACAGATCCCGGTTCTCTTAGGGGAGAAATGACTGATCGTCTGTTCATACAATGTATGAACAGCACTCTGTCATTTGCTCTAGTCCCATCCCCTTTCAGTTAGAACATGCAGAGGGAACACAATTTACCCCTTGATCACCTCCTAGTGTTAACCCCTTCCCTGCCAGTGTCATTTATAAAGTAATCAGTGCATTTGTATAGCACTAATCGCTGTAAAATTGTCAATGGTCCCAAAAATGTGTCAAAAGTGTCTGATCTGTCCACCATAATGTCGCAGTCCCAATAAAAATCGCAGTTCGCTGCCATTACTAGTAAAAAAAATTATATAATAATAAAACTGCCTTAAATCTATCCCCTATTTTGAAGATGCTATAACTTTTGCGCAAACCAATCAATATGCTCTTATTGCGATTTTATTTTACCAAAAAATATGTAGAAGGATACGTATCGGCCTAAACTGAGGACATTTTTTTTTTTAATATGAGATATTTATTATAGCAAAAAGTAAAAGATATTGGGGCTGATTTACTAAAGAGAACTCCACTTTGCACTATAAGTGCACTTGTAAGTGCAGTCGCTGTAGATCTGAGGGAAAGCTCTGAAATTGGGGGAAGCTCTGCTGATTTTATCATCCAATCATGTGCAAGCAGAAATGCTGTTTTTTTTTTTTTTTCCTTGCATGTCCCCCCACAGATCTGCAGCGACTGCACTTGTAGTGTAAAGTGGATTTGCCTTTCCTTTATATCCACATTTGTGTTTTTTTCAAAATTGTCGCTGTTCTTTTGTTTATAGCGCAAAAAAATAAAAACCGCAGAGGTGACCAAATACCACCAAAAGAAAGCTCTATTTGTGGGAAAAAAGGCACAAATTTTGTTTAGGTACACCATCGCAAGACCACGCAGTTAAAGCCGAATTGTAAAAAGTGCTCTGGTCAGGAAGGGGGAAAATCTTCTGGGGCTGAAGCGGTTAAAGTAGTAATAAGTGATATACAGCTAAAGTTAAAAAATAAATAAAAAATGTTTAACTATTTTGGGCAAGTTTTGCTTTGATAAAAAAAAAAAAACGGGGGATATTCATTACCACTTACCACCAAATGCAAGGGCAATTTGTCTTGATAAAAACAAGGTACAGTATAATCCACCTGGATCTACAAAGTAGTTGCGACGATATGTACGGTTATATATGATATGTACGGTTTTACTAACACGTCTCTAAATTGTGCTTAGGCCAGTGTTGCCAACCGTCCGTTATTTTACAGACAGTTCGTAAAAACAGCACTTTTTTCCCCCATTTGTAAATGTTTGTAAATGTTGCGGGAATGTGCCAGTAAAAATAGCCGAGATCGGTTTGGCTTGGAACTGCGCATGGAGATTGGAGGCAGGGGGTGATTGGAGGCAGGGGGTGATGGTGGCTGCGGTGGCACAGCAGAGGGTGAGATTGGAGGCAGGGGGTGTTAGTAACAGCGCAGAGGAGATGGTGGCACAGCAGAGGGTGGGGGATGAAGACAGGGGTTGTTGGTGGCACCGTAGGGGGGATGGAGGCAGGGGATGATTAAATGCAGGGGGCCTGGGAGATTGGAGGCAGGGGGTGATTGGAGGCAGGGGGTGATGGTGGCTGCGGTGGCACAGCAGAGGGTGAGATTGGAGGCAGGGGGTGTTAGTGACAGCGCAGAGGGGGATGGTGGCACAGCAGAGGGTGGGGGATGAAGACAGGGGTTGTTGGTGGCACCGTAGGGGAGATGGAGGCAGGGGATGATTAAATGCAGGGGGCCTGGGAGATTGGAGGCAGGGGGAGATTGTGGCACCGCAGAGGGGGATAGAGGCAGGGGGTGATGTGACTAAATAATTTGCCCTTATTATATCGAAAATAACAAAAATGGGCCAGATTCAGATACATTTAGGCGGGCGTAGCGTTTCTCATATACGCTACGCCGCCGTAACTTTGAGAGGCGAGTATGGTATTCTGAAAGATTTTGCGGCCGAAAGTTACGGCAGCGTAGCGTATATGGACCGGCGTAAGCCCGCCTAATTCAAATGTGTTTGATGTGGGCATGTTTTATTTAAATTAAGTGTGACCCCACGTAAATGACGTTTTTTACTAACAGCGCATGCGCCGTCCGTGGACGTATCCCATGCTCCAAATTACGCCGCTTAGACTCATTGGTTTCGACGTGAACGTAATTTACGCCCAGCCCCATTCACGGACGAGTTATGCAAACGACGTAAAACGTGCAAAATTGGACGTGGTCCTGACGTCCATACTTAACATTGACTGCGCCATCTTTTTGGTGGTTTATCTTTACGCCTAAAAACGTCTTACGTAAACGGCGTATCTTTACTGCGACGGCCGGGCGTACGTTCGTGAATAGGCGTATCTCTCTGATTTACATAATCTAGGCGTAAATCAGCATACACGCCCCTAGAGGCCAGCGTAAATAGGCAGCTAAGATACGACGGCGTAGGAGACTTTCTCCGGTTGTATTTTAGCAACATTTAAGCGTATCTCAGTTTGAGAATACGCTTAAAGTTGCGACGGCGCGGATTCGGACTTACGACGGCGTATCTACTGATACGCCCGTCGTAAGTCTTTCTGAATCTAACCCAATATGTTTTTTTACCTTAATATCTACCTTAAATCACATTGCTATTTGATTAGCGTACTTGTTTGTAGACTAAATACTGAAATTTGCACCTAAATATTTAATTTAGTAACTTTTGTGAAATGCCAGTAAAAACGTGGCTGCGCCAGTAAATTTCGGGTGTCGTGCCAGTAAATTTCAATTTGGTAGGTTGGCAACACTGGCTTAGGCATTTCCATTTGTTTTACCCTTAGGCACGAAGGGGTTAAGGACCTTTGAACAAAATTAGGTGACTCAATGGTGGCAAGATCGAGTGTTCTGATGAATGATTTTATTACGTTTTCCATACAAACATTCGAAGAAAGTCCTAGTGGTTTCATGAATATAAAAAGAAAAGTGATTTTCATGGTTTAATCCTCTTCACAAGGTGATCTTCTTGACCCCCGGCTGATAGCTTCTCCTCGGGGCGCTCGTGAGATGTATTATCCAGGGGCGGACTGACAACTCATGGGGCCCCCGGGCAATAGGAGATCCTGGGGCCCCCTGTCACCGCCCATGTGTTCCCACCCGTACTCAAGCCACACCCACACAAATCATATTGCACTGCCCACACAACATGCGGTCGTCACAGAATTTCTCTACACTATGTTCAAAATAAAATGGTAATTATAAAATATAAAGAAAAATAAATTTATATTAAAGAAAGTGCAACAATGGTACATTTCCAAAATGAAAGTGATTGTAAAGGCTCTTTTTTTTTTTTTTAAATAACAAACATGTCATACTTACCTCCACTGTGCAGTTCGTTTTTCACAGAATGGCCCTGAACCTGGTCTTCTGGGGTCCCCGCGTGGTTCTCGCGGCTCCTCCCCACATCAGATAACCCCCTAGGAGAAGCGCTCTCCCGGGGGTTACCTTGAGGGACATTCTTCCCACTGACCCCCAATGCAAGGAACATTCTTCTGGTGGCCACCAATGCAAGGAACATTCTTCTGGTGACCACCAATGCAAGGAACATTCTTCTGGTGACCACCAATGCAAGGAACATTCTTCTGGTGACCACCAATGCAAGGAACATTCTTTCTGGTGACCACCAATGCAAGGAACATTCTTTCTGGTGACCACCAATGCAAGGAACATTCTTCTGGTGACCACCAATGCAAGGAACATTCTTTCTGGTGACCACCAATGCAAGGAACATTCTTCTGGTGACCACCAATGCAAGGAACATTCTTCTGGTGACCACCAATGCAAGGAACATTCTTTCTGGTGACCACCGATGTAAGAAACATTATTCGCACAGACCACCAACGCAAGGAACATTTTTTTCTGGTGACCACCAATGCAAGGAACATTCTTTCTGCTGACCACCAATGCAAGGAACATTCTTTTCTGGTGACCACCAATGCAAGGAACATTCTTTCTGCTGACCACCAATGCAAGGAACATTCTTTCTGCTGACCACCAATGCACACCAATGCAAGGAACATTCTTTCTGGTGACCACCAATGTAAGGAACATTATTCGCACAGACCACCAATGCAAGGAACAATTTTTTCTGGTGACCACCAATGCAAGGAACAATTTTTTCTGGTGATCACCAATGCAAGGAACATTCTTTCTGGTGACCATCAATGTAAGGAACATTATTTGCACAGACCACCAATGTAAGGAGCATTCTTTCTGCTGACCACCAATGTAAGGAACATTATTCGCACAGACCACTAATGCAAGGAACAATTTTTTCTGGTGACCACCAATGCGAGGAACATTCTTTCTGGTGACCACCAATGCAAGGAACATTCTTTCTGGTGACCATCAATGTAAGGAACATTATTCGCACAGACCACCAATGTAAGGAGCGTTCTTTCTGCTGACCACCAATGTAAGGAACATTATTCGCACAGACCACTAATGCAAGGAACATTTTTTTCTGGTGACCACCACTGCGAGGAACATTCTTTCTGGTGACCACCAATGCAAGGAACATTCTTTCTGGTGACCACCAATGCAAGGAACATTCTTTCTGGTGACCACCAATGTAAGGAACATTATTCGCACAGACCACCAATGTAAGGAACATTCTTTCTGCTGACCACTAATGTAAGGGACATTCTTCCCACTGATGGTTCTTTTTGCCGAAGTGTACAGATATATCAGTGTTGTATACAAGGAATAGCTCTCAATATACAGATATCAGTGTCAGGGAAAACACTCAAGTGTATAGATGTCAGTCATACATAGGGAATAGCACTAAGTGCTATTCCTTATGTGTTACACTGACATCTATACACTTGAGTGTTTTCCCTGACACTGATATCTGTATATTGAGAGCTATTCCTTGTATACAACACTGATATATCTGTACACTTGGACACTCAGTGTACATATACCCGTGTGTTAGGGAATAGCTCCTGGTAGATGGGCACTGGGGAAGAAGTAACACTTAGCCTGGCTGATGATCACAGACATGCTGTGATTACACACTGACCTGCTGCTGCACAGTGCACACAAGAAGGCAGGTCAGGTGACTGTCTCCGACATGATGACTCCACTGTGTCTTCCCTCTCCAACCTCCAGCTCTCTCACTGGCTTTCCCCCGCGGCATGGATGTATACTGTGGCCCCGCCCCTGTGCTGAATTCTCTAGGAGGATAGGTGGCCAGAGCGCCTGTCATTGCAATAATCCTCATGGCTCCACGATCGCTCTGTAATCCTGGCCAGCACTTAGTCCTCTCATACAGCCTCATCATCTGCAGGCAGGGATGACATCACTCACTACCTCTGCGGTGCACACACTTTCCTAATCCTGCATAATAAACTGTGGGCACATCCAGGGGCAGACTGAGCAGCTCATGGGGCCCCCCTGACTCTGGGGCCCTCGGTTTCTGCCCCCCTGGTATTATCTGTCACGGAACACATCACAGGGAAAAAATGTACAAACAAATTTGAGAAGTAAAAGTGCTAAACGGGTGCTGGAGCCAGGCAGGGAAAATGTCCAAATTCTGCCGGGCGCTTTCTGGAAGATCTATGCGGCTGATGAGGTGAGACATTCCATGTTGAGAACAGCGTGTCTTCTTTACTGGAGGATCCAACCAGGAATTTTCCAACCAACATGAGTTAGGAAGAGAAAGATTGTATAGATCCAAAAAAGAGTTTATTATTCCCCCTGTCTAAATATTATAATACTGAAATTTATCACAGAAATATTACTACAGGAACCAGGAATTCTGAATTCTTTCCTAGTCATCCTAATACCCTAGAAATATCTATCTATCTATCTTGACAGGCAACACGCATTTCCAACTTGCATCCAGTCCATGGGATTTTTTTGTTGTTTTATTGAGGAAAACACCTTGGATAGGGTGTAGGGTTCATGGGATGTCCAACTTGAATTGAAGAAACGTCAGATGAGGACGACTTCCTTCTCTATGTACAAAAATAAAGATCCTGGACTGTACTCCCTCTGGTGTCCGCCGGTGTCCCATGATTGTGTCACGGAGCGGCAGAACAAGTTTCACCGTTCTGCCTAGTGACAGGACACTGATCTTCTGCTCCCTGTCATCAGGAGCAGTGATCACTGTCATGTCACTAGTAGCCCTGCCCCCCCCACAGTTAGAATCACTCCCTAGGACACACTTAAGCCCTTCCTTGCCCCCTAGTGGTTAACCCCTTCCCTGCCAGTGTCATTTACACAGTAAACAGTGCATTTTTATAGCACTGAACGCTGTATAAATGACAACGGTCTCAAAATAGCATCAAAAGTGTCCAATGTGTTCGCCATAATGTCGCAGTCACGATAAAAATCGCTGCCATTACTAGTAAAAAAAAAAACAATGAATAATAACAATGCCATAAAACTATCCCCTATATTGTAGAAGGGAAAAAGACCACCGGTAATCATGTTCTCATTTTTCCCACCGGTTTTCCTGTCCAGAAAACTGCCATGGAACATACACACAGACAGTTTTCCCGGCCAAAAGCTGTCATGGCAGTTTTCCTGACGGGAAAACTGGTCATGTGTACGAGGCATTAGAGGCTTCCTCTCCTTCCTTTCCTCACCTCCTGTCTGGAGGCAAAGCCCCCAGCCCCAGGGTCCCCTCCCAGGCCTCACGACAGCAACCTCAGCACTCTATCTTCCACCCAATTCCCTTGTTGACCAGGCTCCATGATATTTAAGGGCTGATCCAGCCACCCTGCCAGTGCCTACTGCCTACTTACCTCAAGTATGCAGATCGGGACCTCCTACCCTCCGTCCACTAACTTCCAGAAGCTTCTCCAAGATTCTAGGACAAAAAGGATGTACCAGAGACCCTGCCTTGTACTGCCCTCTAACCTGACCTACAGTGACCAAACCTAATTACAGACTCTCACAACTACCATGAGTCACAACGTACGTTTACCTACACTAGTTGCACACTAGAGGTTGCTACATTTATTATTTATCTATTTATCTATCCAGGTATCTTTCTATCTATCTATCTATCTATCTATCTATCTATCTATCTATCTATCTATCTATCTATCTATCTATCTATCTATCTATCTATCTATCTATCTTTTATCAATTGATTATCTATCTTTCTTTGTAGCTATTTAGATAGATCAGATATGCAACAAGAGATGGTCAGAGACTGTGAACATATTATAAGAGTTGATGGAACCTGGGGGCATGAATTAACCATAGACTGGGGAAGCATTTTATGATCACTGCTAATAAATTCCCTTTAACCACTTAACCCCCGGACCATATTGCTGCCCAATGACCAGAGCACTTTTTGTGATTCGGCACTGCGTCGCTTTAACTGACAATTGCACAGTCGTGCGACGTGGCTCCCAAACAAAATTGCTGTCCTTTTTTCCCCACAAATAGAGCTTTCTTTTGGTGGTATTTGATCATCTCTGCGGTTTTTATTTTTTGCGCTATAAACAAAAATAGACCGACAATTTTGAAAAAAATGCAATATTTTTTACTTTTTGCTATAATAAATATCCCCCAAAAATATATAAAAAAACATTTTTTTTTTCTCAGTTTAGGCCGATACGTATTCTTCTACATATTTTTCATTAAAAAAAAATTGCAATAAGCGCTTATTGATTGGTTTGTGCAAAAGTTATACCGTTTACAAAATAGGGGGTAGTTTTATGGCATTTTTATTAATATTTTTTTTTTTACTAGTAATGGTGGCGATCAGCATTTTTTTCCAGTACTGCGACATTATGGCGGGCACTTCGGACACTTTTGACACATTTTTGGGACCATTGGCATTTTTATAACGATCAATGCTATAGAAATGCATTGTATTACTATAAAAATGCCATTGGCAGTGAAGGAGTTAACACTAGGGAGCGGGGAAGGGGTTAAGTGTGTTCCTGGGTGTGTTCTAACTGTATGGGGGGGTGGCCTCACTAGGGGAAATCACTGATCTTCTGTTCATACATTGTATGAACAGAAGATCAGCGTTTCCCCCGCTGACAGGACCGGGAGCTGTGTGTTTACACATACCTCCCGGTCCTCGCTCTGTTCCGTGCGATCACGTGTGCCCGGCGGCGATCGCACCCGTCGGGCACGTGCGCGTGACTCGGGGGCGAGCAGGGACTCTTTAGAGCGGACGTATAGCTACGGGCTCTCGCCCAGGCGTGCCGACTTCCCGCAGTAATATGACGGCGGGCGGTCGGCAACCAGTTAAAATTTAAAGGAAAGGGACTGCACAGAAAAGGTAAGATATTGTAAAAAGGTGAAAGAAATAAACCTAACCAATCACCTGCTAGAACCAAATCTAAAGTATAGTTTTCCTTTACTTACCCAGTAGGAATCCAAGGTAAAGAAGGGGTCCTGATGGTCACATAAGAAGTGAGAAAGGGGCACTTGCGGCCCTCAGGCCACAGCTTGGGCACCAGGGATCTATGGTATGATTTTGAACCTCACCTCACCCTTGTATGAAAATATTTAGTATATCACTGATGAATGAAAGGAGATTGTGTAGAGAATGTTCAGTGATTAAGAGAACCTTGAGGAAGAGGGTGCTCGAGAGATTATCATATTTTACATTTCAGATTAAGAGTTTAATTTACATATACTCAATTTGCCATTGACAAAATGAGTTTGTGATAGAAGTAGGAAGCAGTTTATGGATTTATGTATACAGGCAGGCTTCTTGCCAGGAATAAAGTTGGTGATTAAAGTGATACTAAAGGTTCGTATTTAAAAAAATAACAAACATGTTATACTTACCTCCACTGTGCAGTTTGTTTTGCACAGAGTGGCCCCAAACGCCGTCGCCTGGGGTCCCCCGGTTGCTCTCGCGGCTCCTTCCCACATCAGATGACCCCCTAGGAGAAGTGCTCTCCCGGGGGGTTACCTTGTGGGCCCGCTCCTGTGTCCTGCATTTGGCGTCCATAGCTGCCAAATTCATGACTCAGTCCCGCTCCCGGCGTAATTGGATTTGATTGACAGCAGCGGGAGCCAATAACTGTGCTGCTATCAATCTAGCTATTTCTGGCCCAGATAGGAAGGGCGTCCTCCTGGACACCAGAATCCTTTGCAGCCTTACTCTTCCTAAACAGTGTATGCAGCATTTTCCCCCAGCACAAGCCACAAAACACACCACAGAAAACAGGTCTGCTTCAGTTGAGATTTTAGCACAGATCCCGGACGAGCCCCCAATGTAATGCATTACATCTATCTATTAAGTTCTTGTGGTAAAACCAAGGAAGCTTAGACTTCTGTAGTGTATCAATGCTTTACTAAACAGAGAAGCTGCACATACAACCAGTGCCGATCCTGACCTCCCTGGGGCCCTAAGCAAAATGATATGTCACATTAAAGATTAAAGAAGCGGGGGGAGGGGGTATTCTGTTTTCGGGAATGAAATCTTACATTAAAGTGAGAATCGGGGGGTGCTAACTTCTTACCTCTTCTCCCATGCAGCCAGCTAGTTGAGAAGTGGGGTGAGGGGCCAAAAATGAAAAAAAACAAACAGACGGGGCTTCTAGTAATTTGGGGGGCCCTCCGCAGCTTTGCGGGGCCCTAAGCAGCTTGCATAGTGAGCCTATAGGGCGGATCGGCCCTGCATACAACTATAGGATGCACAATACAACACAACTAATAGCTTACAAAATATATGCCTACAAATATGAGCATGTACAATATGTAATATTGTGTTTTATTTTGTTTGTTTATTTTTTTATGGTTGAACTGGAGTCTGGATGGACTTGTGTCTTTTTTCAACCTGACTAACTATGTAACTACTATGTAACTATGTAAGCATTAAAGTGGAAGTTCACCTAAAAATACATTTTTAACATTGCATTTATGAGCTTTACCACAATTAGAATTGGCTGTTTTTTTTTTTTTTAAATACGTCCCGTACATACCGTTTTACATATGTATTCTCACAGCCGCTTCCGGGTATGATCGTTGGGGTTGGGCGTTCCTAATTGATTAACAGGCATCCGACCGACGCATACAGCGCGTCACGAGATGTCGAAAGAAGCCGAACGTCGGTGCGGCTCTATACGGGGCATGCACACCGACGTTCGGCTTCTTTCGGCATCTCGTGACGCGCTGTATGCGTCGGTCGGATGCCTGTCAATCAATTAGGAACGCCCAGCCTCGACGATCATACCCGGAAGCGGCTGTGAGAATACATATGTAAAACGGTATGTACGGGACGTATTTTTTTTTAAAAAACAGCCGATTCTAATTGTGATAAAGCTCATAAATGCAATGTTAAAAATGTATTTTTAGGTGAACCTCCACTTTAAGTAAACTAAAGAGTTACTCAACTCAGGGGTCAAGATGTCCTTCATGAGTCCAACTCACAAAGTTCTCAAGCTCCTCGCATCCATGTCTCCCTCTTTGTCCTTCCAAACACCTCTCCTATCTGAACACATGTTTCCTTCAAACGCTCCCCGAACCCCTCCCACCAATTTCCTGCATACACCAACTTCCTGTTTCCTGTTTGCATATCAATGGAGGTGGGAGAGCCTCTGTAAACATATTCTCTTACCAAACCTAACTCTATATTTTTGCTATCAAGACAATACAAATAACCATAGGAACACACTATCATATCCCCACTACAGTAGTAGACCATAATTAGATCAACCGGAGCTAGATCAGGGACGGCCTGTGCTGATAAATTTATTTTTCCAGCCTGATAGTATCGCCCATTTGATTCAGCCACTCCTACACTGTGGGGGTGTTCCGTTGTTATGACTTTTGCCTTGCAGGAGAAAAAAAAATTAAAAATTTTGATGCGGGTTTACAACCGCTTTAATGCAGTGCTGTTTTCATGTCCCCATTGTTCGTTTCTGCTCTCAAGTTGCTGTAATTGTTCTCTGATCTCCACACTTCCTGGTTGTTTGTTTCCTGATAACCACAGTGCTGGGAGCTTTCTCTCTGTGGTCACTAATCAAGGAGGTGTGATTACTGTGTGTCTAAAACCCCAGTTTCATTTTCCAAATCATCACTGCCCTGTATGGCTCTGTGGCTCTGTGGCTCTGTATGCTCTGTACAGCAGAGAGGCAGGAAACAACATGCAAAAACGAAACTAGACACTACAGGTACATTATATGATTGATTTTTATCTATTTTTAATCGTTTTAAAAAAGAATCAGTTAACTATTATGGCCCGGATTCACAAAGCAGTTGCGCCGACGTATCTCGAGATACGCCGCATAAGTATAAATATGCGCCGTCGTATCTATGCGTCGACCCACAGAACTAAGATACGCCTAAAAACTGACTTCATCCGACCAACGTAACTTGCCTACGCTGGCGTATAGTGGACGCATTGTTACGCTGGACGCATTTGGCACTCCCATTGATTTTCAATGAAAATATGCAAATGAGGGAGATATGCCGATTCACGAACGTACTTGTGCCCGGCGCAAGTTTTAAGCGATTTGCGTAAGGGTTACGTCTGGTGTAAAGTTATTCCCCATATTGTAGGCACAACTCATGCAAAGGTATGGACCAGGGAATGAATGCCATCAAATTTTATGCCTAAAAAGCTTCAATATCCCTTTCGCACTTGGATATGACCCCTGTGGTGCTGTCAGGGAGGAATTTGTTGAGCAGCATAGAGTAGCTGCATGAGATAAAACCTTTGTATGAGGTTACTTCCCTCCATATAATTGAAAATGGGTGTGGGGCACTGAGTCCATGTATTAATTTCCAGTTGGGACTTGACCGCATGTTGGAGTTGGAAATAGTAAAACAGCATTGAGGCAGGGAGTTTAAAATCCATCTGTAAAGCTTGAAATGGGTGTAGTTTGCCATCTTTAAATATTTGAGTCATATGAGTACCGTAATCCCATATTGTTGCCATCTCGTGCCATATTGTAATTTCTCCAACTCCAAGTATCTCTTGTTTCCCCAAATGGGGCTAAACCTGGTGAATCCCTCAACTTGTTGTAAAAACTCTTCTCTACTCTAAGGCCGCGTACACACAATCAAATGTATCTGCTGAAAACGGTCCGACCGTGTGTACACGATCAAACCAATATATCCCAGCAGACAAATCCGATCAAAACGGTCTGTCAGACACGATCGATCAGTTTCAGCGGACAGATCCGACCGTGTGTACGATCTAGCGGACAGGTTTTTCCAGCGGACAAATTTCAAAGCATGCTTTGAAATTTGTCCGCTGCAAACCTGTCCATCGGACATGTCCGCTGGTTAGTACGCCTAACCAGCGGACAGAAATCCCCCACATGCGCCGAATGGATTTGCCACCGCCACCGCCCTGTCTGTCCGCGGGGATTTTGGTTTGATGGTGTGTACAACCATCAGACCAAAACAGCCCAGCAGACATATCCGATGAAAACGGTCCGTCGGACCGTTTTCATCGGATAAGTTTGATTGTGTGTACGCGGCCTAAAGGCCTTATTTATGTTGATGATCAGTGGGAATGTCCTCCTTATATTAGTCTCCATCCATCTTCCCATCAACTCTGACTAGCTTCCCTGTCGCTGCTGAAGAAAAGCATGTTCAGGGTTGATGTGCAGTGTTAGGCCGCGTACACACGATCAGACATGTCCGATGAAACATGTCCGACGGACCGTTTTCATCGGACCAGGCTCAAGTGGTCTGTTGGTCTGATGTGCGTACACACCATCGGACCAAAATCCCCTCGGACCAGAACGGAGTGACGTAGAACACAACGACGTGATTAAAAAACGAAGTTCAATGCTTCCAAGCATGCGTCGACTTGATTCTGAGCATGCGCTGGATTTTGGTCCGATGATTTTGTGTACTAACCATCGAACATGTCCGACGGACAGGTTTTCAGCGGACAGGTTTCTAAGCATGTTTTGAAACTTTTGTTCGCTGGAAAACGGTCCGATAGGCCAACAATGCCCTAAATATGGCCATATTAGCTCAATGGTGTCACCAGCATCCCTGCCCCTCAGCTGTATGTAACAAAGAGGCAGAAATGGTGGTGACTTTGTTGACATATACTCAAATGGCCATATACGCATGGTGTCCATGGTGGCTGGAAGATCAAATTAAATTAATAATGTCAACAGGATCCCAGCTCCTTTTGTTCCATGTGGCTGTGGGGCAGGAAATGTGACAGCTTCCTGGTGGCTCAGGCCGAGACCTTAGCTCATTAACAGAAGTTGAAAACCAGCCTTAAGTCAATACAATGGACTTTTCTGCACGATAACTCAAGGAATGCACTATAAACCCTTTCAAGATTAAGACCTGGAGCTAATGGGCAGCATAGGCGAAAGGCTGGACATGACAGTGTGGCAGTGCAGGATGCAGTATAATAAGGGTTAAATATTAAATGTTGCTTATAACTAGGGGCCCAGATAATTGGAGAAGGCAAGGGTGGAGCAGGGAGGAGATTTGGTGTGGTAAATGGGTGGTACTAATATCCTAGGACAACTTGAAACGAGATTCTCCCACCCTCCCTCCCGTAAAAACTTGGCTTGTTTTAGTTTGCTTTTCATTAATTGGTTGCTTTCAATTTATATCTCATTGCTCATGGAGTGAGTGGAATAAGGGTATTGTTTTGTGGGGTTATTATGTTTTGGGTGATGATTCGCTTAAAGGGCATATGTCGTAGCAGTTGACAGGGGTCTCAGGTCTTAGAAGGCAGTAACGGGTGAAACTTTTAAGAAGGAGGGGTGGGGCCCATTTCAGGTATGGGTGTACACTAGGGATGAACTTTGAGTTCGAGTCGAACTCATGTTCGACTCGAACATTGCCTGTTCGCCTGTTCAGCGAACAACGAACAATTTGGGGTGTTCGCGGCAAATTCGAAAAGCTGCGGAACACCCTGTTAAAGTCTATGGGAGAAATCTAAAGTGCTAATTTTAAAGGCTAATATGCAAGTTATTGTTCTAAAAAGTGTTTGGGAACCCGGGTCCCGCCCCAGGGGACATGTATTAATGCAAAACAAAGTTTTAAAAACGTCAGTGTCACGTGATAACTTACCAAGGCCGAGATGCTGAGGGCGGCTCACCTTTGCGACCTGGCGCGATCCGCCCCCTGGAATTGGGACAGGGGGAAGGACGCACCGTGAGGCACTGGTTCCAGCAGCAAGGTGGAGGTCTGAAACATAGAGCAGGAACTGGGTGGTGATAGCTCGCTGGGGACCGATGAAGATCACACAGGAAACAGTCCTGGAACAAGGCACTTCAAAGCAAGGACAGGGCTGAAGATTGATCTGAGAAACAAGCTGTGGTCAGGGGTTGGAGAGAGCAGAAAGTCCAATGTTCAAGCCGGAGGTCACGGATTGGAGAAAGCAGGAAGTCCAAAGTTCAAGCCAGGGGTCAATGGGTTAAAGAGAGCAGCAGTCTGGGACGTAAGCCAAAGGTCAAGTATTCCACGGATCAAACAGGTATTTCAGCAGCAAAGTATCTCAGAAGCTGTTACAAACCAGCAACCTGAGAGGAGGAAGGGGCTGGTTTAAATACAGGCGAGCGTGATAGCGCTGGCCTGCCACGCAGCTGAGGGATTTGGGGCTGAACAGGACTGGTGCCCTGACAGTCAGTTTTTCGGGTGCAGTGAATTTAATAATGCTTAAAGTGAAACAATAAAAGTGAAATATTCCTTTAAATTTCGTACCTGGGGGGGTGTAAAGTAAGAATGTGAAATAGCGCATGTTTCCCGTACTTAGAACTGACTTAGAACTGTCTCTGCGCAAAGTGTAATTTCTGAAAGAAAAAAAGTCATTTAAAACTGACTTGCGGCTATAATGAATTGTTGGCAATTCAGAGAGAATTCATTCATAATTTTTTTTTTTAAAAAGCGTGGGGTCCCCCCAAATCCAATTACCAGGCCCTTCAGGACTTGATTTTAAGGGGAACGCCACCCCAATTGTTTTTTAAAAAATGGCGTGGAGTTCCCCCAAAAATCCACACCAGACCCCTTATCCGAGCACGTAACCTGTCCGGCTGCAGAAAAGAGGGGGGACAGAGAGCGCCCCCCCCCCTCCTGAACCGTACCAGGCCACATGCCCTCAACATGGGGAGGATGTCCCCATGTTAATTGGGACAAGGGCCTCATCCCCACAGCCCTTGCCTGGTGGTTGTGGGGGTCTGCGGGCAGGGGGCTTATCAGAATCTGGAAGACCCCTTTAACAAAGGGGACCCCCAGAATGGTAGGGGTACAACCTTTAAAATCCCAAAAAGGAAAATGATTTTCTGTTGTTTATGGGAATTACAGGTATAAGGTGGGAGCAGCCGGAGTATCTGCATTACCTCAGTCATGTTCTTTGCTTTGCTCTGTACTTGTTTTCTTACTTTTCTGTAAAATTACAGTAATTTTTAAGAACTTTGTTCTTTCCCCAATATATATATGTAGATAGATAGATAGATAGATAGATAGATAGATAGATAGATAGATAGATAGATAGATAGATAGATAGATAGATAGATAGATAGATAGATAGATAGATAGATAAAAAATAAATAATGTAAAGAAGATTTTCCGATTTGCACACAGTTGGAATGTTTCCTTGCCATTGATTGATTTCACTTGTGGCATGAATTGCTCTTCAACAAATTTCATAAAGTAGAAAGAACCCCGGTGAAGCTGCAATACTTACGTTGAGTTATGTGCCGGAGAATGGAGTATATAACAAACACGAGGATGTGAGTTCCAGAGGATAAGACGGCTCATCTCACGCTCACCCTCCCCACCCCCCCCCCCCACCCCCGGGGATTTCACCGCGGAACACGTCAGTGAGAACAGGAGAGATGTGCACTTCCCTCCTGGGAGACACTTTGCAGATTAATTGGGGAAACATTCTAAATATAATGAAGTCTCGAGTAGTGGGAATTCTTCCAGGTAGAATGGGATCTCTCTAATTTTATCCACACACACAAACAGTATCTGCATTGCTGTCAAAGACCTGAATTTTCCAGTAGCAGAATGTGAAATCTCCTGGACTGACGCTCAGAATTCGCTATTGTTTGCTGTATACTACCAATTGTATACATTGCCAATTTTATACATTTTTAGGACAAACTATTCTATGGCTGGCCTTGAGCGTTCAACACTTAAATGGTCATCTTTAAATTAACTAAAGGGGAACCAGCACCAGATATATTGTTTCATGTAAAGTGCATGCATGGTAAGTCATGTGTCAGTGTAACACTTCCATATGTGTAGCACCCTGGGGTTTAGTTAGGGAGCTCCTCACAAATTTACTTGCCAAGAAAAGTTATTTTGGTCGATTCATAGAGATCTATTGATTTCTCCCTAAGTTTGACCTTGTACTTTTCTCTTCTACCTCTAGGTGGCCGGGTACTTGGTGGTACTAGATATGAGAAGGGTAACCCAAGGTCAGGTTATGAGTAAATGGGGTATCTCAGCCAATGAGCAGAGGTTTTCTTGAATCCCTTGGCCTGCTGGGAGAACCTATACATTCGGATAAGGTCAGGTGATCTGAGTTCTATGCCACCTGGACTGCCATCTGGGTGGACGTGTGTTGTACTCCCCGGGCTACTGGGCCAGAGATTGGGCCTATCCCAAAGCACATCTGGCTGCCAGGCTGTATGAGGGCCTATCAAGAAGTAAGAGGACAGAGCAGGGTTGGAGCAAGACATGGACCCTGGTAATTATACACTTATATACCTATGTGTTTTCTATGCATTGTTCATTTCTTGACTTTGTTTGGAATACTCTAGTTTTATACGATCATGCTGTAGTCTGAGCAGGGTTGGAACTGCGGCTTGCAGTCCAACCAAGAGCAGAGCAGCCTTGTGAGTCAAGCCAGGGACCTCGCCAGTAAGCAGGGGTGAAGCTTGAGAAGTGTCTGGAGTGCTAAGCTAGGGACCCAGCTGAGAAGTGGGGGTGACGCTTGAGGGAGATACCGCCACAACCTTGGAGAAGCTCAAGGGATTTAGAGTCAGGGAATCAGAGGGTGTAGTGAGAGACCGGGAGCTCAGTGTTGAAGAGGCAGTTGTAGTGGAGCTGAAAGAACTGTTAAGTTTGAGTTAGGATTTGTTAAAGGACTGTTACCATAGGAGTGTTACGGTCACGTTATCGCTAGATAAACTTAACGGAGTTCCAGCTTAAGAGGTTTCATAGCATAAACCACAACCGCACTCTCTTGTGTGAACAGAAAGTTAAGGGTTTATTTCATCACAACCTCTATATGGAAACCAACCAAAAGGGAGCGTTCTCAGTTAAATCATAAGCAGGCATAGATATGGCAAGTATAGATTAGTTGGTGAATCAAGCTAGTAATTAGAATAGTATGACCCTATAGGTTCGGACCATGAGTGGTTGGACATCAAGTATTGTATTCAACGACAGTTCATGTACATAGCATGTATGTTTAAACAGTCAGAGAGTTCTAATAGGTAATAATAGCCTCAAGTCATAGCATTCAAGCAAAGGAAACTTCTCACAGCACTAGCCTGGTTGTAGTCACAGTCTATCCACAGTATTCTTGCGGTTCAGACGTTTAGAGTGTCAGCTCCTATCCCCAGTAGAGAAGCTGCAGCAGGATGGATCCTAGGATTAGAATACTGGAGCTGGTTAGATGCAGGCTTGATGGAGAGCAGTGTAAAGTTCCTGGAAGCAGGGTAATGAGAGCTGGGAGGTTGCTGGAGTCTATGGGGAGCAGGGTTCCACCCAGTGCTCAACTAGTGGTCTTTTGCTGTAACAGGTGGGGTGCTCTGAGGGGTCCCAGGTGACGGCAGGTGCCCAACAAAATAGTGGAACAATCCTGCCGTCATTCCTGGGGCTTTAAATAGCGCGCGCGGCGCGGGAGAATGCGCTGCACGCCGGGGCGCACTTCCGCGTTCCAGCATGGAACGCATAACAGTGCGCACCGGAAGTGATGCGCATCTGTCACTGCAGAAGTCTGGGGAGGAAGGAAGCGCCGAGGAGAGAGAGAGAGGAACGCCCGTGGCGTTACATACTCCCCTCCTCAAGGGGGCACCCACAGTGCTCTTTGTAGGACATGGTCGGTTAGGGTACCTACGATGGAATAGTTTGATGAGGCGGGGAGCATGGAGGTGTGAAGAGTCTTCCCAGGAGTCTTCGAGTTGACTGTAACCTTTCCAACGTATCAAGTACTGGAAAACAGACCCTCTTTTCCTACAATCCAAAATTTTCTCAACTTCATATTCAGCTTCACCCAAAATGTCAACTGGAGGTGGGGGAGCTGAATCCCTGTTGGGGAAAGGGTTTGGTACAAATGGTTTTAGAAGTGAAACATGAAAAGAGGGGTGGATTTTCCAATCGGTTGGTAAAGTTAATTTAACTGCATTAGGATTTATCACATGTGATATTGGAAAGGGCCAGTGAATTGTCGGCCGAGTTTCTTGGAGGGTATTTTGAGACGTAGATTCTTGGTGGATAACCAAACAAGGTCTCCTACCTTGTAGACAGGTGGTTTTGATCTGTGAGCATCATAATAGCGTTTTTGTCTTTTCTGAGCAGCATCTAAGTTATTATGAAGAATTCGTAGAGTGTCCTTAATGCCCCATACACACGATCACTTTTTGTGATGAAAAAAAATGTAATTTTTCCTCATGAAAAAAAATGACATTTTTCAAACGTCATTTTCAAAAATGACGTTGCGTACACACCATCATTTTTGGAAAATGATGAACAAAACCATGGCACTCTAAGGGAAGTTCTATTTGCCTTGAGTCTGCTTTTAGCTGGTTACCTGTTAGTAAAAGACGATTCCTGCTTTTTTTGTCTGTTACAGCGTGATGAATGTGCTTACTCCATTATGAATGGTAGTTTTACCTCCCGTCTCCTAACTTGCTTCTGGGCATGTGCAGGTTTAAAACGTCATTTTTTACGTAGTTTTGCCCACACACGATAATTTTTTATGACACAAAAAATGACATTTTGAAAAATGACATAAAAAATTCGAGCATGTTCGAATTTTTTTTTGGTCATTTTTCAGAAGACATAAAATGACATTTTGCCCACACACCATCATTTTAAATGACATTTTTAAAAATGTCATTTTTTTTCATCACAAAAAGTGATGGTGTGTACGCGGCATTAGGGTTGAAAGGTACTGTCTTACAGCAGGAACTTTGTTTGAGAGGATAGTGGAAGGAATACTTTGTGGGTGAAAACCATAATTTGCAAAAAATTGTGAAAATCTGGATGAAGAACTGGTGGCATTATTGTAAGAGAATTCAGCATGGGGAAGCAGATGGTACCAATCATCTTGTAAGTGTGTACAATAACAACGTAAGTATTGTTCTAGGGTCTGATTGACCCTTTCTGTCTGGCCGTTAGTTTGGGGGTGGTAAGCACTAGACATGCGGTGGTCAATTCCTAGTGTAAGACATAAAGCTTTCCAGAATTTAGAGATAAACTGAGATCCCCGGTCAGAAATGATTTGAGAAGGAAGGCCATGTAGTCTGAGGACATTATTGATGAAAGCTGTAGCTGTTTCGGATGAAGTTGGTAAATCTTTTAAAGGAATAAAGTGTGCCATTTTTGTAAGAAGATCGACTGTGACCATGATAGTATTTGAGCCGTTTGATCGAGGAAGATCAACTATAAAGTCCATCGAGACGACCTCCCAGGGCCTGTTTGGTATTGGAATGGAGGATAAGAGACCAAAAGGAGGTTTCCTTGAGAGTTTATTACTAGCACAGATGAGACAGGAATTGACGTATTCATGGACCATTTTAGCTAGATGGGGCCACCAATAATCTCTTTTAAGGAGGTGTATGGTCTTATTGATACCCGGGTGGCCAGCTAGTGGGGAGTCATGTAAATGTTTAAGAAGTGTCAGTTGTAGGCTGGGAGGAACATACAACTTATTCTTAAAAGTACATGCACCATCTGATTGTCTTGAGGTTCCTTTGGGTAAGGAGGAAACATCCTTGGGTGTGTTCTGAGAGATTAATTCTCGAAAGGAAGAGGCTATTCCAATAAATCGGTTAGAAGGGATGATAGAAGAAGGAGGACTTTCAATGACCTCTTCTTCATTGATCCGGGATAAGGAATCAGCCTTTAAATTCTGGGTCCCTGGTCTGTAAGATATAAGGAAATCAAATCTGTCAAAGAACAAGCTCCACCTAACTTGTCGGGCAGAGAGAGTCTTGCAGGCCTTTAGGTGTTGTAAGTTACGATGATCAGTGAGAATCATTACAGGGTGCGTAGAACCTTCTAGGAGATGTCTCCAGTTTGCTAAGGCATCTCTTATTGCCAGAAGCTCCTTCTCACCAATAGGGTAATTCCTCTCTGCGGAATTTAGAGTTCTGGAGTAGAATGCGACTGGGTGTAGAGGTTCAGATAGGGTAGCTTGTTGTGAAAGGATGGCACCTAAGGCGAAGTGGGATGCATCCACTTCTAATGTGAAATGACATTGTGGATCGGGTAGTTGGAGAACAGGAGCAGAGGTGTAGGAGAGTTTGAGTGCGTCGAAAGACTTCTGCGCTTGTAATGTCCAGGTAAAAGGTGTTTTTTTACTAGTTAGGGCATTCAGAGGTTTTACAATTTCTGAGAAATTCTTAATAAATTTGCGGTAATAATTTGAAAACCCAAGAAATCGTTGCAAAGCCTTTCTGGACTGGGGAATAGGCCAAGAGAGAATGCATTCAACTTTAGAGCGATCCATCTGGATCCTGTCGGGAGTAATCTGGTAGCCGAGAAATGAGACACTGGTTTGGTTGAAGACGCACTTCTCCAGCTTAACGTATAAGCGGTGTGTTCTAAGCCTTGATAGTACCCATCGTACATGTTTGGTATGGTCTTCGAGGTTGTCTGAGAAAATCAAAATGTCATCAAGATAAATTACTACGCAAATGTCCAACAAGTCCCGAAAAATATCATTGATGAACCTTTGGAAAGTTGCGGGGGCATTGCACAACCCGAAGGGCATAACCGTATACTCGAATAGTCCATAGCGGGTCTTGAAAGCGGTTTTCCATTCGTCCCCAGGACGGATTCGAATTAAATTATAAGCGCCCCTAAGATCTAGTTTTGTAAAGATTTTGGAGGTCTGGAGACGTTCTATGAGCTCCGGAATAAGAGGTAATGGATACCGATTTTTTATTGTGATATTATTGAGGGACCTGTAGTCAATGATTGGCCGAAGTGACCCGTCCTTATTCTTTACAAAAAACATTGCGGCGCTTGTCGGGGAAGTGGATGGTCTAATGAAACCCTTCCTCAGATTGTCATCGAGGTAGTCCTTGAGATGGATAAGCTCTGGTTGGGAAAGGGGATAAATACGCGCTGTCGGCATGGGGGAGTCTGGAATGAGGTCGATCGGGCAGTCGTATATGCGATGTGGGGGGAGTATCTCTGCATTAGTCTTACTGAAAACATCGGAAAAATCATTTAAGTAGGAAGGGAGAGCATTGTTTTGTTCAGTGGTCAAAAGTAAATTGTATACAGGATAGCAGGTATGTTCACAAAATAAAGAATCAAGCGTAATTGAGTTACTAGGCCAGTGGAAAGTTGGTTGGTGAAGAAGTAACCAAGGTAAACCTAAAATTATGGGGAATGTGGGTGATCGAATGATATCAAACACAAGGGTTTCCGTATGGCCATTGCCACAGGTGACCAACAAAGGTGAAGTTTGAGTGTGTACAGGCCCATATGAGGAAGTAGAGCCATCAATAAAAGTAACAGACAACGGATGTTGCTTAAACACACGTGGGATTTTATTTGAATTAACAAATTCGGTATCAATGAAATTGCCACAGGCACCGGTATCAACCATCGCATCTATGGTACTTCTATCTTGGTCCCACTGTAAAGTAAGTGTAAGAAAAACATAATTACTAGTGGAAGTTCGGGGCACAGTAATCTTATTAATGCTACGCGGGTTACCTTCAGACCTCCTTTTAAGGAGTGGGCAAGTAGGGACAATGTGGTCATGGGCAGAGCAGTAAAGACACAGATTTTGGGCTCTGCGTCTTTGTTTTTCCTCTGGGGTTAGTGGGCCTTTGATTGCTGCGACCTCCATTGGGACCTCCTTTGGTGGTGACCTGGACCTTCTGGGAGGTGTAGGCTGATAAGAATTAAATCGTTCGGCCTTCCTCTCTCTGAGTCTACGGTCAATGGAGAGGGAGAGGTGCATGAGATCCTCCAGAGTAGTGGGAATTTCAACTCGGGCTAGTTCATCTTTCATTGGTTCTGAGAGTCCGAGACGGAATTGATTTCTGAGGGAAATATCGGTCCACATAGTATCACGGCACCAACACTTAAATTCGGAGATGTAATCCTCTACTGGTCTTTTACCTTGTTTAAGGTTTCTGATGGTGTTCTCTGCTGTAAGTTGTTTGTTAGGGTCCTCATAGAGGAGCGACATTTCATCTAGAAAAGTGTTAAAAGTCCCGAGTAGGTCTCCATGTTCCTCAACGTAGGCATCGGCCCAAACTCTTGGTTCCCCGTTGAGATAGGATATTAACGTAAGAATTCTGATTCTGTCAGAATGGTAGGTTCTGGGGCGTAACTCGAACATAAGGCGGCAAGAACTAATAAATTGACGGA
The DNA here is from genome assembly GCA_029574335.1 of Rana kukunoris. Lineage (NCBI taxonomy): Eukaryota > Metazoa > Chordata > Amphibia > Anura > Ranidae > Rana > Rana kukunoris. The sequence continues at coordinate 30,447,320 of CM056049.1, read as the reverse complement.
AACATTTCCTGTCTCCTGAAAAGGGTTCAGGGGCGCAGACCTTGGGTTCAGGTCTGTCCCTTGGTTGAGCAAAATTATGATTCCGGAGTGTCTCGTTTTCTAAACGGAGGTCATTCACAGTGTTGGTGAGAGTGTCCACTCGCTGTGACAGTCCTACCAAATGGTTGGCAAGTTCCGCTGGATCCATTAGGTTTAGTAGGGTTCCACTATTATGTTACGGTCACGTTATCGCTAGATAAACTTAACGGAGTTCCAGCTAAAGAGGTTTCTCAGCATAAACCACAACCGCACTCTCTTGTGTGAACAGAAAGTTAAGGGTTTATTTCATCACAACCTCTATATGGAAACCAACCAAAAGGGAGCGTTCTCAGTTAAATCATAAGCAGGCATAGATATGGCAAGTATAGATTAGTTGGTGAATCAAGCTAGTAATTAGAATAGTATGACCCTATAGGTTCGGACCATGAGTGGTCGGACATCAAGTATTGTATTCAACGACAGTTCATGTACATAGCATGTATGTTTAAACAGTCAGAGAGTTCTAATAGGTAATAATAGCCTCAAGTCATAGCATTCAAGCAAAGGAAACTTCTCACAGCACTAGCCTGGTTGTAGTCACAGTCTATACACAGTATACTTGCGGTTCAGACGTTTAGAGTGTCAGCTCCTATCCCCAGTAGAGAAGCTGCAGCAGGATGGATCCTAGGATTAGAATACTGGAGCTGGTTAGATGCAGGCTTGATGGAGAGCAGTGTAAAGTTCCTGGAAGCAGGGTAATGAGAGCTGGGAGGTTGCTGGAGTCTATGGGGAGCAGGGTTCCACCCAGTGCTCAACTAGTGGTCCTTTGCTGTAACAGGTGGGGTGCTCTGAGGGGTCCCAGGTGACGGCAGGTGCCCAACAAAATAGTGGAACAATCCTGCCGTCATTCCTGGGGCTTTAAATAGTGCGCGCGGCGCGGGAGAATGCGCTGCACGCCGGGGCGCACTTCCGCGTTCCAGCGTGGAACGCATAACAGTGCGCACCGGAAGTGATGCGCATCTGTCACTGCAGAAGTCTGGGGAGGAAGGAAGCGCCGAGGAGAGAGAGAGAGGAACGCCCGTGGCGTTACAAGGAGACAGCGTTCCTGCATGTGCAGAAGTGGCGCCTTGATGAGGCCTTTACCTTCATGGCCGTCTTCCTATTTAAGTCTATGGCTGCGTACACACGATCAAATCTGTCTGCTGGAAACGGTCTGCCAGACCGTTTCAGCAGACAGATTCGATCGTGTGTACGGGCGGACAGACAGATTTGGCCAGCCGACAGATTTTAAAGCATGCTTTAAAATCTGTCTGCTGGGAATCCGTCCGTCCGACATGTCTGCTGGTTAGTACGCTAACCAGCAGACATATCTGCTCGCACATGCTTTGAATGGATTCGACGCATGCGCGGAAGTGTTTTACTTCCTGGTGTGGTGACGTGGCAGCATCAATGTCACCGCTACGTCACAGCGATGTCTGCCAGCAGACAAATCTGTTCAAATCGGTCTGCCAGAACTATTTTAACAGATGTATTTGGTCGTGTGTACGCGGCCTATGAGTCAATTGAATCTATAACTACTTAAGGGTGTCCTGGCCATAACCCTCTTTCCCCCAAAAATACAAAAGGACTGTCAAAAGAAATAAAACCTCTTTTACATTCAGAAGTGTCTGGCACCCAATGTCTTTCACCATCTTTGCACCCACTATGCCTCGCAACCCACTACATATTGAAGGATGTCAGCTATCTTTGGCCTGGGAGGTCATCATTAGACTTGATCTTGCTACATATGTATTACCTCTCCCAGTGATCAAAGTACTTCGCCTTACAGTGCCATCTCTCTCCTGAAGGAAAGAGCCATCTTTGTTCAGGCATCATCCATGGCTACCATCTAGTTCCTGTACTGAGCTGCCAGCTCAGAGATGATGTGATCAGTCAATCTTTGTGGCTGTGCAGTTGTTGGCTGTGTTTACAAATGTCTGCCATACAAGTGTATTAACTAGAGATGGACGAGCTGTTTAGGCCGAGCATTGGTTCACCGAGCCCCCGAATTTGTGGGATGTTCGCCTGCTGAGCGCCCCACAATGCACCGGGCGCTGCACAGTGTATTCTAGGGCCCTGCATTGCTGACCGCTGGTCAGGTGCAAGGCTTTGCCCAATCATGGCACAGAGCACTGTCAGAGCCCTGATTTGCCCAATCATGGCTCAGTGCTCATAGTCCCACCCCAACCTATAAATGGTTTCTACAGGAACACTTTTGCAGTGTGTTGTGGGAGATAGATAGACATGGCTCTGTGATAGCTAGTTAGTGTTGTTGTGTTTGAGTTGATGTTTTTTTACATGCATCGCCCTTCCATGTGCTTCTTGCTGCAAAGGCCAGTTATAGGTTGGGGTGGTTGCCATTAGTGTGTAAATTGGCCCTTAGTTGGAGTGATGGACAGCTCCAAATAAGGGTCCATATTGTGAACTTGGTGTTGAGCTATTCACTTTACGGTCAACACTGAGGACAAGGGGGCACTCTTTACATCTAGAGGAAAAGAGATTTTGTCTCCAAATATGGAAAGGTTTCTTCACAGTAAGAGCTGTGAAAATGTGGAATAGACTCCCTCCAGAGGTGGTTCTGTAGATTGCTTTAAGAAAGGCCTGGATACTTTCCTAAATGTACATAATATAACTGGGTACTAATATTTATAGGTAAAGTTGATCCAGGGAATATCTGATTGCCTCTCGGGGATCAGGAAGGATTTTTTTCCCTTCTGGAGCAAATTGGATCATGCTCTGATGGTGTTTTTTGCCTTCCTCTGGATCAACTATGGGTATAGAATTGTGTATTGTCATGATATGTAGTATGTCTGGCAGCTTACCTTCTCTCCATGTGTTCATTAGAGGCCAGACTTCCTTATCTGGCTGGCTTTATCATCTCTAGTACCTACATGGCCCCACCCCAGGCCATCCCAGGAACTCTATATTAACCACTTCACTGCAGGTCTGTTTCGCTGTTCAACATTGTTTGTTAGTTTTGTGTTCCTGCTTGCCGTGTGCTACGTTAATCTCTCTGTGTACCGATTTTGGCTTGTCCCTGACTACTCCTGTTTGCCTGTAACTCTGACCCTTGGCCTGTTCTTTGGTTATCATCGTCTGCCTGTTGCCTCGACCCTGGCTTACCCTCCACTATCGCTTGTCCTGTGTGCTGCTTCCCCTCTCTCCCTACGGAGCGTGACCTAGGGGACTCCAGGGGCCGCGACCTGGATCCAGCTGCATTGAAGGCCATCCTTACCACTAGAGGCTCTGGTGAACACCAAGCTGGGTCTTAGACTCTGCACCCTGGGGAATTTTGGGCTCAAGCTGCCTGTAGGATCCCTGTTTGTGCCCCAGCGAACCTCTCCTCCATATACGCTCTGTGGTCCATCCACAGCAGTCTGCTATAGGGTTCATTACCCTGTGGTGCAACCCTGACCCCAATGGGGTGCACTTGTCATCTGGCCACAGGTGACCTGACAGGTATATGGGATTGTACGATATTTTTTTCATTTTTTTTTATTTTTTATGGTTGAACTAGAAGGACTTGTGTCTTTTTTCAACCTGACAAACTATGTAACTGTGTAACTTTGTGTACCCATTGGCAGTACAGTTCACACAGCTGAACGGCTACACTAGCATAATTGATATGACAGACACTCTTGGAGGGAATTTGAACCCCCCTGACTCCCCCCTTATTTACGCCCTTGGTTAGGGTAGACTAAAAATTCCAAAAGATATGTGCTGACCTGAGACATTGATGAAATAAAGAATGGGATTTCAGGAGAAAAGGTTTCAGGGACACAGGTGGGTAGGGTGAACCAAGTGGGCTTTCGTTTTTGGATAATAAAATAATTTCACTGGTTACCATGGTTAATCACCAGTTGTTGAAAAGATAAAAACAATTTTAAATAATATCTTGCCTTTTCCTTACATCGGAGCCCTTCTTTAACCGTGGTCTGTAAAGTGCATTTTTTATCATTCCACAAGGACGGCAGAGATCTTAAAGCTCTTTGAAGATGCCGGAGAGATTTCCGGTTTGATAAATTCCTGACAATTCTTTGAAAGCATGTCTGCCTATAAATAATAAATAGACAACATAATTCCTGCATGTCAAAGTGTGGGTCTGATACAAATCTCAGCCAGAGACCGGCGTTTGGATCATATTAGCATGCTAAAGGAAGATTAGCGCAAGGTTCTCTCTGCTGACAGGCTGTTGATGTAGACGTTTCTTCCAAAGTCAGGATATCGCTTCTTTAACCCATCTCAAGTCTACCTAGTAATCAATCATAGTGTTACAAGGTCTCAGGTGTGAATGGGGAGCAGGTGTGTTAAAGGGGTTGTAAAGGAAATATATATTTTTTTCATAATAAGCATCCTTTACCTGCAGACATTCCTCTTTTCACTTCCTTATTGTTCGTTTTTGCTCAGAAGTTGCTCTATTTCTTCTCTGTTCTGTTCACTTCCTGCTTGTCTGATTGTTACTCATCACCGTGAAAGGAGGCTTTACTGCGGTGGTCAGTGACGTGCTCGCCCCCTCCTGGGAACTACATCTGTGCGGCAGGACGCTCTCTACATGTTAGAGACTTCAAGGAGGTGTGAATTACTGGGCGTGCCGCAATTCATACTGGGAAATGTAGTTCTTACATGAACGAGCGTCGCAAACCAGGAACTGAATGAGAGAACAGAAACTAGAACGCCGGAGGTGATATAGATGAAGGAGTTAAATATGTATTTACTCGTTTTTTAACATAAACATTACACTATTCCTACCTTGCAGATGTTAACTTTAGCCCCAAATTTTTTTTCTTTACAATTCCTTTTAAATTTGGTGATATCCATTTGCCAGATCCCCCTTTCATACCAATGTTGCAAACAAACGTTACTTCAAAAATATACTACCGTGTTTCCCCGAAAATAAGCCTGGTCCTTATATTAATTTTGGCAACAAAAGACACAGTAGGGCTTATTTTTGGGGTAGGTCTTATGTAATGTGATGTCTTCTCTCTCCCTGCCTGACAGGAATCCCCAGTGTGAACAGAGTTAAAATTCTTGTCAAACCCTATAATCCACTGTATTATAGTAGTATATAATATACGTGTGTGTTTCTGTAATATAATTGTGCCAAATACGTTCGTTATAGCGCGGCTCTGCGCTTCTGTGAGCTGCCGGATCTCTCTTTCCCACAATTATATTACAGAAACACATACATATACATTGTATACTACTGTAATGGAGTGAATTCTAGGATTTAACAAGCATTTTAAACTAGGGCTTATTTTCGGGGTAGGGCTTATATTGCAGCTCTCATGGAAAATAGCGCTAGGTCTTATTTTTGGGGTAGGTCTTATTTTTGGGGAAACACGGTAGGTACAGCCAGTTTTACTCTTGCATGCAGTCAATTCTCTCCTAAGGTGCCTTTAACCACTTCCCGTCCACCATGTAGTAAAATGACAGTGGACCATCAGTGCCTGCTTATCAGTGCCGCCCATCCGTGCCCATCAATGCTGCCCATCAGTGCTAAATTTTGTTTTTTGAAATTTTCAGCTTCTTTCATATTTTTAGCAATCAATAATAAACCCAGATCTGATTAAATACTACTAAAAGAAAGCTCCAAAAAATATATGAAAATGTAATTCTGGTTGTGGGATGGGGAATTCCCAAGTCAGGCTGAGAGCTGCTCAGCCATTCACAGGGAGCTTTGTATTCTATGAATGAATAAAACGCTTCCTCTGATTGGCTGAGACAGAGATTGGGATATCATCCACCCATTTCTCTTCCTCAGAGGAAGCTTTGTATTCATTCATATAATACTATTTTGTTCAAGAAGTGGGATGAGGATTTTTCCATCCCACAGCCAGAAGGCAGCACTATATACTGTATTTAGCTGGGTAAGCTTGGCACAAACAAACTATTTAAATGGACATTAAGTATGGATTTAGGCTTTAAAGTAGAAGTCTAAAACTAAGCTTAGAGCTGTTCCCTCCACCTTTCTAACACCTTTACTAACTCCACTGTAGAAGATGGTTATACTTACCTATTCTCAGAGCACTCGGTCAAGTGATCAATGGAGAGGTACAGGGGAGAGGGGAAAGCTACTGGAATGCCTGGGTAGTGACATCACCCATAGGCTTACTATGGGGCATCCATTTCCAGGTATCCCTCCTCTCCCCTGAAGCCTGCTGCTGGGAGCTAATCATATGACCGGACCAGAGCACAGTGTTGCCAACCGTCCGTATTTTAACGGACAGTTCGTAAAAACGGGCACTTTTTTCCCCCGTTCGGAAATGTCCGTGGTTGCGGGAATGTAAAAATAGCCAAGATTGGTTCGGCTTGGAACTGCACATGGAGATTGGAGGCAGGGGGTGATAAGGGCTGCGAGGCACATCAGAGGGGGATGGAGGCAGGGGGAGATTGGAGGCAGGGGGTGTTAGTGGCAGGGGGTGATTGGAGGCAGGGGGGGGGGGGGGGTTGGTGGCACCGCAGAGGGGGATGGTGGCACCGCAGAGGGTGGGGGATGGAGACAGGGGTTGTTGGTGGCACCGCAGAGGTGATGGAGGCAGGGGACAATGGAGGCAGGGGTGATTGGAGGCAGGGGGCCTGGGGGAGATTGGAGGCAGAGTTAGATTGTGGCACCACAGAGGGGGGTGAAGGCAGGGGGTGTTGATGTAAGAGGGGGGTGGAGGCAGGGGGTGATGTAACTAAATCATTTGCCCTTATTATATCGAAAATAACAAAAATATGTTTTTTTTACCTTAATATCTACCTTAAATCACATTGCTATTTGCCTAGCGTACTTGTTTGTAGCCTAAATACTGAAATTTGCACCTAAAAAGGTAATTTAGTAACTTTTGTGAAATGCCAGTAAAAAGGTGGCTGCACCAGTAAATTTTGGGTGTCGTGCCAATAAATTTCAATCTGGTAGGTTGGCAATACTGCCAGAGCACCCTAAAAATAGGTAAGTATAAGCATCTTCATTCTACATTGTAGTTACCCACTTGCCAACTGCCCGCCGTCGCTTGACTGCGGTGGTATGGCACTCCTGCGCAAATCGCCGTAGCTGTATGGTGGATGCTTTAAGGAGTATAGGGGGTGCGCGTTGACACACAAATCCACGTACTGTCAGGGGTGAGAAGACTGATCTGTTGTTCCTAGTATATAGGAACAACGATCGGTCTCCTCCCCAAGTCTGTCCCAACCCTCCACACACATTAGGGAACATATTTAACCCCTTGATCGCCCACTAGTGTTAACCCCTTCCCTGCCAGTGGCATTTTTATAGCACTAATCGCTGTATAAATGTCAGTGATCCCAAAAATGTGTCAAAAGTGTCCGATCTGTCCACGGCAATGTCGCACTCCCAATAAAAAATTGCAGATCGCCGCCATTACTACTAAAAAAATTTAAATAATTTAAATGCCATAAATCTATCCCCTATTTTGCAGACGCTATAACTTTTGTGCAAACCAATCAATAAACGCTTATTGTGTTTTTATTTACCAAAAATATGTAGAAGAATACGTATCGACCTAAACTGATGAAGAAATTCTTTTTTTTTTTTTTGGGGGGGGGGGATATTTATTATAGCAAAAAGTAAAAGATATTGGCCCAGATTCACAGAGCAATTACGCCTGTGTAACTGGTGTTAGACAGGAGTAATTTCAAATTTCGCGCGCAGTATCACTAGTTTGAATCCTCAAACTGATACGGCGGAAAATGATACGGCGGCTTCGTCCTCGTAAGCCTTCGGATCTACGCTGCGATATTTTTGCGGCCGCTGGGAGGAGTTCGCGTCGTTTTCATGCGTCGGGATATGCAAATTACTTTTTACGGCGATCCACGAAGGTACGAGTGTCCCTCGCAATCGCCTACGTCATTTTTTGGCTACGTAATGTTAGAGGAGCTTTTTGCTGGTCTAACAGTGCGTAACCCATGTAAAGTATGGCCGTCGTTCCCGCGTCGATTTTAAAATATTTTTTTTTTTTTAACGTAACTCGTTCGGGAATAGGAATGTACGTAAACGACGCTACTACGACGTGACGACGTGTTTACGCGCAATGCACGGCGGGAAATTAGCGAACGGCGCATGCGCAGTTCGATCGCCGCGGGAACGCGCCTATTTTAAATGCTTCACGCCCCCTACTCGCGCAGATGGATTGCGACGGGAGAAATACACTACGCCGCCGTCGTTTACTGGACAAAATCTACCTGGATTCCACGTAGAGCCAGGTAAAAAACGGCAGCGTAGTGTATTTCTGATACTCTACGAGAATCTAATTCTCTGTGAATCTGGGCCATTGTGTTTTTTTCAAAATTGTCAGCTAAAGCAACGCAGTGCCGTATCGCAAAAAAATGCCTTGGTCAGGAAGGGGGTAAATTCAGAATTTACCCCCTTCCTGACCAGAGCATTTTTTGCGATTCAGCACTGCGTCACTTTAGCTGACAATTGCGCAGTCGTGCGACATTGTACCCAAACAAACTTGAGTTCCTTTTTTCCCAACAAATAGAGCTTTCTTTTGGTGGTATTTGACCACCTCTATGGTTTTTATTTTTTGCACTATAAACAAAAAAGTAGCGACAATTTTGTCATGTCACTAGGCAGAACAGGGAAATGCCTTGTGTACATAGGCATCTCCCTATTCTGCCTCTCCTCACCGCAATTGCAGGCCGCCCACGAACATCGACTTCGCGTGACCCGCGGGCACACTTCGGAGGTATGCAGCCCTCGCACCCGCAAGGTGGCAAATTCAAAGGGACGTACAGGTATGCCCATTTGCCTGCCCATGTTATTCTGTCGACGTATATCGTTTTAAGCTTAGTTAGTACTGAACTAAAATTCTACTTTAAAGGGGTTGTAAAGGTAAAAAAAAAAATTCCCTAAATAGCTTCCTTTTTAATGTCCTTATTTCTTCTGAGAAATCCTCACTTCCTGTTCTTCTGTCTGTAACTCCACACAGTAATGCAAGGCTTTCTCCCTGTTGTTGAAAGCCTCTTGAGGGGGGAGGGGGCGAGCAGGAGGAGCTGTGTGTTAGTGGGGGTCCTGACCCTCCTGCTCGCCCCCTCCCCCTTCAAGAGGCTTTCTCCACACCAGGGAGAAAGCCATGCATTACTGTGTGGAGTTACAGACAGAAGAACAGGAAGTGAGGATTTCTCAGAAGAAATAAGGACATTTAAAAGCAAAATGGAAGGATGAGGTAAGTGAAGGAGGACTGCACTAAGGTAAATGAAGCTGTTTAGGGAAAAAATTACCTTTACAAACACTTTAAAGGGGAGGTTCACCTAAAAAAAAAAAAAAAAGTAACCTTGCATTTAGGCTATTAATTTTAATGAGAATCAGCAGCTTTTTAAAAAAAATATTTGCGGTACATACCGTTTTCCATACGTATGTTCACCGCGGCTTTCCGGGTATGATGGTCGGGGTTGGGCGTTCCTAATTGATTGACAGCATCCTGACCGTCGCATGCAGCGCGTCACGAGTAGCCGAGAGAAGCCGAACGTCGGTGCGCAGGCGCCGTACAGAGCCGCACCGACGTTCGGCTTCTCTCGGCTACTAGTGACGCGCTGTATGCGTCGGTCAGGATGCTGTCAATCAATTAGGAGCGCCCAACCCCGACCATCATACCCGGAAAGCCGCGGTGAACATACGTATGGAAAACTGGATGTACCGCAAGTATTTTTTTTAAAAAAACTGCTGATTCTCATTAAAATTAATAGCCTAAATGCAAGGTTACATTTTTTTTTTTACGTGAACCTCCCCTTTAAGGTCTTCTATTGTTCAGGGTCCTCTGGAATCCCTCATTCTGCTGAACACAGGGATGGATATTGGCAGAAGTGTAGAATATGAAGACATTCCTGATCACATTGATCCTTCTTCTGTGCTACAAAATACTCCTTTTTTTTTTTTTTTTAAAGCTGAATCCAAAAACCAGACCATCATCCCAAACCCACTTCCCCCTCCCTTTTGAGACATAGGATACTTCTGTAAGATGTCAGCAAACAGTAAAATGAAGGGTAACTGAGCCAGTAATAACTACATCTTAAACATATTATAAAGGGGTTAAAGGTTGACATTTCTGCTGAAAACATTGTGGGTGAAGTTAAAGAGCACAATAACTTTTGTGTAGCATTGCTAAACTCAACATCTTGAGGACTGGGTAATAAAATGATTTAGATTCTTTATCACTGGTCATCATGCTTAGGCACACGTGCGCGACCCAGTCACTGTGTGTGCAGTTTTCCTATCATCTGTTATATAAATCTTGGGTGATGCTCATTGAGTACAACAATGTAGAAATCAGATGGAATAATTTTTCAAATATATTTTCAATTGTGTTCTAAATACTACAAAACCAATATCTTGAGTAGGGATGAGCTTCGAGTTCGAGTAGAACTTATGTTCGACTCGAACATTGCCTGTTCGCCGAACAGCGAACAATTTGGGGTGTTCGCGGGAAATTTGAAAAGCCACAGAACACAATGGAAAAGTCTATGGGAGAAATCTAAAGTGCTAATTTTAAAGGCTTATATGCAAGTTATTGTCCTAAATAGTGTTTGGGGACCCGGGTCCTGCCCCAGGGGACATGTATCAATGCAAAATAGGTTTTTAAAACTGGAGTTTTTTCGGGAACAGTGATTTTAATAATGCCTAAAGTGAAACAATAAAAGTGAAATATTCCTTTAAATTTCATACCTGGGGGGGGGGGGGTGTATAGTATGCCTGTGAAGTAGCGCTTGTTTCCCTTGCTTAGAACTGTCTCTGCACAAAGTGTAATTTCTGAAGAAAAAAAAGTCATTTAAAACCACTCGCGGCTATAATGAATTGTCGGCTCCTGGCAATACAGAGAAAAGGTATTGAAAGTCATTGAGAATAAAAAATGCGTGGGGGTCCCCCCTAATTCAATTACCAGGACCTTTAGGTCTGGTATGGACATTAAGGGGAACTCCAATATATGTTTGTTTTTTATCAATGACTTTTCTCTGTATTGCTGGGACCCGTCAATTCATTATAGCTGCAAGTCATTTTGAATGAATTTTTTTTGCTTCAGAAATGACACTTTGTGCAGGGACAGTTCTAAGTACGGGAAACATGCAATACTTCACAGGCATACTACAGACACCGCCTAGGTATGAAATTTAAAGGAATATTTCACTTTTATTGTTTCACTTTAAGCATTATTAAAATCACTTCTCCCGAAAAAAACGTCAGTTTTTAAAACTTTTTTTTTGCATTGATACATGTCCCCTGGGGCAGGACGCAGGTCCCCAAACACTGTTTAGGACAATAACTTGCATATTAGCCTTTAAAATTAGCACTTTAGATTTCAAATGTTCGAGTCCCATAGACTTTAATGGGGTTCTAAAGTTCACACAAACTTTTGGTCTGTTCGCAGGATCTGGTGCAAACCGAACAGGGGGGGGGGGGGGGGTGTTCGGCTCATCCCTAATCTTAAGGACTGGGTAATACAATGATTTCAGCTAATTAAGTTGGCCACACATGGTTCAAATTTTATTTGTGAACGATCGTTCTGGAAACATTTGTTCAATATTCTAATGGTTAGTGGGTTACAACCAATGATCATTTGCGACCATAGTTACATAGTAGGTGAGGTTAAAAAAAAACACAAGTCCATCAAGTTCAACCTATGTGTGTGATTATATGTCAGTATTACATTGTATATCCAGGGCCGATCCTAGGGTCACAGGCGCCTGGGTGCAGAAATATTTCTGGCGCCCCCACAAAGGGGGCGTGTTCATCTTACCAACTCCTCCCCTTTACAAATGTTTCTATGGCAATGACTCAAACACAGAGATGCTCCTCTAAGAAGTCTCTGTTACCTTGGGATCCTCCCATGATCTTTTAACAATAAAGAAAATACTGGAAGAGCGTACACTGAGACCTGGAGGGGAACCTCTCTGATACTGTTAGAAAGTGCCCCAAAACATAGTACAGGAGATGGTCAGAGACTGTAGACATGATACAAGAGATGGTCAGAGACTGCAATCATAGTACAGGAGAGGATCAGAGAGTGTAGACATATTAAAGGAGACAGTCAGTGACTGAAGATATAATACAGGAGATGGTCAGAGACTGCAATCATAGTACAGGAGATGGTCAGAGAGTGTAGACATATTACAGGACACAGCCAGTGACTGGAGATATAATACAGGAGATGGTCAGAGACTGCAGACATATTACAGGAGACATCAGGGACTGGAGAAATAATACAGGAGACAGTCAGAGACTGCAGATCGACTCTCACCTGACCCAGCGATACAGCAACAACAGTTCCTCTAATCAGGAGTCAGCTCACTCTGAATTGCCCATGGATACTCCGCTGGGTAGAGCCCAGATCTGTATTCTGGCAATGACTCCATTCCTTTCTCCGCCAGGGATGGCACTGGGCTGTGTGGCTTTCCCTCTGGTGGCGCACGGCAGCGGGGTTCTCCCTCTGATGGTGTCCTCTCCTGGGTGCACTTCCCTGAAAGCTTTCCTGGGGTCCTGTCTCTCTCTCTCTCTCTCTCTCTCTCTCTCTCCCATTCAGCTGAACATGCCGTGTGGGCTGCAGCTTCTTTGTTACAGTTGGGTTGCCAGTCATCGAACTACAAGTCCCACAATCCTCTTCTCTGCTCCTTTTTCTATTCTATTTCTTCCCTGGCCAATATAAAGGCGGGGAAAAAACATAGAGGGTGGCTGTGCTGGCAAGCGCCGCTCACTAGTACAGCATTGCGCGCAAAGAGAAGGAGGAGAGGGAGTGGAAGGAGGAATGAAGAGCCTGCAGCTGCAGTGGCGTCACTGGGGTTGTTGTCACCCGTTGAGGTAAAACATGGTGTCACCCCCTTCCTCCACCTATAGTTGCCCCTCAGTACAGACCCCCTCCACTAAGTATAGACCCCCTCCGTCAGTGCAGACTCCTAACTAAGTATAAACCCCCTCCCTCAGTACAGACCCCCCAGGACAAACCATCCCCCATTAGTACAGACCCCCCAGGACAAACTATCCCCCTCAATTAGTACAGACCCCCTCCATTAGTACAGACCCTCCTCTATTAGTACAGACCCCCCTCAGGACAAACCACCCCCTCCATTAGTACAGACCCGCAAGACAAAACACCCCCCCCATTAGTACAGATCCACTTCCAGTATTAAAGACCGCCCATTACAACCCTCCCATTAGTACAGACCCCCAGGACAAACCAGTCCCCCTCCATTAGTACAAACCCTCCATGACAGACCCCCAGGACAAACCCCCCATTAGTACAGACTCCCCCAAGGACAAACCCCCCTATTAGTACAGACTCCCCCAGGACAACCCCCCCACATTAGTACAGACTCCCCCAGGACAAAACCCCCCATTAGTACAGACTCCCCCCAGGACAACCCCCCCTCCATTAGTACAGACCTCCCTCAGGACAAACCACCCCCCCAGTAGTGCAGAACCCCCTCCATTAGTACAGACCCCCAGGACAAACTCCTCATTAGAACAGACCCCAGAACAAACCCCCCCATTAGTGCAGACCCCTCCAGAACAAACCCACCATTATTACAGACCCACAAGACAAACACCCCTATTAGTACCGACCCCCCATTAGTGCATACCCCCAGGACAAGCCCCCCCATTAGTACAGACCCCCCAGAACAAACCCCCTATTAGTACAGACCACCCAGGACAAACCCCCCTTAGTACCAACCCCCCAGGATAAACCCCCCCATTAGTGCATATCACCAGGACAATCCCCCCCCCCATTAGTACAGATCCCCCTCAGGACAAATCACCCCATTAGTGCAGACCCCCCAGGACAAACCCCCCTATTAGTACAGACTCCCCCATTAGTACAGACCCCCCCAGGACAAACCACCCCATTAGTGCAGACCCACCCAGGACAACCCCCCCCATTAGTACAGACCCCCAGGACAACCCCCCCTCATTAGTACAGACCCCCAGGACAACTCCCCCTCATTAGTGCAGACCCCAGGGACAAACCCCCCCCATTAGTACAGACTCCCCCCAGGAAAAAAAACGCCCCCTACATTACTACAGACCCCCCCCCCCAGGACAACCCCCCCCTCCATTACAGTAAATAAAAACACACGGTCCATCATGCCTGACACTGCTCCTCTCTGTGTCATAAGAAGACTCCTGTCTGCGGCGATCTGTGATCCACTCGGGCGGCAGCTGCAGAGGAGGGGACAGTGTGCAGCCGCGCCGCCCGAGTGGATCACAGATCGCCGCAGACAGGAGTCTTCTTATGACACAGAGAGGAGCAGAATGTCAGGCATGATGGACCGCCCACTCAGCGACGTCACTGAGCAGCTGCTAGCATCTCTCCACACAGAGACATCCGCTCCGATCTCCAGACTTTTCACTCCCCTCTCTAACAGGAGGAGGAAGGGGGGACACGGACAGCCGAACAGGACAAAGTCCGACAAACACAGCCGCGGCGGCGGCAGGGAGAGCCGCCAGCACCGCTCTACACAAACAAGGAGAGGGATTTGAGACAGGCACTCTGGCGCTTCAGCGCCCCCAATTCTGTGGTACCTGGGTGCACTGCACCCTGTTCACCCCGGGTAGGATCGGCCCTGTGTATATCCCTGTATGTTGTGGTCGTTCAGGTGCTTATTTAATGGTTTTTTGAAACCATCGATGCTCCCCACTGAGACCACTGCCTGTGGAAGAGAATTCCACATCCTTGCCCCTCTTACAGTAAAGGGAGGCCAGGAATGGAAAGACAAAAAGGAACAAGTAGCATAGGGCCGGGCATGACAAGGTGGAAAGGAGAGTCAACAAAGGGTTAAGTTGGGGAAAGGGGAGGATTCAGGAGAAAAAGTTTTAGAAGGTGGGAGGAGCTGTACAAAAGGTGGAGGCGGGGACTTCCGGGAGCTGTTGGGGAGAAAACACAGAAGGAGGCAGTTTCCCACCCACCCTTCCTATTGTTTTGTCTTTGTGTGTTCTTCATTTATTTTTCCTTATTTTAAGATCAATGGATTTTGGGTCGTCATGGCAGCAGTGTAACGGCGGTGTCTTTGGTCTTTGATGGTGGCAGAAAACAGATGTGATGGAAGTGGTGGGGGGCTCATCCGTGGTATGGGTCCCTATGGGGCATTCCAGTGGAACGGTGTCTGCTGGAATACGGTAATGGTTGCACTGCGGGAAAGGGGTTGTCTCCGAACTGGTGATACAGCTGGAGGCCTGGTATGGTAAAAGGTCCCGCAGTGTAGTGGTGGAAAATGTGAAGTTTGGGGTACCGTAAAAGACCAATAGGCTGTGTCTTTATAAGTTGTTGTTTTACAAAAGGTTATTTGGAAATTATAAAAAATATTTTGGTTAATAAAAAGGCTGCTATGGCCATTTATACTCCAAACTCTTGTCTGGTCTTGTCATTGGATGGTGGTATGGGAATGTGAGTGTGGGGTTTAAGGGGTGGTAAGAAAAGTTGGGGATATCTTGACTACTATCTTGACTACACTGGTCAAGAACCCTGTACCTAGTTTTAAGGGGTTGTTGAGCTTTGTTTTTCATTTTCCAAATAGGTTCCTTTAAGCTAGTGCATTGTTGGTTCCCTGAAGCCGCGTACACACGGCAGAGAACCTCAACGGGCAGAACACATCGTTCCGCCCGTCGAGGTTCTCTGCCGGCCGTCGAAATCGGCGACCCGCCCGTCGGGAATGGCAACCAGCCATTCTTCCAGGCGGGCCGTCGAGCAAATAGAGAGCGTGCTCTCTATTTCTGCTCGACGGGCTTCCCGACGGGAAGCTCGCCGAGAGTGTACACACGGCCGAGGTCCTCGCTGGAATGCAGCTTCCAGCGAGGTTCTCGCTGGTTTCCAGCGAGAACCTCGGTCGTGTGTACACGGCCTTACCCTTTCCTTCGATTTTCCTTCTAAATTTTTTTCTTCTTTGTCTGATTTTCTCACTTCCTGTTCCTCCCCAGCAAACTTGCCACCATCATCCGAGCGGTGGTTAGTCAGCCAGAACAACTTACTGAACAGCTTACTGAGGAGGAACAGGAAGTGAGAAATTCAGGCAAAGAAAAAAAAACATTTAGAAGGGAAATCGAAGGAAAAGGCAAGTCAACCAACAATGCACTAACTTAAAGGAACCTATTTAGAAAATAAAAATTTAGGGGCAGATTCTCAGCGGCGCTACGACGGAGTATCTCAGATACCCTGTCGTATCGCCGTTTTTTTTGCCTCGTATCTATGCGAGTGATGCTTAGCATCACTTTGGCATAGATACGCTTCAACATCCGATAAGTGTATTACCATTAGGCCTCGTACACACGAGCAGACAGATTTGTTCAAATCTGTCCGTCCGACAGATTTGAACAAATCTGTCTGCTGGGATTTTGGTTTGCTCGCGTGTACACACCAGCAAACCAAAATCCCCGCCAGCAGAGAGCGCGCTGACGTGTCGGTGACGTGACGGTGACGTTGACGCCGCCACGTCACCGCACCAGGAAGTAAATCACTTCTGCGCATGCGCCGAATCCATTCGGCGGCGGTGCGGCGGCGGTGCGGGACGACATGTCTGCTGGTAAGTGTACTAACCAGCAGACATGTCGGGCGGACGGATTCCCACCCGATAGATTTCAAAGCATGCTTTGAAATCTGTCGGGTGGCCAAATCCGTCGGCTCCGCCGTACACACGATCGAATCTGTCTGCTGAAACGGTCCAGCGGACCGTTTCCAGTGGACAGATTTGATCGTGTGTACGAGGCCTTACACTTGCGGATCGTAGTTGTAATGACAACTCCGGCCACTAGGTGGCCTTTACGTTGTTTTCTCATTTGCATATGCAAATGAGGCTACTACGCCGATTTCCGATCGCTTTTACGCCGCCCCGTCGTCGCGTACGTCGTTTACGAACTCGTAAGGTTACCCCTGCTTCTATGAGGAGTAACCTTACGAAGTTCCATCGGATGCCGTCGGGTCCCGTCGGATGCCATGTTAAGTATGGCGTCGGGTCAGCGTCGGATTTTTCCATCGCTTACGTCGTTTTACTGACTCGTTCGCGAATAGGGCATTGCGTAAGTGACGATCGCGTCGTTTTGACGTCGGTTTCAACAACGTTTTCCGATGTGAGCTGGAGCATGCGCACTGGGCTTTTTCCCCGGCCGGCGCATGCGCAGTTCGTACGACGCGGGGGCGCTCTTAATTTAAATACAAGCCGCCCCATTTGAATTACGCGGGCTTACGCTGGGTGATTTACTCTACGCCTCCACAAACTACGGAGCAAGTGCATGGAGAATACGGCACTTGCTCTAGTACGATGCGGTGGCGTAGTGTAAATGGCTTACGCTACGCCGGCGATTTTCTTAGAGAATCTGGCCCTTAACCTTTACAACCTCTTTAAGGTTAAACCTCTTTTCTTCTCATTTAATGAGTGGTCACGTATTTTATTAAACTCCCTTCTGCGAAAAAGTTTTATCCCTATTTTGGGATCATCAGTACGGTATTTGTAAATTGAAATCATATCCCCTCTCTAGCGTCTCTTCTCCAGAGAGAATAAGTTCAGTGCTCGCAACCTTTCCTCATAAATAATATTCTCCAGACCCTTTATTAGCTTTGTTGCCCTTCTTTGTACTCTCTCAAATTCCAGTACATCCTTCCTGAGTACTGGTGCCCAGAACTGGACAGCATACTCCAGGTGCGGCCGGACCAGAGTCTTGTAGAGCGGGAGAATTCTCGTTTTAACTCTGGAGTTGATCACCTTTTTAATGCCAATATTCTGTTTGCTAGCTTTGTTAGCAGCAGTTTGGCATTGGCTACTAGAACCCCCAGGTCCTTTTCCATCCTAGATTCCCCCAGAGGTGATAAGGAAAATTGAAGGAGATTTTTTTTTCTCATTTCTTATCTTAAACTAACAAAATTCTAACCATAAATTTAGTTTTCCATTAAGAAGAATTGTACTTATTGTAAGTTCAATTTAAATCCGGAACTAGAAATGTAATTGTCTCTAATGAGCATTTATTGGTTTTACATATAATAAGTGAACGTATGAAAGAACAATGCAAAGAAAGTATCAGGAGTGTAACACAACTTAAAAGTCATTGAAAATATTCTTCCGACATCCGCAAGTAGTTTCGGAAATTAATTATCAGGACTATTGTCCTTATATTACCTCAATAGATCTATGTTGGAAAAGTAATCATGATTCCCCAAACACTCCTTGCTCCATAACCTCCTTACAACAAACAAAAGTCACTGCCCCTACCCATGACTGGTCTAAAAAAAAAAGAGTGCAGGAAAAGGCGGATATACATACAAAAACATAGAATATCCAGACTCAAACTTACCGACCAATCAGCAACCAACCAAATTCACCTGTCTAACAGTGTGCGTTAAAAACAGAGGTTTAGTTGCACGCATTTGCAAATGCATGTGTAAGCTGCAGGCCCCGTCAAGGCTCTCTGTATACTGCAGTCCTAACTATAACATTGCATTTTAAGTCTCCTCAGTAGGAGCACATGACTACTGATGAATAGATAAGGGGCAGGTGACTGGAGGTAGCCCAGCCCTCATTAACCACTTAAGGACCTCCGCACGCACATTTACGGCCACAGAATGGCACGGCTGGGCACAAGGGCGTAAATTTACGTCCTCGCCCAGTAGCGGGTCGGGGGTCCGATCGGGACCCCCTCCGCGGCGTGCGGCGGTCCCCGTGTCTCCGGGAGCGATCCAGGACGAGCGGGCGGATGTCCGTGTTTGCCCGCCCCCCCGCGATCGCTCCCAGCCAATCCCTGCGCTCTCCCGCCCTGTCACTTCCTCCTCCTGTGTTTACACAGGAAGGGGGAAGTGATGTAATCTCTCATCGCAGCGGTATTTCCAACCGCTGCGATGAGAGGAACACCTCACAGTAAGTGTGCACTAACACTACACTGACATACACACACATAGGCATACTTAACCCCTTGCGATCTGCCCCCCCACCCCCCCTGTCACAGTGTCACTGAATGCAGTGATCTAATCACTGCATTTAGTGTCAGTGTGACAGGCAGTGTAAAAGTCAGTTAGTGTTAGGTTCAGGATAGCCCCCCACCCCCCCTAATAAAGTTTTAACCCCCGATCACCGCCCTAGTTAACCCTTTCACTCCCTATTGCCAGCATCACTAAGCGATCATTTTTCTGATCGCTGTATTAGTGTCGCTGTTCCCGCTAGGTAGCTATTTTTTTTTTTATTGCGATTTTATTTTTTTTTACTAAAGACATGTGGCTAAATACATTTTGGCCTAAATGTTTGACTAAAATTTAGTTTATTTGATTTTTTTTTTAACAAAAAGTAAAAAATAGTGTTTTTTTTTCAAAAATGTCGCTCTATTTTTGTATATAGCGCAAAAAATAAAAATCGCAGAGGTGATCAAATACCACCAAAAGAAAGCTCTATTTGTGGGAAGAAAAAAACGCAAATTTTGTTTGGGAGCCACGTCGCACGACCGCGCAATTGTCTGTTAAAGCGACGCAGTGCCGAATCGCAAAAACACCTTGGGTCATTTACCAGCGTATTGGTCCGGGTCTTAAGTGGTTAAAGGGGCAGGAGCACACTAAACACACTAAACACACTAAAACACCCAGCTCATGGAAGCAAAGGTGCCAGTGTGCTGCCTGACCACAATGACATAATTACAACTAACAAAATCACTGCCCCTACCTATGACTGGTCTAAATAATGAGTGCTGGAAAAGGCGGATATACATACAAAAACATAGAATATCCAGGCTCAAATTACCGACCAATCAGCGACCAACCAAATTCACTTTCTAACTGTGTGCGTTAAAAACAGAGGTTTAGTTGCATGCATTTGCAAATGCATGTGTAAGCTGGAGGCCCCGTCAAGGCGCTCCATAACCTCCTTCTTTGGTTCTGGACAGTCAGAACCCCAAGCAATGAGTATATGAGGTACTGGCTGACTAGGGTCATTTTTGTAGCACTCTCCCCTGGTCTAGGACTCAATCAAGTAATCTCATCCTTACAGCTAGAGTACAGAGGTTGGAAAACTCAAACACAGTTTCGAGCACACTGACAAATGTAGACTCAGTCTAGTGGATGTCTTTTTGTGGATTTATTGAAGAAAACTGGCAGGAGAGGGATAAGGATGCAGGACACTCCAAAACATTAGAATAAATTAATAAGACAAACTGTCTACAGGATCCTCTGTAACAGCCTTTGCTGGGGGGAAGAGGGAATGGCTAGCTAATCTAGGAGTCTATGCGAGTAGTCTCAGTGTCAGGGCCTGGGTCACCTGCTGGTGGCACTGTGCTTCCCAGAGCACAAAGTTGTAATTTCAGTGTATAACAGCGGGGGTCTCCCAGCAGCCAGAAGTTTCTAGTAATCAGTCTCCACCTGGTGCTGGTTGCTGGGAGGGTATTTAGTCTCTCCTCTACTAGTACATCCGCAAATAGTTTTGGAAATTAATTATTAGGACTATTATCCTTAAAGGGGTATTCCAGCCAAAATGTATGTTTATTAAAAGTCAGCAGCTACAAAAAGTGTAGCTTCTGGCTTTTAATAAACAGACACTTACCTGCTCCAGCGTTCCAGCGACGCGCCGGCCGGGGCTCCGCTCCTCTCCCCCCCTCCCCGGCCGGCATACTCATTGATACTGGGGGCACCCAGCCGTGACAGCTTTCGGCTTCACGGCCGGGCACCCACTGCGCATGCGCGAGCGCCACTGCGCATGCGCTTGCGACCCGGCGCTGAGCCGTCCCATTGGACAGGCGATCGCCTAGGACCTGTCAGTGTCCTAGGTGAACGCCTACAGGGAGGGGCTGCTGTAGGCGATTAAGCTTAATCGCCTAACCAGCCCCTCGGCGGAAGGAGGAAGTGGGACAGGAAGTCCCACTCCTCCTGAAGCCCCCACTCCCCCCCCCAAAAAAATTACATGCCAAATGTGGCATGTAAGGGGGTAAGGAGTGGGATAACCAGAAGTTCCAATTTTGGGTGGAACTCCACTTTAAATTCCCTCACTAACCACTTAACCACTTCAGCCCCGGACCATATTGCTGGTCAATGACCGGGCCACTTTTTGCGATTCGGCACTGCGTCGCTTTAACTGACAATTGCGCTGTCGTGCGTTGTGGCTCCCAAACAAAATTGGTGTCCTTTTACTCCTACAAACAGAGCTTTCTTTTGGTGGTATTTGGTCCCTATGCGGTTTTTATTTTTTGCGCTTTAAACAAAAATATAATAATTTGCTGAAATAAATATCCCCAAAAATATATTAAAAAAACATTTTTTTTTCCTCAGTTTAGGCCGATACATATTCTTCTACATATTTTTCGTAAAAAAAAAAAAAAAAAATCGCAATAAGCGTTTATAGATTCGTTTGTGCAAAAGTTATATCGTCTACAAAATAGGGGGTCGTTTTATGGCATTTTTATTAATATTTTCTTTTTACTAGTAATGGCGGCGATCAGCGATTTTTATCGGTACTGCAACCTTATGGCGGACACTTCTAACACTTATGACACATTTTTGGGACAATTGGCATTTTTATAGCGATCAGTGCTATAAAAATGCATTGATTACTATAAAAATGTCACTGGCAGGGAAGGGATTAACACTAGGGGGCGAGGAAGGGTTAATTATGTTCCCTGGGTGTGTTCTAACTGAAGGGGGGGTGGGACTGACTAGGGGAAATGACTGATCGCTGTTCATACATTGTGATCTCACGCAGGGGAGCCATCCTGCCGCGGTATAAGTAGTTAAAGAGGTGTTCCAGACAATTTTAGTGTTTATTAAAAGTCAGCAGCTACAAAAAGTGTAGCTGCTGGCTTTTAAAAAAAAACACACTCACCTGCTCCACGTCCCCGCTCCTCTCCCCCCCTCCCCGGCCGGCGTCTTCATCCTAAGTGTGGGCACCCGACCGTGACAGCTTTCAGGTTCACGGCCGGGCACCTACTGCGTATGCGTGATCGGCGCTGCGCTCTCTCATTGGACAGGCAATCGCATGGGACCTGTCATGTGTCCCAGGCGATCGCCTACAAGGAGGGGCTGCAGTAAGGCGATTAAGCTATTCGCCTTACCAGCCCCTCGGCGGGAGGAGGAAGTGGGACAGGAAGTCCCATTCCTCCTGAAGCCCCCACTCCCCCCCCAAAAAAATTACATGCCAAATGTGGCATGTAAGGGGGCGAGGAGTGGGTTAAGAGGAAGTTCCAATTTTGGGTGGAACTCCGCTTTAAGGCCCGAGACCATTTCTGATATTTGGTGTTTACATTTTTTTCCTAGAAAATTACTTAGAACCCCCAAACATAATTTTTTTTTCCTAACACCCTAGAGAGTAAAATGGCGGTCGTTGCAATACTTTCTGTCACACCGCATTTGCGCATCGGTCTTACAAGCGTACTTTAAAAAAATAAAATAAAAATTACATTTTTGGAATTAATAAATGAAACAACAGTAAAGTTAGCCCAATTTTTTTTATATTGTGAAAGATAATGTTACACCGAGTAAATTGATACCCAACATGTCACGCTTAAAAATTGCGCCCGTGGATGTCCCCGGAAACCTATCCTCTCCACGGTTCGGTATGATTTATTCCTTACATATATTTTAGTTTTATGATCTCAGCTTATAATAAAAGTTTTATAGATTGCTTAGTAAACAGGGAATTTTAGCCCTAAAATGTTGTCGCTACCTCTACTGATTCCCATCCCTCCTGATTATACACGTTTACACTCCCATGTTAAACTTACCAGGTATATAGTTGGGACATTGGGGGGGGGGGGGGGGGGGGAGGAGAAGGGGAAATCTAGTTAAGAAATGTAATCTATTGTTTACTACTATAATTGTCAACACGATGTTTCCTGATGCATTTATTGTATTACGTTTATTACTCTGTATGCTCTTTATTTTATTATAATAAACTTAAATTTAAATGAAAAAAAAAAAAAATTGCGCCCGCTCGTGGAGTGGCGACAAACTTTTACACTTAAAAATCTCCATAGGCGACGTTTAAAAAAATGTCTACAGGTTGCATGTTTTGAGTTACAGAGGAGGTCTAGGGCTAGAATTATTGCTCCCAATCCACCGATCGCAGAAATACATGTGTGATTTGAGCACCGTTTTCATATACTGGCGCTGCTCACGTATGCCTTAGCTTTTGAACGTGAGCTCGGCGGGACAGGGAGCGTTTAAAAAGAAATTGTTTTCTTATTTATTTTACCTTTTATTTTTTACACTGTTCTTTAAAAAAAAAAAATTAAAAATTTCACTTTTATTCCTATTACAAGGAATGTAAACATCCCATGTAATAGAAAAAAGCATGGCAGGACCACTTTACCACTTAAGAACCGCCTCCTGCACATTGACATCGGCAGAATGGCACGGCTGGACACATGCACGTACAGGTACCTGCTGTGCTAGTACCCAGCCGTGGGTCGCGGGCGCGAGCCCGCGGCGCGCTCCCGTGACCCGGTCCGAAGCTCCAGGGGCCGCGGGATTCGCGGACCCGATCGCCGCTGGAGTGCGGCGATCGGTCCCCTGAGTTGAAGAACGGGAGAGCCGTGTGTACACACGGCTTCCCAGTTCTTCACTGTGGCGGCGTCATCGATCGCGTCATCCCTTTTATAGGGAGACGCAATCAATGATGTCACACCTACAGCCACACCGCTCACAGTTGTAAACACATATTAGGTCACACATAACCCCTTCAGCGCCCTCTTGTGGTTAACTCCCAAACTGCAAATGTCATTTCCACAATAAACAATGCATTTTAAATGCATTTTTTGCTGTGAAAATTACAATTGTCCCAAAAATGTGTCAAAATCGCCACTATTAGTAGTAAAAAAAAAAAATTAATAAAAATGCAATAAAACTATCCCTTATTTTGTAAACGCTATAAATTTTGCGCAAACCAATCGATAAACGCTTCTTGCGATTTTCTTTTTTCCAAAAATATGTAGAAGAATACGTATCAGCCTAATCTGAGCCACGTCGCACGACCGCGCAATTGTCTGTTAAAGCAACGCACTGCTGAATCGCAAAACCTGGCCGGGTCCTTTAGCTGACTAAAGGTCCGGGTCTTAAGTAGTTAAATATGAGATCTGGGGTCAAAAAGACCTCAGATCTCATATTTACACAAAAATGCGATAAAAAAATAAAATAAAAATGAAATGTCATTAAAAAAATAAAAAAGTCTCTTTAAGAGCTATGGGCGGAAGTGATGTCGCTTCTGCCCTGTAATGATATGGAGACAGATTGGGGGCCATTTTCCATTTCACTCATCTCCATACAAAGCCAGGGAGAGGACCCGATCGCCTCTGCCGCTACCGATGGCTCTGGTAAGCGGTGGAGCGCACCAGAGAGCAGCGGTAGGGTGGCCCTCTCCCGCCACCGATAAAAGGGATCTTGTGGGGAAATGCGGCGCAGAGACCACTTTTATCTGAAACCGGACTGCTCACTGAAGAAGAGGATACTGGGGGCTATGGTAGCTAGCTGCTGCCATAACACAGGTATCCCTCTTCAAAGTGCCAACGTATATCGGCGTGAGCCCGTCCGGAAGTGGCTAGATCTATGTGGGAAAACTAAGTATGATTCTTTGTGGTGGGTCTTCACGAGTGTGTATTGGAGGTCTGGAGAAGGAGAGGGAATGTCTGCTGCCGGGGGAAAGTGCAGGGGCGCGGGGAGGGAACTATCACAAGAGTTGTTCGGCGGCTCAGGGCTCTAATGCCGAGGAGCTGGGCCGCCTCCTTCATGGTCACTGGTCGGGACTCGTGAGGGGGTGTGGCCAGCCAAGGGGTGATCCCGCCTGTTACTGGGGGACAGAGAGCGGATTGGGCAGCCTCAGGGATGATCGCAAGTCTTTCTGGGCAGAGCAGCAGGTAAAAAAAGGCTCTAAAAATGCTGTTTTGTTTTCTATGAAGCCACTGGACTAGGAGAAATTGGGCTGAAAATTGCTCAGTCAGGACAGTGCTACAGGAAAAAACAGATCTCATCTTGATCTTTGTCAACTTTATGACTTCTATCTTTAGACTTTTACAAAGATCAAGATGGTGTCTGTTATCTCCTGTAGCACTGTCCTGACGGAGCAATTTTCAACCCAATTTCTCCCAGTCCTCTGCCATGCTGTCACCCAGTCCTCAGACCTGCTGTCATCCAGTCCTCTGCCCTGCTGTCACTCAGTCCTCTGCCATGCTGTCACCCAGTCCTCTGCCATGCTGTCACCCAGTCCTCTGCCCTGCTGTCACTCAGTCCTCTGCCCTGCTGTCACCCAGCCCTCTGCCATGCTGTCACCCAGTCCTCAGCCCCACTGTCACCCAGTCCTCTGACCTGCTGTCACCCAGTCCTCTGACCTGCTGTCACCCAGTCCTCTGCCCTGCTGTCACTCAGTCCTCTGCCCTGCTGTCACCCAGTCCTCTGCCCCGCTGTTGCCCAGTCCTCTGCCCTGCTGTCACCCAGTCCTCTGCCATGCTGTCACCCAGTCTTCTGCCCTGCTGTCATCCAGTCCTCTGCCCTGCTGTCATCCAGTCCTCTGCCATACTGTCACCCTGTCCTCAGCCCTGCTGTCACCCAGTCCTCAGCCCTCCTGTCACCTAGTCCTCAGCCCTGCTGTCATCCAGTCCTCCTCCATGCTGTCATCCAGTCCTCCTCCATGCTGTCATCCAGTCCTCTGCCATGCTGTCACCAGTCCTCTGCTATGCTGTCACCCAGCCCTCTGCTGTCGCCCAGTCCCCTGCTGTCACCCAATTCTATCTAAAAAAAATATGAATTGTTGGTAACTACGTGTACAGCAGTTCAATGAGGGTCAACAAACATCACAGGGGGGTATAGACAGGGCCATTGCTAGACTGTTTTGTGCCCTTTCTATACCTTATAGAGATTTTTTTTTGGGGGGGGGGGTGCAAGTAGCTGGTCTTGCCTAAGATGCAAAATAGTCTAGCACCGGCCCTGCTCCTGTCGCTGCAGGAGAGGTGCGAGGGCCACATAAAAAGGCCTGGAGGGCCAGATTCGGCCCACAGGCCTTGTGTTTGACACCTGTCCTCTAGAAGGATCCTGAAGACAGATGTTCATTAACCACTTGCCGACCGCGCTATAGCAAAAATACTGCTACAGCGCGGTCGAGTTACTGTGACACGACGCCCCTGGGACGCGCTCGCGGAAGTGTCCGTGCTCGCCGGGTCTAGAAGACCTGGCGCATCACGGATCACGGTAAATTGCCGCCGATAGCGGCTGTTTACCACGTGATCGCGCCGTCGAATGACGGCAATACCCCAATACTCTGCAATACCCCGATACTCTGCAATACCCCGATACTCTGCAATACCCCAATACTCTGCAATACCTCAATACTCTGCAATACCCTGCGCGATACTCTGCAATACCCCAATACTCTGCAATACCCCGCACGATACTCTGCAATACCCCAATACCCTGCGCAATACTTTGCAATACCCCAATACTCTGCAATACCCTGCGCGATACTCTGCAATACCCCAATAGCCTGCGCGATACTCTGCAATACCCCAATACTCTGCAATACCCCAATTCTCTGCAATACGTCCCCCGCTCCTGCCCCCCTCCGGTGCTTTTACAGACTCACCGCTACAATCGAAGCCAGGATATATTTTTCCCAGCCTAGAGGTGAGATGTGAGGTCTTATTGACCCCATATCGCACTGTAAAGAGGACCTGTCATGCTATATTCCTATTACAAGGGATGTTTACATTCCTTATAATAGGAATAAAAGTGATAAAAAAAAATATTTTTGGTGAAAAAAGTGTCAGACTCAAGTAAATAAAGTAAAATGAACAACAATTTTTTATTTATTTTTTAAAGCACCCCTGTCCCCGTGTGCTCGCATGCATAAGCAAACACATACGTAAGTCCCGCCCACATATGAAAACGGTGTTCAAGCTATACATGTGAGGTATCTCTGCAAACGTTAGAGCGAGAGCAATCATTTTAAAAGTAAAAGTAATTAAAGCGTCGCCTATGGGGATTTTTAAGTAGCGAAGTTTGGCGCCATTCCATGAGTGTGCGCAATTTTGAAGTGTGACATGTTGGGTATCTATTTACTCTGCATAACTTTATCTTTCACATTATGAAAAAAAATTGGGCTAACTTTACTGTTTTGTTTTGTTTTAAGCACAAAACTGTTTTTTTTTTAAAAACACACGTTCAAAAAATGTCTGCGAAAATACCATGCGAGATAAAAAGCCATTGTATTCTCTAGGGTCTTTGCTAAAAAAAACATATATAATGTTTTGGGGTTCCATGTAATTTTCTAGCAAATAAATGATGATTTTTCCATGTAGGAGAGAAATGTCAGAATTGGTCTGGGTGTTCCAGAACGCCTGAAGGTGCTCCCTGCATGTTGGGCCTCTGTATGTGGCCACGCTGTGTAAAAGTCTCACACATGGGGTATCACCATACTCGGGAGGAATAGCAGAATGTGTTTTGGGGTGCAATTTGTGGTATGCATATGCTGTGTGTGAGAAATAACCTGCTAATATGACAGAAACAAGTTTTTTTGTTTTTTTTTACAGAATTTTCAGTTGTTTTTTCTTTTATAGCGCAAAAAATAAAAAAAACAGAAGTGATCAAATACCACCATAAGAAAGCTCTATTTGTGTGAAAAAAAGGACAAAAATTTCAAATGGGTACAATGTTGTATGACTGAGTAATTGTCATTCAAATTGTGAGAGCACCGAAAGCTGAAAATTGGTCTGGTTAGGAAGGGGGTGCCCAGTGGTCAAGTGGTTAACTGGCACTCCAGTCTCTGCATTTTTCAGCAGGCTAGCAACGTTACCAAGAACATAGCAATGACAGGCAACAGAAGAAACTGCTCTCCCAGATCCAGTCTCATGTCCCTTTTATAATACACAGAACTAGTGGGTTGGACCCAACAAAGCCCGCCAAGAAAGATCACAGAAACACAATTAACACTAACCATTCCGACTGAGGCAGCCTAAAACTCTACCTGCCTACATAAAAAAGTTTTCCAGAATTCCTGTTCAACAGAAGTCAGCCACTAGATCGTCTTCTGTCGAGTAGGAACAGCCATACGTGGATCAAAATTCGGCCTTCTATGGACAGTTTTAGACTGTAAACTCCTTGGGGGCAGGGACTTAGTCAGTGATGGTGAACTTTGGCACCCCAGATGTTTTTGAACTACATTTCCCATGATGCCCATGCACTCTGCAGTGTAGTGGAGCATCACGGGAAATGTAGTTCCGAAACATCTGGGGTGCCAAGGTTCACCATCACTGAACTAAGTGAATGTACAGTATGTAAAGCGGTGCTTCAATTGACGGTCCTAGATGCACGGCTTTTAGAATAATAATAAATCATAAGATTCAGTGCTACAGGACTATAAAGACTAAAAAAAAAAGTCATAAGACTGCCACTGGACTTTAATTTTCAATTTCAATTGGAGTGTATCACTCACTGGTTACTCCTCAGGGGCCGGCACTGATGTGAACTGCTCAATGTTCTCAGTAAATCTCTGAAGAATATGTAAGAATTATAAAAAAGAGGAAATAAATAACCATAATATCTTCATCCACCTCTGATTTCCCAAGAATCCCCTTCTCTTAGGACACACGGGGGTAAATAGATGTATGTGTTACAGAGAGAATTGAGATAAAAGAGCCTCATTCCATAATTTTATTCATCTCCCAGGGGAGGCAATGAGATGGAGTGCGTTATTTCTTTGGGGCTTGTCACTGCTACGATGATTAACCTCACTCTGAACCCGGCTAGCAAGGCTGTGACATTAAAGAGGCAATATTGCTCTCCGATGGATTGGCAATGCTCGCACGCTCTCTCAGGGAGAAGTAATGTCACCGGAATGATGGAGTAAACGCATTTTGCATTTTGTTTTAAAATCACATCAGTCTCTGGTCGGACAGTGGAAACACATTCTACAGCAAAGGGGATTAAAAAAAAAGAAGAGGACAGTGAAATGTATAAGATGAAGGAATGTTACTGTATTTTAAAGAGATACAATAATGGTGAGTATTCAGTCTGCGTTTTTGCATTTTCCATTTAACCTTTTATGGGTAAAAAAAAGAAAAAATAATTAAAACAAAAACAAAACATATATATATATATATATATATATATATATATATATATATATATATATATATATATATATATATATATATATATATATATATATAGCTATATATATAGATATATAGATATACTGTGTGTATATATATATATATATATATATATATATATATATAGATAGATATACATATAGATATATAGCTATATATTAATCTAGATAGATATATACAGTTATATATATATATATATATATATATATATATATATATATATATGTGTGTATGTATATATATATATATATATATATACACGTGTGTGTATATATATATATATAGATAGATACAGATAGATAGATGATATTTTTTAGGGTTGTCCCGATACCGATACTAGTATCGGTATCGGGACCGATACCGAGTATTTGCGGGAGTACTTGTACTCGCGCAAATACCCCCGATGCCTAAATAGAATACTTCCCGCCGCCACCGCAAGCCGCCGCCTACCACTAAGCCGCCACCGCATACCGCCGCGTTAATCCCCTTGTATTGTAATCGCCGCATTACAGGCACCTTTCGTTTGAATTCTTCTAATGCCCGCCGCGCCATGTATAGACGCTCCCCTTCTCAGGATTGGACGGATCTGTCCAATCCCGAGCAAGAGGGAGTGTCTATGCACTGAGCCGTTTATAGACACTCCCCCTTGCTCGGGATTGGACGGATCCGTCCAATCCCGAGAAGGGGAGTGTCTATACGTGGCGGGCATTAAGAATTCAAGCGAAAGGTGCCTGTAATGCGGCGATTACAATACACAGGGATTAACGCGGCATCATCTACTACAGGTATGGGGGACAGGACATGGCTGCAATATGTGGGGGACATGACATGGCTGCAATATGTGGGGGACATGACATGGCTGCAATATGTGGGGGACAGGACATGGCTGCAATATGTGGGGGACATGACATGGCTGCAATATGTGGGGGACATGACATGGCTGCAATATGTGGGGGACAGGACATGGCTGCATATATGGGGGACATGACATGGCTGCAATATGTGGGGGACAAGACAAACCCGCAGCAAGGTGGAACCTTAGGCGCAGGGTCCCATGACTGGGGAACACTGTGGGAAGCGCACAGAAAAGGGGGGAAGTGATACAAGATTAGTCCGGCCCGGGGGGCGGGGCTTCACGCCACGAGGGGGGCCACTTAAATAGGAGCAGGGGGCAGGGCTGGTCATTCGGGCGCCATCACAGTAATAGGCAACAGGCTGTTTTTCCCTCCCTCCCTCCCTGGGGAAGTGTCTGGTATGGGTGTGTGTTTTTTCATTTTCTTTTTGTTTTGCAGGTGGTTTGGCATTGGTGTTGGGGGTTCCTGAGTATTGGGGTAGGAGTTGGGGCCTGTCATGGGATGGGCACCTTCCCTATCCGGTTAGGTGGGGGATACTGGCAATCGGGCTGAAGAGAAATGAAGGAGGAAGGGATGGCCTCTTGAGCTTATGACGCGCGGCTAGAGGCCCGGACAATTGTTTACATGGAGGACAGCCCATTGCTTTGCACTTTGTATTTCTCTTTAACTCAGGAACCTCAATGTCTACAGTGTCTACAGTGTGTTGGTTTGGTTAATTTATTCGGTTAAATAATTTTTTGTAAATGTTGAAGGAAAAGTTTATGGGCCAGATTCACGAACACTTGCGCTGGAGTATTTGGATATGCGCCGCGTAACTGTGATGATGCGCCGTCGTTTCTATGTGCCCGTACCCACCAAACTAGATGCGCCCAATAACGGGTCATTTGCGACCGGCGGAACGTTCCGACGCCAGAGTATCGTCAGCGCTTATTTTCGCTGGGCGCATCAGTCGCGCCCATTGATTTCCCCTGCAAATATGCAAATGAGGGATTTTTCCCAATTCACGAACGGATTAGCACCATACGCTGGCTACATGCGCCGCGCGTATCTCGTCCGTCCGGCGCAAAGTTATTTCTACAAAAGGCTGCTTTATCTTTACTCCAGATGGCCTCAGGTCAGCAGGAGAGCAGCTACAGCAGCGTTACCGACGATAAGAGCTAGCTGAGCACCCCCACTTGCAGGACAACACCTCTGTCCATGCTTGTCTGTCAAATTTTACAGCCATGGAGGAAGACATCATAGGTCTCCATAGCCGAGATGATGGCTGACAGCTCCCGGCCATTAAAGTTCAGCTTTCTCCTGTGTGTTTGCGGGGAACGGGAGCAGCCATCTCAGAACAAAAGTAACATCACTGCGGGGAGGGGGAGCAGGATATACTTTAGTGCCGGAATGGCGCTTCTACGGGCGCATTTACACGCCCAACGGAAGGCATTGCGCTGACGTTTCCCGTGAAGTGGTGCCGACGGAAGTTGTGAGCATGCGCACAAAGGGGGCGAGTGGAGCCTCACTCACTGCGCATGCTCCGTGGTTGATGCGCTGAACGTAAGCCTCTGAGCTGGGCTCCGCCCATCATTTACATATGATCACACCCACTTCCACTTGCGTCGGGTTACGCCAGCGCATTATCGTTACTCTGGCGCAAGTTTACGCGCAACTGCTATGTGAATTACAGGACTTGCGCTGAAAGGGTCTTCAGAGTAACGTAAATGAGAAGCGTTACTCCAGAGGAAAGATACTCTCATCTACCTGAATCTGGCCCTATATGTTTATTTTTATAGTTAAATGTTTGGTAAAGAAAATATGTTTATATACACCTTTTGGATTTAATAAAAGGGCCTTTATTGGCCATTTAATCCAGCAGGTGTCGAGTTTTTTATTTAGAGGGGGTTATAGATGGGGGGTTGGTTTCCAGCGCACACTAGTAATACACCAGTCATGACATGGCTGCAATATGTGGGGGACAGGACATGGCTGCAATATGTGGGGGACAGGACATGGCTGCAATATGTGGGGGACATGACATGGCTGCAATATGTGGGGGACATGACATGGCTGCAATATGTGGGGGACAGGACATGGCTGCATATATGGGGGACATGAGATGGCTGCAATATGTGGAGGACATGACATGGCTGCAATATGTGGGGGACAGGACATGGCTGCATATATGGGGGACATGAGATGGCTGCAATATGTGGGGGACATGACATGGCTGCAATATGTGGGGGACAGGACATGGCTGCATATATGGGGGACATGAGATGGCTGCAATATGTGGGGGACATGACATGGCTGCAATATGTGGGGGACAGGACATGGCTGCATATATGGGGGACATGACATGGCTGCAATATGTGGGGGACAGGACATGGCTGCATATATGGGGGACATGACATGGCTGCAATTTGTGGGGGACATGACATGGCTGCATATATGGGGGACATGACATGGCTGCAATATGTGGGGGACATGACATGGCTGCAATATGTGGGGGACATGACATTGCTGCAATATGTGGGGGACATGACATGGCTGCATATATGGGGGACATGACATGGCTGCAATATGTGGGGGACATGACATGGCTGAAATATGTGGGGGACATGACATGGCTGCAATATGTGGGGGACAGGACATGGCTGCAATATGTGGGGGACAGGACATGGCTGCATATGTGGGGGACAGGACATGGCTGCATATGTGGGGGACATGACATGGCTGCATATATGGGGGACATGAGATGGCTGCAATATGTGGAGGACATGACATGGCTGCAATATGTGGGGGACAGGACATGGCTGCAATATGTGGGGGACAGGACATGGCTGCAATATGTGGGGGACAGGACATGGCTGCAATATGTGGGGGACAGGACATGGCTGCAATATGTGGGGGACAGGACATGGCTGCAATATGTGGGGGACAGGACATGGCTGCAATATGTGGGGGACATCATGACATGACATGGCTGCAATATGGGGGACAGGACATGGCTGCAATATGTGGGGGACAGGACATGGCTGCAATATGTGGGGGACATGACATGGCTGCAATATGTGGGGGGACATGGCTGCATTTGGGGACACATTAAAAAAAGTATCGGTATTCGGTATCGGCGAGTACATGAAAAAAAGTATCGGTACTTGTACTCGGTCCTAAAAAAGTGGTATCGGGACAACCCTATATTTTTACTTATTTATATATATATATATATATATATATATATATATATATATATATATATTGTGCAAAAAAAAATAATAATGAAAAAAACATAATACATAAAAGTAAAAATTTAATAAAAACAAAAAATGTAAATAAAATAAAACTAGAACCATGAAAAATGAAAATAAAAACAAATATGAAAATCAATAAAAAGGTAAGTATAAAATAAAAAGCATATATTTTTTTCACTTCAGTTTGTTTTTATTAACCACTTAAGACCCGGACCAAAATGCAAGGTAAAGGACCAGGCCCCTTTTTCGTGATTCGGCACTGCGTCGCTTTAACTGACAATTGTGCGGTCGTGCGACGTGGCTCCCAAACAAAATTGGCGTCCTTTTTTTCCCACAAAGAGAGATTTATTTTGGTAGTATTTGATCACCTCTGCGGTTTTTATTTTTTGCGCTATAAACAAAAATAGAGCGACAATTTTGAAAACAAAATCTATATTTTTTATTTTTTGCTATAATAAATATCCCCCAAAAATATATAACAAAACATTTTTTTTCCTCAGTTTAGGCCGATACGTATTCTTCTACCTATTTTTGGTAAAAAAAATCTCAATAAGCGTTTATCGATTGGTTTGCGCAAAATGTATAGCGTCTACTAAATAGGGGATAGTTTTATTGCATTTTTATTCATTCTTTTTTTTTTACTACTAATGGCGGCGATCAGCGATTTTTTTCATGACTGCGACATTATGGCGGACACATCAGACAATTTTTACACATTTTTGGGACCATTGTAATTTTCTTTTAAGTAACAATTTTTATTAGTAGAGAAAAAAAGCAGTGTGCAGGTCATAATGCCAAAGATACAACAAGAATATCGCTGCAAAACACAGTTCCGTGCAAGGGGTGTAGGCATACCATCCCCACCCTACGTGGGATCAGACCAAAGGCCAGCGCTGTGTAGAAAAGAGGGGGATGAAAGGACAGCCGGAATGGGAGTTTACCAGGTGGGACCATTGTAATTTTCACAGCAAAAGATGCTATAAAAATGCACTGTTTACTGTGAAAATTACAATTGCAGTTTGAGAGTTAACCACGAAGGGGTTAAGTGTGACCTCATATGTGTTTCTAACTGTAGGGGGGCGGGGCTGGACGTGTGACGTCATTGATCACCTTTCCCTATATCAGGGAACAGACAATCAATGACGGTGCCACTGTGAAGAACGGGGAAGGTGTGTTTACATTCACCTCTCCCCGTTCCTCAGCTCCTGTGACCGATCGTGGGACACCGGCAGCGATCGGGTCCGCATGGGCCGCGGTCACGGAGCTTCGGACCAGGTATGTGGATGTGCCCAGCCGTGCCATTCTGCCGACGTATATATCGGTGTTAGGCGGTCCTTAAGTGGTTAATTGGATATATTCTATATACAGTATTATAATACTGTTTCTGGTGATAAAGGTGCACTGGTATGCTGTACATGATTTGATGCACTAGGTTAACAGTAAAGGATCGGATCACATTCAAGACCCTCTGTCTCACCCACAAGTGCACACAAGGAAAAGCTTCTCAATACTTATGGGAGAAAATAAAACACTACACCCCCAACCAACCAAAACCTCTTCCACATCCCCAAGTCCAACTACAAATCGAAGGGAGAACGTAGATTTGCAGTCCAAGACCCATGGCTATTGACTGCTCTACCCACGGACATCCACATCGAAGAAAACCATCAGGCCTTCAGAAAAAAACTTAAGACTCATCTCTTCTGAAGTATTAGGACGTCACTGGGTGCAAGCGCCTTGAGGCGATTTAGTTTGTTAATTTGTAGCGCTATACAAGTTATTCACTCACTAGGTTATATTCTTAGACTTGAATTGATTACAAACTGCAGTGAGCATGGCACAATCTTTATACACTCAGGGCCGGTGCTATCATTGGGCAAACTAGGCAGCCGCCTAGGGCACCTGACCACTGGTGTTTCTACGCTCTTCTCTCTGCAGCGAGCAACTAAATCTTAGCATCAGCAGGCAGTGGCCACTCGGTTTTGCACATAGTGTCAGAGGCGCAGCAGCAGCGGAGGACTGTGTCTGTGTCCTGACTGAATGGAAGCAAGCAAACATTCATTCATGAGCGCTGGTGGGCTGCATTTGGTGGGCGCTTCATTAAAAAGGTGGGGTATACATGATCAGGGGAAAGGGGGTGGAGTCGGGGGTGGAGCCAATGGGGCAGCAAAATTAGGTTTCGTCTAGGGTGTCAAAAATCCTTGCACCAGCCCAGTCTTAGTCCGTAGGGTTCAATATTGAGTTGGCCCACCCTTTGCAGCTATAACAGCTTCAACTCTTCTGGGAAGGCCGCCCACAAGGTTTAGGAGTGTGTCTATGGAAATGTTTGACAAAATAAATATTGCACTGGAGATAAAATCGATGTTGCTACATAAACTGTAAAAATGGTGCGAGTAATACCAAACGGTACCAAAAGCAGTCATAAAAACATGTAGCTAAGTATGATACTGGTATAAAAATGTGTACAATGATACCACTGCTGAATCCAGGTGAGGAGAGGTTAACATCAGTCCGTTGGCATGTAGATGTCCCGTGAAGGGAACTATCACAACTTCCAGTGGATGGTTGTAGAATCCCAGGTTGATAGAGGGAAGTGATAGAGGGAAGTGTAACAGCCCTTGCGTGTGGCAGATAGTCAAGTCCCGCCGGCATGCAGATATGAAGGCACAGCAAAGGAGCCCTTCAGATGGACACGGCAAGCCCCCGTCGGGGTCCGTGACGTCACCAGATCTCCGACGGAAATCCCTGAAGGCCCAGAAGCCGGCGGAGAGGTAAGTACCAATCAAAAGAATTTTAATCAATCAAAAAGATTTTGATCGATCAAAAAATGTAAAGATAAATCGATTAATTAAAACTTAATTTGCACAGCCCTAATATATATATATACAGTGCCTTGCGAAAGTATTCGGCCCCCTTGAACTTTGCGACCTTTTGCCACATTTCAGGCTTCAAACATAAAGATATAAAACTGTAATTTTTTGTGAAGAATCAACAACAAGTGGGACACAATCATGAAGTGAAACAACATTTATTGGATATTTCAAACTTTTTTAACAAATAAAAAACTGAAAAATTGGGCGTGCAAAATTATTCAGCCCCTTTACTTTCGGTGCAGCAAACTCTCTCCAGAAGTTCAGTGAGGATCTCTGAATGCTCCAATGTTGACCTAAACGACTAATGATGATAAATAGAATCCACCTATGTGTAATCAAGTCTCTGTATAAATGCACCTGCACTGTGATAGTCTCAGAGGTCTGTTTAAAGCGCAGAGAGCATCATGAAGAACAAGGAACACACCAGGCAGGTCCGAGATACTGTTGTGGAGAAGTTTAATGCCGGATTTGGATACAAAAAGATTTCCCAAGCTTTAAACATCCCAAGGAGCACTGTGCAAGCGATAATATTGAAATGGAAGGAGTATCAGACCACTGCAAATCTACGAAGACCTGGCCGTCCCTCTAAACTTTCAGCTCATACAAGGAGAAGACTGATCAGAGATGCAGCCAAGAGGCCCATGATCACTCTGGATGAACTGCAGAGATCTACAGCTGAGGTGGGAGACTCTGTCCATAGGACAACAATCAGTCCCTGTATACTGCACAAATCTGGCCTTTATGGAAGAGTGGCAAGAAGAAAGCCATTTCTTAAAGATATCGATAAAAAATGTTGTTTAAAGTTTGCCACAAGCCACCTGGGAGACACACCAAACATGTGGAAGAAGGTGCTCTGGTCAGATGAAACCACAATCAAACTTTTTGGCAACAATGCAAAACATTATGTTTGGCGTAAAAGCAACACAGCACCCTGAACACACCATCCCCACTGTGAAACATGGTGGTGGCAGCATCATGGTTTGGGCCTGCTTTTCTTCAGCAGGGACAGGGAAGATGGTTCAAATTAATGGGAAGATGGATGGAGCCAAATACAGGACCATTCTGGAAGAAAACCTGATGGAGTCTGCAAAAGACCTGAGACTGGGACAGAGATTTGTCTTCCAACAAGACAATGATCCAAAACATAAAGCAAAATCTACAATGGAATGGTTCACAAATAAACATATCCAGGTGTTAGAATGGCCAAGTCAAAGTCCAGACCTGAATCCAATCGAGAATCTGTGTAAAGAACTGAAAACTGCTGTTCACAAACGCTCTCCATCCAACCTCACTGAGCTTGAGCTGTTTTGCAAGGAGGAATGGGCAAAAATGTCAGTCTCTCGATGTGCAAAACCGATAGAGACATACCCCAAGCGACTTACTGCTATAATCGCAGCAAAAGGTGGCGCTTCAAAGTATTAACTTAAGGGGGCTGAATAATTTTGCACGCCCAATTTTTCAGTTTTTTATTTGTTAAAAAAAGTTTAAAATATCCAAAAAATTTTGTTCCACTTCATGATTGTGTTCCACTTGTTGTTGATTCTTCACAAAAATGTACAGTTTTGTATCTTTATGTTTGAAGCCTGAAATGTGGCAAAAGGTCGCAAAGTTCAAGGGGGCCGAATACTTTCGCAAGGCACTGTATATATATTATATTGATATATAATTAATATTGTGGTCAGTGTGACAACTCCTCCACCAGACACTGACAGGGACAGCACCCATCCCTACCAGGAGAACCCTTCAGGCCTGCTCAAACTTGACCAATCATCAGCCTCTGTGACCAAAGATCCCGACGTGGCCCTACCAAAACAGACCATCCAGGTACAATTATTTCAGAGGATTTGCATAGCCCTCCCTTTTTGGGAGGAGCACAGCGCCTCCTCTGGCAGCTGATAAGAACAGATACTATACTTAATCTCAGCCAAAAGGCCGAGAAGCAAACTTCATCCTTGCCT
Organism: Rana kukunoris; assembly: GCA_029574335.1. NCBI lineage: Eukaryota > Metazoa > Chordata > Amphibia > Anura > Ranidae > Rana > Rana kukunoris. The sequence goes on along the minus strand of CM056049.1, from coordinate 30,409,307 downwards.
ATGTGAGTAATGAAGACGTTGGAGCTAGTTTCTGCAGAAAAAATGGTACTTGCTACCCACAAAAAAGTTAGGATGGAAGGTTAGGATGATGAACTGGGGCGTCAGGAGGGCCGGGCTTGGGGAGCTGGAGTCCCGAATGGGTCCCCGAAAAAGCCACGAGTCTATGGAATGCTGCATTCCATTGTTAGCCCCGAGCACCGGGAACGATCTGATCACGAGTGCGGTCGAAAGTGGCCTAGTCCGGCTGCGGCCGAAAGTGGCCGTGTGCAGCCGAAAGTGGCCGAGTCCTATAGCAGGTCCGCCTTCTGGAGCCTGCAGCGCCAATGCCAGGACCGCGGGACGTGTGACGTGACGTCCATCATAGCCTGCAGGCTCCAGAAGGTGGAAATTACAAATGCGGCAGCCGCTGCTCCCCTCTCCTCCTCAGCTCGGCTCCTCTCTGATGAGTGACTGACTGCCTGCTCCCTGCTGTGACCGCACACCATGGCTGATCTGAGGTAGGTCAGTGTGTGTATGTATGTCTTTGTCAGTATTTCATTGTGTGTAGGTCAGGCAGGTCACTGGTAAGTGTATGTAGGTCAGTGTATGTAGGTCAGACAAGTCAGTGTATGTAGGTCAGGTAGGTCAATGTATGTAGGTCAGGCAGGTCAGTGTATGTAGGTCACTACCGTCAGTGTATGTAGGTCACTACCATCAGTGTATGTAGGTCAGGCAGGTCAGTGTATGTAGGTCAGTGTATGTAGGTCAGGCAGGTCAGTGTATGTAGGTCATTGTAAGTAGGTCAGTGTATGTAGGTCAGTGTATGTAGGTCAGGCAGGTCAGTGTATGTAGATCAGTGTATGTAGGTCGGGTAGGTCAGTGTATGTAGGTCAGTGTATGTAGGTCGGGTAGGTCAGTGTATGTAGGTCCGGCAGGTCAGTGTATGTAGGTCAGTGTATGTAGGTCAGACAAGTCAGTGTATGTAGGTCAGGTAGGTCAATGTATGTAGGTCAGGCAGGTCAGTGTATGTAGGTCACTACCGTCAGTGTATGTAGGTCACTACCATCAGTGTATGTAGGTCAGGCAGGTCAGTGTATGTAGGTCAGTGTATGTAGGTCAGGCAGGTCAGTGTATGTAGGTCATTGTAAGTAGGTCAGTGTATGTAGGTCAGTGTATGTAGGTCAGGCAGGTCAGTGTATGTAGATCAGTGTATGTAGGTCGGGTAGGTCAGTGTATGTAGGTCAGTGTATGTAGGTCGGGTAGGTCAGTGTATGTAGGTCCAGCAGGTCAGTGTATGTAGGTCCAGCAGGTCAGTGTATGTAGGTCAGTGTATGTAGGTCAATGTATGTAGGTCAGGCAGGTCAGTGTCAGGCAAGTGAGTTTTGTGGTCAGCATTGATGGGCACTGGTAAGTCGCACAACCCCACTGCCCAACCCCAAAAAAGCCACCCCCCCTCCCCAGTTCCAGCCTTGGACTTCGGGCTGATGCCCCTGGTCTTTTTGCCACCTAGCAACGACCTTATTATCAATTATCCTACATGTAAGTGAAGGGTATTATCTGCGAAGAGTTTGAATGTTCTCCCGATGTTTGGTCACTGGTTTTCTCCAAAACCCAAAAAATCTACTAGTAGATAAATTGCTTTCCACCCAGAATGGCCCCACTGTCTTTGTGACTGTGGAAGGAACGTTGGATTATAAGTACCTTGGGGAGCAGGGAATGATGGGATTGGCTTTATGTATTCTGCATAGTTCTGTAGATCAAGCATCAGTGCTACATAAATAAATCTGTGAAGAACTCTTAGTCACTGATTAAACCTTTGTGATGAGAGAAGAGGAAACATCTGCAGTCTTCTAGATGACATTCATTGGGAGATGCCCCAGGAGTGATCAGGCATAGGGATGAGTCACACCATACGTTCATGTACAATGTATATCATCGATTGAAGGCTCAGTGATGTTCTATATGTCAGCGAGCAGGTCACAAATGTCTTCAATTGCTTAACCGGTTAAAGCAGACCTCCCTTAAAAAAAAAATAAGCTTTGATTATTATTATTATAATACAGGATTAAGCACTTGCCGACCGCCGCATGTACATATACGTCGGCAGAATGACACGGCTGTGCAAAGCAACGTACCTACCTGTATGTTGCTTTGAATCTGGCACTGTGCCCCTGCCGCGTGTTCCGTGGGTTCCGCAGACTCAATGTCCCCACCCCTGAGTTGACCCCACCCCCTTGTGACATCTGGCTTGGATCGTCAAACACAGTGTTGCCAACCGACTGTAATTTTACTGACAGTTCGTAGAAACGGGCACTTTTTCGCCCCATTCGTAAATGTCCGTGGTTGCTGGAATGTGCCAGTAAAAATAGCCGAGATCGGTTCGGCTTGGAAGTGCGCATAGCGAGTGGAGGCAGGGGGTGATTGAAGGCAGGGGGCGATGGTGGCTGCGGTGGCACTGCAGAGGGGGATGGAGGCAGGGGGAACTGGAGGCAGGAGCAGTATGGAGGCAGGGGGTGTTAGTGGCAGGGGGTGATTGGAGGCAGGGGGTGTTGGTGGCACCACACAGGGGGGTGGTGACACCGCAGAGGGTGGGGGGTGGAGACAGGGGTTGTTGGTGGGACCGCAGAGGGGAATGGAGGAAGGGGACGATGGAGGCAGGGGGTGAATGGAGGCAGGGGGCCTGGGGGAGATTGGAGGCAGAGGGAGATTAGAGGCAGAGGGAGATTGGAGGCAGGGGGAAATTGAAGGCAGGGGGAGATTGGAGGCAGGGGGCCTGGGGGAGATTGGAGGCAGAGGGAGATTGGAGGCAGGGGGAGATTGTGGCACCGCAGAGGTGGGTGAAGGGAGGGGCTGTTGGTGGCAAAGGGGGGTGAAGGCAGGGGGTGTTTCGGAGCCACATAGGACCCCTTCGTCAGGCATGTCACGTGTGACCATTCTTCAATAAAGGTTAGGATGTATTTGACAATCCATGGTGTACTGGTGTATATGTGCATTAGATCTGTGATGTCTCCAGTCCCAGCTAGTTGTTGCTGCAGCACCTGTTTCTCCTAGAGCCTTATTCAGGAAAGTGTGTATAGCCCTGGGGTTGCTACACTAGTTATTGTTGTTGAATGGTTCATTGCTTTCTTGTATATGAGTTTGGCTCCCCCTAGTGTCTGCTGAACTCTGTCTGGACTTTCTTTCCTCCTTGAGAAGTGAACAGAGCAATGCATTATGGGACATGTAGTCTGGGTGAGGAAGTGACTCTGTTGGTAGGGATGAGCTTGGAGTTCAAGTAGAACTCATGTTCGACTCGACTAGGTCTGGAATGAATATTTGGGGGGAACCCCACGTAATTTTTTTTTATTTGATGCAGGGTTCCCCTTAATATCCATACCAGACCCGAAGGGCCTGGTAATTGAATTTGGGGGGACCCCCACGCATTCTTTTTTTATGAATGACTTTTCTTTGTATTGCTGGTATCTGACAATTCATTATAGCCACGAGTGATTTTAAAATGACTTTTTTTTTCCTTCAGAAATTACATTTTGTGCAGGGACAGTTCTAAACACAGGAAACAAGCGCTACTTTACAGGCATACTATACACCCCCCATGTACGAAATTTAAAGGAATATTTCAATTTTATTGCTTCACTTTAAGCATTATTAAAATCACTGCTCCTGAAAAAACAGCAGTTTTTTAAAACTTTTTTTGCATTGATACATGTCCCCTGGGGCAGGACCCAGGTCCCCAAACACTCCCCTGGGGCAGGACCCGAGTCCCCAAACACTTTTTAGGACAATAACTTGCATATTAGCCTTTAAAATTAGTACTTTAGATTTCAAATGTTTGAGTGCCATAGACTTTAACAGGGTTCTAAAGTTCACACAAACTTTTGGTCTGTTCGCAGGTTCTGGTGCGAACCGAACCCAGGGGTGTTCGGCTCATCCCTATCTGTTGGCTGGATCAGATCTGGACTACAGGACACACAATGAAAAACGTGCAGAACAACCTGCTGGGAGGAGAGATAAAAGGACGGGGCCTGTTTTCAGTCTCTCTAGACTCCATTCAACACCTGCCAGCAGGAGGTTTGTGTGCCTGGGGGTGAGAGATTGCATCCTATACAGTGGTGATCCAGATTGCCCACCTCAGAGGGATCTTGGAGATCAGCACCACTATTCCAGCAAGCAGACCGCCTGTGCTCTAGAGAATTTGGCTCCAAACTACGGCTCTCCAGTTGTCCAGGAACTACATTTCCCATCATGCCTAGTCATGTCTGTGAATGTCAAGAGTTTTATAATGCCTCATGGGACATATAGTTAAGCACCAGCTGCAGGGCTGTAGTTTGGAGATCTCTGCTCTAGAGCATCTGGGATCACCTACTCTCCAGCCCACCGGGAGTCTCAGTGCATCGTGTTGGCGCCATTCTCACTGAACGGAGGCACCAGAAGGTGATTCCGGCCGGAACCCTACATCTATTGGGATCCATTGTGGTGAGAGGACACCTGCCCATACAGCTAGAGATTACAGTATTTCTGAGTGAGTTCTTTTCTACAGACTGCTGGTGAGACTTGTAGTTTCACGGCTGTGAATCTACTCTTTCACAGGCATCATACAGCTAGAGCTGGGCCTTGATTTTCTTTTCCTGTGCTGTAAGGTCAGTACTGTATTGCACTCACATTTTACCACTTCAGCCCCAGACCATATATTGCTAAAGGACCAGGCCCCTTTTTGCGATTCGCCACTGCGTCGGTTTAACTGACAATTGCGCGGTCGTGCGACAAGGCTCCCAAACAAAATTGGCATCCTTTTTTCCCACAAATAGAGCTTTCTTTTGGTAGTATTTGATCACCTCTGCATTTTTTTTTTTTTTTGCGCTATGAACAAAAATACAGCGGCAATTTTGCAATAATAAATATCCATAAAAATATATTAAAAAAAAAAAAAAATTCTTAAGTTTAGGCCCCTATATATTCTTCTACATATTTTTTGTAAAAAAAAACGCAATAAGCGTTTATTGATTGCTTTGCACAAAAGTTATTTTTTGTGACTGCAACATTATGCCGGACACTATTTTGGGACCATTGTCATTTTTGCAGCGATCGGTGCTATAAAATTGCACTGATTACTGTGAAAATTAAACTGGCAGTGAAGGGGTTAACCTGTAGGGGGCGCTGAAGGGGTTAAATGTGACCTAATGTGTGATTCTTACTGTTCTTGGCGTGTGACATCACTGATCGTCGTTCCCTATGACAGGGAACAGACGATCAGTGACAGTCTCACTAGGAAGCATGGGGAAGGTTTGTTTATACTTACCCCGTTCTTCAGCTCTGTGAACCGATCGAGGGACACCAGTGGCAATCGGGTCCGCGGGCACGGTCACGGAACTCAGGACCGGGTCGCGAGTGCGCCGGCGGCGGCGCGCATTCGACCCATGGCTGGGTTCTTTAAGGGGACGTACCTGTACGCCCTTGTGCCCAGCTGTGCCATTCTGTCTAAGTACATTGTTGTGCGGCAGTCCTTAACCGGTTAACCACTTAAGACCCGGACCAAAATGCAGGTAAAGGACCTTGCCCCTTTTTGCGATTCGGCACTGCTTCGTTTTAACTGACAATTGCGCGGTCGTGCAACGTGGCTCCCAAACAAAATTGGCGTCCTTTTTTCCCCACAAATAGAGCTTTCTTTTGGTGGTATTTGATCACCTCTGCGGTTTTTATTTTTTGCGCTATAAACAAAAATAGAGCGAAAATTTAAAAAAAAATGCAATATTTTTTACGTTTTGCTATAATAAATATCCCCCAAAAATATATAACATTTTTTTATTTTTCCTCAGTTTAGGCCGATACGTATTCTTCTACGTATTTTTGGTAAAAAAAAATCGCAATAAGCGTTTATCGGTTGGTTTTCGCAAAATTTATAGCGTTTACAAAATAAGGGATAGTTTTATTGCATTTTTATTAATTATTATTTTTTTACTACTAATAGCGACGATCAGCGATTTTTTTCGTCACTGCTACAATATGGCGGACACTTCGGACAATTTTTACACATTTTTGGGACAATTGTCATTTTCACAGCAAAAAATGCATTTAAATTGCATTGTTTACTGTGGAAATGACAATTGCAGTTTGGGAGTTAACCACAGGTGGCGCTGTAGGGGATGTGTGACCTAATGTGTGTGTTTACAACTGTAGGGGGGTGTGGCTGTAGGTGTGACGTCATCGATCGCGTCCCCCTATTACAGGGATGACGCGATCGATGCTACGGCCACAGAGAAGCACGGGGAAGCCGTGTGTACACACGGCTCTCCCCGTTCTTCCGCTCCAGGGACGGATCGCCGCACTACAGCGGCGATCGGGTCCGCGAATCCCGCGGTCCCGGTCCCACGGCTGGGTACTAAAATCAACGTATATATACGTTGATGTGCCCAGCCGTGCCATTCTGCCGACGTAAATGTGCAGTAGGCGATCCTTAAGTGGTTAAAGAGGAACCTACAAGTGGTGATTAGTTACTGTTCATCAGTTACATCTTTTGTTCTTCGGTCCTTTTTGTCTTTTACCTACCTGGATTACAAAGTACAGAAATACACTGCAGTATAAACATCAGGCTAGCTGAAGACATCCGGAATTTAAAGAACATTCACCAACTTCTTCTTTTATTGTGCCTTTCTGCTCTACATTTTAAGACCAATCACTAAATTACAATCTAGGGGAGATATTTTGTGAAATATTCTTTGAATATGTTTTGTGTTACTGTATTTATATGCTGTGCAGTGTGCACTGTATGCTGGTTTGTGTGCTGAGGCCTCAAAGGGAAAGGTATCCATTACACGTGTTAAAGGTGTTGGATACGTATCTCTCTGTGTACCTGTTCACGTGCACCAATTCAGGTCATAGAGGTACACATTGGGGTAGATTCACATAGATCAGCGGATCTTTAGATCCGCGTAATCTATCTTATTTACGATCCGCCAGCGCCAGTTTTTGAGGCAAGTGCTGTATACACAAAGCACTTGCCTCTAAAGTGGCGCCGGCGGATCGTAAATCCCCCGGCGGAATTCAAATTCCGCGGCTAGGGGGAGTCTATTATTTAAATCAGGCGCGTCCCCGCTCCGATTTAACTGCGCATGCGCCGCCGGCTAAATTTCCCAGCGTGCATTGCTCCAAATGACGTCGCAAGGATTCGGATTTCGACGTTAATGCAAATTACGTATGGCCGTATTCGCGAACGACTTACGCAAACGACGTAAAAAATTCAAAACTCGGCGCGGGAACGACGGCCATACTTAACATAGGATACGCCGCACTTACCCCTCATATAGCAGGGGTAACTATCCGCCGGAAAAAGCCGAACGCAAACGACGTAAAAAAAAAAAGCGACGGGTGGGCGTTCGTTTCTGAATTGGCCGATCTCCTCATTTGCATATTCGCCGTGTATACAAACGGAAGCGCCACCTAGCGGCCAGTGGGAGATTGCAGCCTAAGATCCGACGGTGTAAGTCACTTACACCTGTCGGATCTTAGGGAGATCTATGCGGAACCTGATTCGAGGAATCAGCCGCATAGATCCAACCGTCGGATCTCAGAGATACGACGGTGTATCAGTAGATACGCCATCATATCTCTATATGAATCTGCCCCATCGTGTATATATCCGTATCATTTCTGTTCGTTTCCGTTGATTCGTAACAATTTGTAATTTCGTAAGACGTGGGTTATCGTATTCTGACTCTTTCGTATTTCCGTAAGGGTTATTTTTCCGTTGATTTGTTTTTTCGTTGATTTAAAATTCGTATTTTCATTATATTTTATATTCGGCCGTGCTCGTATTTTCGTAAGAACTATATTTTTGTTGATTTGCAATGATTTGTATTTCCGTGTCTAATTTCCGTTGATTGGAAAATCGTACTTTTGTAGATTTAAAGCGGATGGTTCACCAAAAAAAAATATTAAAAGCCAGCAGCAACAAATACTGCAGCTGCTGACTTTTAATATTAGGACACTTACCTGTCCTGGAGTCCAGCGGCGTCCGCAGCAGAGGATGAGCGATCGCTCGTCACCCTGCTGCTCCCCCCTCCATCCACGGCGAGGGAACCAGGAAGTGGAGCGCTCCGGCTTCACTGCCCGGTTCCCTACGGCGCATGCGCGAGTCGCGCTGCGCCCGCGATTGGCTCCCGCTGTGTGCTGGGAGCCGAGAGTTCCCAGCACACAACGGGAAAAGCCCGTCGTTTGTCCGAGACTGCGGGCCGGAAGTGGGTGCGGATACCTGTCTTTAGACAGGTATCTGCACCCCCCTCCCCCCTGAAAGGTGTCAAATGTGACACCCGAGGGGGGGAGAGTTCCGATCAGCGGATCTTCACTTAAGGGTGGAGATCCGCTTTAATTACATTCGTACTTTCGTTAGAATACATTTTCCGTTAATTCGAAACACTACTCGTCGTAAATTTATAATTCGTACTTTCGTGAGATTGACTGGCTCATTTATTCTTACTTTCGTAACATTGTTTTTTCGTGGATTTGTAATCGGGGCATAATTAGTAATTTTACGTAATGTGTCAGAATGGCGCTACAGTACGTTACTAAACGTGCTAGAATGCAGTCTGACATAGGAGAAAACAAAAATATGTCAGAGATATTACAAAATACAAATATAGAAATTAGAATCTAGACAGAGTATGCTTAACCACTTCCATACCAGGCACTTACGCACCTTCCCGCCCAAGCCAATTTTCAGCTTTCAGCACTGTCGCAATTTGAATGACAATTGCGCGGTCATGCTACACTGCACCCAAACAAAATTGGCGTCCTTTTTTCCCCACAAATAGAGCTTTCTTTTGGTGGTATTTGATCACCTCTGCGATTTTTTTTTTTTGCGCAACAACTAAAAATAGAACGAAGATTTTGAAAAAAAAATAACGTTTTTATTTTTTTCTGTTAATTTTTTTGTAAATGAGTATGTTTTCTCTTTCAATTACGGGCACTGATATGGTGGCACTGATGGGCACCGATGAGGTGGCACTGATGGGCACCAATGAGGTAGTTCTGATGGGCACCGATTAGGTAGCACTGATGGGCACTGATAGGCGGCGCTGGTATGGGGCACTGATGGGCACTCATGGGCGGCACTGATGGGCACTCATGGGCGGCACTGATGGGCACTCATAGGCGGCACAGATGGGCACTCATAGGCGGCACAGATGGGCACTCATAGGCGGCACAGATGGGCACTCATAGGTGGCACAGGTGGGCACTGATAGGTGGCACAGGTGGGCACTGATAGGTGGGCACTGGGCATGGATTGGCACTGACAGACACTGGGGTGGCACTGATGATCACTGAGGGGTGGCACTGATGGATCAATGTTGCCAATCAGTGCCCATGTGTGGGCACTGATTGGCATCATTTTTTTTTTACTGCCCCTTTTTTTTTTGTCCTTTTTTTTTATTTTTTTTAAGTACCCTGGTGGTCTAGTGTGGGCACTCCCTGGTGGTCCGTGTGGCGATCCGAGGGGGGGCTGCGCTGATAAACAATCAGCGCGAACCCCCCCTGTCAGGAGAGCCGCTAATCGGCTCTCCTGTACTCGCGTCTGTCAGGCGCGAGTGAGGAAGAGCCGTCGGCGGCTCTTCCTGTTTACATCGTGATCAGCCGTGATTGGACACGGCTGATCACGTGGCAACGAGGCTCCGCCGGAGATTCGTTACCGAGATCGGAGGTGCAGGGTGTCAGACTGACACCCCGCATCACCGATCGCCGCGCTGCGTGCCCCCACGGGCGCGCGCGGCATTGAAATCGTGCTGGACGTTTGAGAACGGCTAGTCACGATTTCATAACCACTTCCCGGCCGTAAATCTGCTATTGGCCGGGCGGGAAGTGGTTAAAGGAGTTGTAAAGGAAAAAAAATGTTTGCCTAAAATGAATGTCTGCAAGGTAGACAGACAGAATAGTGTAATGATTCTGTTAACAAACAAGTAAATACCTATTAACCACTTGCTTACTGGGCACTTATACCCCCCTCCTGCCCAGGTGATATTTCAGCTTCCGGCACTGCGTCGCTTTAACTGACAATTGCGCGGTCGTGCGACGTGGCTCCCAAACAAAATTGACGTCCTTTTTTCCCCCACAAGTAGAGCTTTCTTTTGGTGGTATTTGATCGCCTGTGCGGTTTTTATTTTTTGCGCTATAAACAAAAAAGTGCGACAATTTTGAAAAAAATACAATATTTTTTACTTGTTGCTATAATAAATATCCCAATTAAAAATTCTCAGTTTAGGGCGATACGTATTCTTCTACATATTTTTGGTAAAAAAAAAAAAATCGCAATAAGCGTCTGGTTTGCGCAAAATTTATAGTGCCTACAAAATAGGGGACAGAATTATTATTTTTTATTATTATTTTTTTTACTAGAAATGGCGGCGATCTGCGATTTTTATTGGGACTGCGATGTTATGGCGGACACATCGGACACTTTTGACACATTTTTGGCGTCATTCACATTTATACTGCAATCGGTGCTATAAAAATGCACTAATTACAGTATAAATGTGACTGGCATTGAAGGGGTTAACACTAGGGGGTGAGGAAGGGGTTAAATGTATTCCCTGCATAGTGTTCTAACTGTGGGGGGAGGGTGGGTGACTGGGGAGGTGAATGATCTGTGTCTCTATGTACAAGAGACACAGATCCGTCTCCTGCTCTACAGAGACAGAACGCTGTCTCTATGTAAAACGGCAATGAGAGATTCTATGAGATCATCTCTCATTGGCCGCACAGATCGCATCGCAAACGGCCACTCTGATTGGCCGTTCGCGGCAATCTGTGATTAGCTGTGTCCAAGGGACACGGCCAACACAGTGTTTCCCCGCAGCGCGCTCTGGAGCGCGCGCAGGGAAGCAGCTAGTGACAAGCCGTCACTTGACGGCTTGTTGACAATTTAGATCTGCGCTAGAGCCGTCATTCGGCTGTAGCGCGGATCTCAAGTAGTTAAACTCCTTCATCTATATCACCTCCGGCGTTCTAGTTTCTGTTCTCTCATTCACTTCCTGGTTTGCGGCGCTTGTTCATGTAAGAACTACATTTCCCAGTATGAATTGTGGCACGCCCAGTAATTCACACCTCCTTGAAGTCTCTGAGGCCACATACACACGATCAGACCGGTCCGATGAGACTGGTCCGACGGACCGCTTTCATCGGACCACGCTGAAGTGGTCTGATGTGCGTACACACCATCGGACCAGGAATCCGATCAGATTTTAAAGCAAGTTTTAAAACTTTGGTCCGACGGACAACGGTCCGATAGGCCGTACACATCGAATTGGTCTGATCGTGTGTACGCGGCCTAACACGTAGAGAGCGTCTTGCCACACAGATGTAGTTCCCAGGAGGGGGCGAGCACGTCACTGACCACCGCAGTAAAGTCTCCCTTCACGGTGGTGAGTAACAATCAGACAAGCAGGAAGTGAACAGAACAGAGAAGAAATAGAGCAACTTTTGAGCAAAAACGAACAATGAGGAAGTGAAAAGAGGAATGTCTGCAGGTAAAGGATGCTTATTATGAAAAAATAAAATGTTTTCCTTTACAACCCCTTCAACCACTTCATTACTGGGCACTTAAACCCCCTTCGTGCCCAGACCAATTTTCAGCTTTCAGCGCTGACGCATTTTGAATGACAATTGCGCGGTCATACAACACTGTACCCAAATTATATTTTTATCATTTTTTCCCCACAAATAGAGCTTTCTAATAGTGGTATTTGATCACCTCCGCGGTCTTTATTTTTTGCACTATAAACAAAAAAAGAGCGACAATTTCGAAAAAAGTACAATTTTTAACTTTTTGCTATAATAACTATCCCCCAAAAAAAATATATATAATTTTTTTCTCAGTTTAGGCCGACACGTATTCTTCTACATATTTTTGGTAAAATAAGAGCATCTATTGATTGGTTTGCGCAAAAGTTATAGCGGATAGTTTTATGCCATTTTTATTATAATTTTTTTTTTTACTAGTAATGGCGGCGATCAGTGATTTTTATCGTGACAGCGACATTATGGCGAACAGATCGGACACTTTTGATGCTATTTTGGGACCATTGTCATTTATACAGCGATCAGTGCTATAAAAATGCACTGAGAACTGTGTAAGGGGTTAACCACTAGGGGTCGAGGAAGGGGTTAAGTGTGTCCTAGGGAGTGATTCTAACTGTGGGGGGGGGGCTGGGCTACAAGTGACACAACACTGATCACTTACCCGGATGACAGGGAGCAGTAAATCAATGTCCTGTCACTAGGCAGAACAGGGAAATTACAAAGGCATCTCCCCGTTCTGCTACTCCGTGACACAATCGCTGGACACCGGTGGACATTGAGTCCGTGGGTCCCGTGGCCACGGTCACAGAGCTTACGGCAGGCGTATGCGAGCCCGCTAGGTGGCAGTTTCAAAGCACCATACCTGTACGTTGTTTTGCCTGTCCGTGCCATTCTGCCAACGTAAATGAACGTTAGGCAGTCAGCAAGTGGTTAAAGTCCATATGCGTGTAAAGGTGGGCGTCCCAATACTTTTGGAAATATAGTGTATATTTGGCACATAAAATCAGTGCATCAGTGCGCCAAGCATTTGGTGGTTCAGAACTCCTTATAAGCTATGGCCACTGCAACCTTTTTGATAATTTGTTGCAACTTTTGACTTTTTGTCAGTTTTTCACCAATGTTTATGTCTGAATTTCTCACTCTCACAAACATTTAACCACTTAAGGACTGCCTAACACCGATATACGTTGGCAGAATGGCACGGCTGGGCACAATCACGTACCTGTACGTTGCCTTTAAGACTCCAGGCGGTCCGAAGCTCCGTGACCACGCCCACGGGACCCACGGACCCGATCAACGCTGGTGTCCCGCGATCGGTCACAGGAGCTGAAGAACGGGGAGAGGTGAGGGTAAATACACCTTTCCCGTTCTTCACTGTGGCGCTGTCAGTGATCGTCTGTTCTCTGATATAGGGAACGACGATCACTGACTTCACGCGTCCAGCCTCACCCCTCTACAGCTAGAAACACATATGAGGTCACACTTAACCCCTTCAGCGCTCCCTAATGGTTAACTCCTAAACAGCAATTTCCATTTTCACAGTAATCAGTGCATTTTTATAGCACTTTTTGCTGTGAAAATTACAATGGTCCCAAAAATGTGTCAAAATTGTCCGATGTGTCCGCCATAATGTCGCAGTCACCAAATAAAAAAAAAAAAAAAAAACGCTGATCGCCGCCATTGGTAGTAAAAAAAAAAAAAAAAATGTCATAAAAATATCCCCTATTTTGAAAACGCTATACATTTTGCGCAAACCAACCGATGAACGCTTATTGCGATTTTTTTTTTACCAGAAATATGTAGAAGAATACGTATCGGCCTAAACTGAGGAAAAATAATGTTTTTTATATGTTTTTGGGGGATATTATAGCAAGTAAAAAATATTGCATTTTTTTAAAATTGTCGCTCTATTTTTTTTTATAGCGCAAAAAATAAAAACCGCAGAGGTGATCAAATACCACCAAAAGAAAGCTCTATTTGTAGTGAAAAAAGGACGCCAATTTTGTTCGGGAGCCACGTCGCACGACCACGCAATTGTCAGTTATAGCGACGCAGTGCCGAATCGCAGTGGCAAGGTCCTTTTCCTGCATAATGGTCCGGGTCTTAACAGGTTAAAGGGACGCTCACCCAAAGCCCCTGCAGCCAGGAGCAATCGCTAAGCGCAGAGATTTTCCAGCCAGTTGACATCCACACCTTCCTCCAGACATTTATCTGGAGGTCAATAAACGCTGATCGGTCCCCCGTATAATGGTGAGTAAGGTGCAGCAGCTGCGGGAGCCAGTAAAATCCTCTTCAGTGGCGTTCAGCCCATTAATAATGTACACAGAATAATCTCTGTATACAAAGGGCCGTATCACGAGCCCGGCATTCTTCACCTGACATAGGGAGTTCAGGTCTAATGCATGGCACTTTGTGCTCAGACAACAGCCGGAGCGGTTTTCTTGGCGCGGCATGGCCAACGGTTCCTACGCAAACAAACGCGTGTATTCATGGCAGGCCGGTTACCTGGAGTCATCAGGACAAGAAGTAATTGTGTACCTTTCACAAGTCATTTGTATTTAGGACACAGAGACGGGTTTATGTGGGTACGAGTTATGCTTGACGCTCTATTTTTAATACCTGAAACATTATGACATTCCATCTATAGATAGTACAAAATTCTGCATGTCCTTATACAACAAAATCTGTATTTACTGGCATGCATTTGGCATAGATCTTAAAGGGGTATACAACAAAAATCCAATATATTGCAGCTTACTAGTCATTAAATGTGGCGGCTGTATTCGTTTTATTTTTTTTAATTTTTTTAGCCTTGTGATCTGGCCAGTAACAGACCTCCTTTATTAGGGTAACCCTAATCTGGATGGTGGTCGGTTGGGGGGGCAGTCTGTACTGAGGGAGTCAAGGAGTCTGTGCTAAGGGGGTCCGTGTGGGCTGAAGGTTTTGTGCTGAGGGGTCTGTGCTTGGGGGGCAGTCTGTACAGGGGTCTGTGCTCGGGGGGCAGTCTTTACTGAGGGGTCTGTACTCGGGGGGCAGTCTGTACCGAGGGGTCTGTGCTGTGGAGGTAGTCTGTACCGAGGGGTCTGTGCTTGGAGGCAGTCTGTACTAAGGGGTGTGTACTTGGGGGGCAGTCTGTACTGAGGGGTCTGTGCTTGGAGGCAGTCTGTACTAAGGGGTTTGTACTTGGGGGGCAGTCTGTACTGAGGGGTCTGTGCTTGGAGGCAGTCTGTACTAAGGGGTTTGTACTTGGGGGGCAGTCTGTACTGAGGGGTCTGTGCTTGGAGGCAGTCTGTACTAAGGGGGTTGTACTTGGGGGGCAGTCTGTACTGAGGGGTCTGTACTCGGGGGATGGCAGTCTGTACCGAGGGGTCTGCGCTTGGAAGCAGTCTGTACTAAGGGGTTTGTACTTGGGGGGCAGTCTTTACTGAGGGGTCTGTTCTCGGGGTGCAGTCTGTACTTAGGAGTCTGTCACAGACTGAGCACAGACTGTCTGTGCTCGGAGTGCAGTCTGTACTGAGGAGTCTGTGCTTGGGGTGCAGTCTGTACTGAGGAGTCTGTGTTTGGGGTGCAGTCTGTACTGAGGGGTCTGTGCTTGGGGGCAGTCTCTACTGAGGGGTTTGTACTCAGGGGGCAATCTGTACTGGGGGGTGTGTACTGAGGGATCTGTGCTCAGGGTACAGTCTGTACTGAGGGGTCTGTACTCAGGGGGGCAGTCTGTACTGAGGGGTCTGTGCTGTGGGGGCAGTCTGTACTGAGGGATCTGTGCTACGGGGCAGTATGTACAGGGGGGGCAGTCTGTACTGAGGGGGTCTGTGCTCAGTGGGCAGTCTGTACTGAGGGGTCTGTGCTTGGTGGCAATATGTATATGGGGGGCAGTCTGTACTGGGGGTCTGTGCTCAGGGTGCAGTCTGTACTGAGGGGTCTGTGCTGTGTGGACAGTCTGTACTGAGGGATCTGTGCTCCGGGGCAATATGTACAGGGGGATAGTCTGTACTGAGGGGTCTGTGCTCAGGGTGCAGTCTGTACTGAGGGGTCTGTGCTGTGGGGGCAGTCTGTACTGAGGGATCTGTGCTCCAGGGCAATATGTACAGGAGGGCAGTCTGTACTGAGGGATCTGTGCACCAGGGCAATATGTACAGGGGGCAGTCTGTACTGAGGGGTCTGTGCTCAGGGGGGGCAGTTTTTACTAAGGAGTCTGCAGCATTGTCAGTCTGGGGGGAGGGGAGTGTTAGATATACAGTAGCAGATTTAGATAAACTAACAAATTAATGTCAAAAACACTGCTTAAGCCCTGGTTCGCACAGGTGCGGCTTTGAAATCGCCCTACTTCAGCACAATTTCTATGCCACAGATTAGTGCGATTTGCCCCTATTTTGAGACATTTTAGCGCATTGGCAGCCCATTCATTTCAACGGACTGCGTTAGCGCACTACACAAATGTAAATGGGCCCCAGGGCCACTATGAGGCAAAGTACATTTGGCTAATAATTAGGAAAACTGAAATCTTTCATAGGCAAGCATTTTGAATAATTTTCGTGTTCTTCCACAAGCCCAACCATGACTGGTTCTCTTTGAGGGACACATTTTGTGTCGCGCCCATGTGCAACATCAAATGCCCACCCTGCCCTTGCCGCTCCCTCAGCCTAATCGTGTCCAAAACCAGCATTTGGCATTTAATCCAGTTTAGGTGTGCGGCATAATCTCCTATTAGCCTTGTAAACTCCTATGAGCCTTGGGCCGCTCGGGCTCTTTGGGGGTCCTCGGCAGACATGTGGCACGGCAGTATTTCATAGCTAAGCCTTCTCCATCTGTTCCCCTTTATAATGTTTATCTGCACATCGGCCCCCTTTTTTTTTCTCCTTGTTTCCTGTCTAGGTGCTCGGGAACTTTCAATAATTTGCTGCATGCAGACATAGCTCATGACGTCATGGTACGTGGGGTAGTCTGCTAAATTTCAGGAGACCCCCCCCTGAAATGTCAAATGTGGTATTAGGCACAGGAAACCCCGACACATGTGGCTTGCATTTTCCTAGATGATCACGGGTGCTTAAAGTGTATCCAAAGCAAACACTTTATTGTATGGATAGCGAAGGGAAGGGTTAGAACCCCTGTCGGATTTTTCTGCCACACCTCAAGAATTTATTGAGGTCAAAATACCAAAATCATTACAAAAAGATAAGAAAGTGCCTGGCACCCCCCAAAGTGTCAGGCTAGGTTCGCACCTTTGCAAGTTGGGAATGCACACAGCTAATTATGCTGCATATATCTCTGTACATAGCGGGGATGCTGGACCTGAATTAGCGAGCAGATACATGCACAAAACTTAGTGTGCTATTGCCATTCAATGGTCAATCATGGTCTCAGAGGCAGCTCTTTAATTAGGCAAATTAGGCGGTCGCCTAAGGCCTCGCACTCACAGGGGCCTCGCGGCCGCCTAACCTACCCAATGCATTACCCAGTTTTGAGGGACAGGGGACCTTAACCACTTAAGACCCGGACCATTATGCAGGTTAAGGACCTTGCCCCTTTTTGCGAATTCGGCACTGCGTCGCTTTAACGGACAATTGCGCGGTCGTGCGACATGGCTCCTAAACAAAATTGGCGTCCTTTTTTTCCCACAAATAGAGCTTTCTTTTGGTGGCATTTGATCACCTCTGCGTTTTTTATTTTTTGCACTATAAACAAAAATAGAGTGACAATTTTGAAAAAAATTCAATATTTTTTACTTTTTGCTATAATAAATATCCCCCAAAAATATATAAAGAACATTTTTTTTCCTCCGTTTAGGCCGATACGTATTTTTCTACTTATAGTTGGTAAAAAAAAATCGCAATAAGCGTTTATCGATTGGTTTGTGCAAAATTTATAGCGTTTACAAAATAAGGGATAGTTTTATTGCATTTTTATTCATATATATTTTTTTACTACTAATGGCGGCGATTAGCGTTTTTTTTCGTGACGGCGACCTTATGGAGGAAACATCAGACAATTTTGACACCGTTTTTGGGACCATTGTCATTTTCACAGCGAAAAATGATTACTGTGAAAATGAAAATTGCAGTTTAGGAGTTAACCACTAGGGGTCATAGTAGGGGTTAAGTGTGACCTCATATGTTTTTCTAACTGTAGAGGGGCGGGGCTGGACGTGTTACGTCAGTGATCATCTTTCCCTATATCAAGGAACAGACGATCACTGACATTGCCAAAATAAAGAACGGGGAAGGTGTTTTCAGCTCCGTTCTTCAGCTCAGGTGACATTGGGTCCTGCGGGCGCGGTCACAGACCAGGTCGCGAACGCGCCGCCGGTGGCACGCTCACTACCCCATGGCTGGGCATGTACAGGTACGTGCTTGTGCCCAGCCGTGCCATTCTACCGATGTATGTCGGCGTGAAGGGGTCCTTAGGTGGTTAATGTTGCTGTGCTCAGGCAGGGTTAAGAGCCCTGACTCAGGAGCGGGGTCGCCAGCATCCCTAACAATCAGTGAATATCTTTGACACTGTTCCTTGTAACGTCAATGACCCAGCATGCCCTCAGTCAATGACGTCACAAGGGGGCGGGTTCACCAGGTGACCTCACTGGGTGGCCCCCGCCCCTTAGTTGTTAAAGAGCAGGTTCTGAAGGCCGTCTTGTTAAAGGGGGCTTCCAGATTCCGATAAGCCCCCTGCCGGCAGACCTCCACAACCACTGGCCAGAGTTGTGGGGAAAAGGCCCTTGTCCTTGAATTATTTTTCCCATCATGGGTGTGAGTGGGGCCCCATGTCAAGTTTTGCCTAAGGCCTCACAAAGCCTAGAGCCGCCTCTGCATGGTCGATATAAAATGAAACACTTCTGAAGGCAGTAGCTGAGTGGCCTTAAAGTGGATCTCCACCCTAAAGTGAAGATCCGCTGATCGGAACCCTCCCCCCCTCCGGCGTCACATTTGACACCTTTCGGGGGGAGGGGGGTGCAGATACCTGTCTAAAGACAGGTATCTGCACCCACTTCCGGCCCGCAGTCTCGGGAAAAAAGACGGGCTTTTCCCGTTGTGTGCTGGGAACTCTCAGCTCCCAGCACACAGCGGGAGCCAATCGCCGGGCGCAGCGCGACTCGCGCATGCGCCGTAGGGAACCGGGCAGTGAAGCCGGAGCGCTTCACTTCCTGGTTCCCTCACCGTGGATGGAGGGGGGAGCAGCAGGGAGACGAGCGATCGCTCGTCCTCTGCTGCGGACGCCGCTGGACTCCAGGACAGGTAAGTGTCCTAATATTAAAAGTCAGCAGCTGCAGTATTTGTTGCTGCTGGTTTTTAATATTTTTTTTTGGTGAACCATCCGTTTTAACTTGTCCTTATTTACCTAAAACCTGAATTATTGGCCTCACTGTATATGACCCTGTTTACCTTCTGGACTCTGCTGCCACCTTCTGCCTTATATCATGCTGTTTGGCTGCTGCTGACCTTGACCTTGACTTGTTCCTGGACTCTGTCCTTGTCACTTGATCTAGTACCATACTACCTGGCTGTTGCTGACCTTGGCTTGGTTCCTGAACTCTCCCTTTGCCTTTTGATCTGGTACCATGCTGCCCAGCTGTTGCTGCACTTGGTTTGCCTCCTGAACTCTCAATTTATCTCCTGATCCAGTACCATACTGCTCAGCTGTTATTGACCTCGGCTTGCCTCCTGGACTTTCAATTTGTCTCCTGATCCAGTACCATGCTGCTCAGCTGTTATTGCCCTTGGCTTGGACTCTTTGTCTTATGATCTGGTACCATGCCGCCCAGCTGGTACTTGACCCTGATCTGGCACCATGCTGTCTGGATGTTGCTGAACTTGGCTTGCTCCCCGGACTCTCTCTTTGCCTCCTGAACGGTACCATGCTGCCCAGCTGTTTGTGACCTTGGCTTGCTTCCGGGACTCTCTCTTTGCCTCCTGAACCGGTACCATGCTGCCCAGCTTTTGCTGACCCTGGCTTGTTTCCTGGACTCTCCCTTTGCCTCCTGAACCGGCACCATGCTGCCCAGCTGTTGCTGACCCTGGCTTGTTTCCTGGACTCTCTCTTTGCCTCCTGATTCGGTATCTACTTTTCTGAGGGGAGTTAGTCACTACGAGGCAGGAGGCCTCCCGGGTCAGTCCACCGCTTCTTTACAGACATCCACGGCCAGTTGGGGGTATCCAACCTGAGAGGGGATCCTGGGTGCATATCCCCCTGGCTGCTTTTGCTGATCCCCGTGTTAGTAAAAGTTTGGTGAGAGACGATTTGCGCTTTGCAGTGTGACAAATGTGCTATCTCCATTACGAACGGCTAGTTTTACCAGAAAGAAGGCTCCTCTTACTTGATTCTGAGCATGCACATTTTTCTGCCCGTCGGAGAACCATACAGACGAACGGTTTTTCCACCAGAATTTTTTTCATGACGGGATCCTGCTCTCTTTTTTTGTCTGCCATTTTTTCCGTCGAAAAAACTGCGATGGAGCATACACACGGCCGGGATTCCTGCCGAAAAGCTCTCATAGCAGTTTTCACGTCGGAAAAAGCGCTCATGTGTACGAGTTATGAGTCTTTTCCCAGAGTGGATGAGTCCAGCCTGGGGGGCATGCTGCCCTCCCAGGCACACCCTAATCACCCCATACAGTTCTGATTCCCCCTGCTTCTTGGCGCCCCCTTTCTCCTCTCTGCAGTGCTGCCAGCTGCTGCAGGGGATGTTTCAGGATGGAGAGCAGGGGAAGGGGCTGGTAAATATTTAATTTACCCCTTCCTTTTCTAGATGAACACATAGGGCCAGATTCAGGTAGATGGGAGCATCTTTGCTCTGGAGTAACGCTTCTCATTTACGTTACTCCGCCGAAATTTTAGGAGCAAGTGCTGTTATTCATGAAGCACTTGCTCCTAAAGTTGCGGCAGCGCATCGCAAATGAGCCGGCGGAATTCAAATTGGGCGGGTACGGGGCGTGTATTATTTAAACTATGCGCGATCCCGCGGCGAACGTACTGCGCATGCGTCGAGTGTCAATGCATCCCAGTGCGCATGCTCCAAATTCTGTCAGTGAACGTCAATGACGTCACATCCCCATTCATGAATGTTTTACGCAAGCGACGCGATTATTTCTTTTTCCGACGCGATGACGACGCCTATACTTAACATAGGATACTCCACTAGGGGGCTGCTTTATCTTTACGTCGCGTATCGCTTCCGGAAACGTCGTAAAGTCACTGCGTCGCGCCCGAAAAAGATCGTGAATTTCCGACTCCCGCTGATTAACATATTTTTTCAGCGTTAATCAGCGGGAACGCCCCCGGCGCCATTTTTAAGTTGAAGTAACGATGCGATGGCGAAATTCAATTACGCTGCTCGCATGGGAACTCCAACCCGGCGTTTCTTGTTTTCTGGTTACAGAAAACAGAAACGCCGGCTTAAAGCGACAGTTAGGCTGGAGTATCACTGATACTCCAGCCTAACTCTACCTAAATCTGGCCCAGTGAGTGATCTGTATCTGTTTATTCTTAACTGAAGCATAGTAAACTATGCTTGTTTGTGAGACATCAGGAGTCTGTTTAGACCCTTGATATTTCACCAAAGCCCCCAACTGGGCTTCTAAAAAATTGAAAAAACTAAATAAATTTAAAAAAAAAAATTACAAAAATATAGGGCTGTGGAAATGAACTATTAATTCCTTGATTAATCGTTAATTTTTTGGAAAATTCTTTTGATTGGTTCCCACCTCTCCGCTGGCTTCCGGGTCTTCAGGGAGTTCCGTCGGAGATCTGGTGACGTCATGGACACCGGCGGGGCTTGTTGTGTCCATCTGAAGGGCTCCTTTTCTGTGCCTTCATATCTCCATGCCGGCGGTACCTTACTATCTGCCACACACAAGGGCTGTTACACTTCCCTCTATCACTTCCCTCCATCAACCTGGGATTCTACAACCATCCACTGGGAGTTGTGATAGTTCCCTTCATGGGACGTCTACATGCCGACGGACTGATGTTAAAGCGAAGGTTTACCCTAAAACAATTACTGTATATACCATTACATCCAACATACTTCGGATATGTACAGTATGCTGGTATTTTTATTTATTTTTTCGCTGTACATACCGTCTTGAAGTTCTTTTTCACCCGACTTCCGGGTTCTCTCTCCCACGGGGAGTAGGCGTTCCTATCAAGAGGTGTAGATGATTGACGTGCGGTTAAGGCACGTCACGCGTTCCGAAAATAGCCGAACTGGGACTCGGCTCTAAACCGCGCCTGCGCAGTCAGCTCTACACAGCTCCTAGTCTGTGCGCAGGCGCCGTATAGCGCTGTATAGAGCCGAGTCCCAGTTCGGCTGTTTTCGGAATACGAGACGTGCCTTTTTCCGCATGTCAATCATCTGGCCTCTTCATAGGAACGCCTTCTCCCCATGGGAGTGAGAACCCGGAAGTCGGGTGAAAAGGAACTTTAAGACAGTATGTACAGCGAAAAAAATAAAAATACCAGCATACTGTACATATCCGAAGTATGCTGGATGTAATGGTATATAGATGTTTTTTAGGTTGAAGCTCCGCTTTAACCCCCCCTCATCTGAATTCAGCAGTTGTATCGTTGTACACATTTTTATACCAGTATCATACATGTTTTTATGACTGCTTTTGGTACCGTTTGGTATTACTCGCACCATTTTTACAGTTTATGTAGCTATATCGATTTTATCTCCAGTGCAATATTTATTTTGTTACCTACTTGAAGAATATAAAAGTTTTAATGCTATTCCCATCGAGCGCTGCCTGTGTGTGTTTTTTGTATCCTGCTATCCATTTTTCCAGGTTGGGAGCTGCACTGGGAATCAGCCTGCAAGGAGATCAGCTAAAAGTAGTTGGATCTGTATGCAGGGCTGGTGCAAGGATTTTTGACACCCTAGACGAAACCTAATTTTGCCGCCGCCCCCCCCCCCCCCCCCACACACACACACACACATTGACTCCGCCCCTCACTAAAAAAAATTGCGGCACCTATTTCTTCAGCAGTGGTCCACAGGTTTGCACCTGTGCCTCTGGACCTTCTCATCCCATCACTGTATCACTATGCATGCCTGTTCCCCTCTGCACACACCCCCTCCCCCTGTACATCTGTCCCCCACACACATCTGCTACCCCTCTGTAACCCCCTTGCACATCTGCCCCCCCCCCACACACCTGTTCCCCCCTGCACACCTGTCCCCCCTACACACATATCTGATCCCCCTTTGTACCCCCTGCACGCCTATCCCTCCTACACACACACACATCTGTTCCCCTCTGTACCCCCCCTGCACATCGCCCCCCACACACACACACACACCTGTCCCCCCACACACAAACATTTGTCCATCTGTCCCCCCCACACACATTCAGTACCCCCCTGCACGTCCCCTCCCACACACACATTCAGTACCCCCTGCACGTCTGCCCCACCAAACACATATCAGTACCCCCCTGCTAGTCTGCCCCCCAAACAGATATCATCCCCCCCTGCACGTCCCCCCCACACATACATTTAGTACCCCCCTGCATATCTGCCCCCCCACACATATCAGTACCCCCTGCACGTCTGCCCCCCCAAACACATATCAGTACCCCCCTGCACGTCCCCCCACACATACATTCAGTACCCCCCTGCATATCTGCCCCCACACACATATCAGTACCCCCCTGTACGTCCCCCCCCACACACATATCAGTACCCCCCTGCACGTCCGTCCCCGCGTCCCCCCACACACACATATCAGTACCCCCCTGTACGTCCCCCCCCCACACACATATCAGTACTCCCCTGCACGTCTGTCCCCGCGTCCCCCCACACACACATATCAGTACCTCCCTGCACATCTGTCCCCCCCCACACACACACATATCAGTTCCCCCTGCATGTCTGCCCCCCCACACACATCAGTACCCCCCCTTCATGTCTGCCCCCCACACACATCAGTACCCCCCCTGCATGTCTGCCCCCCCCCACACACAGCAGTGCCCCCCCTGCATGTCTGCCCCCCCACACACATCAGTACCCCCCCTGCATGTCTGCCCCACACACACATCAGTACCCCCCCTGCATGTCTGCCCCCCACACACATCAGTATCCCCCCCTGCATGTCTGCCCCCCCACACACAGCAGTACCCCCCCCTGCATGTCTGCCCCACCACACACAGCAGTGCCCCCCCTGCATGTCTGCCCCCCCCACACACATCAGTGCCCCTCCTGCATATCTGCCCCCCCCCACACACAGCAGTACCCCCCCTCACACAGCAGTACCCCCCCCCCTGCATGTCTGCCCCCCACACACAGCAGTACCCCCCCTGCACGTCTGCCAACGCTGCACCCCCCCACATATCAGTTCCCCCCTGTGTACACGCAGTGTCAGTGTTTTTTTTTTTTTGACTGGGCGCAGGCTACAGCACGGAGCGCTGCCTGTGTTTCCACTATACCTCCTGAGCCAGCTGCGGTGATTACTTCACTCCAGGTCCAGGAGAGTGGCGCTGCACCTGCCTGTCCTTTTGCACACCAGAACCCGGAGCACGCAGGAGGAGGGGGGAGCGGATATCACGGCAAGCCCGCCGTAGTTACACCTCATGCAGCCGCAGGGCTCCCATCTCATCCTCCCCCTCCACCGATCATGCGGCAGTTCTGGCCGGCTGCTTCTCATCCCGGCTTTCTTCCTTTAGACCTCAGACATCTTCTCACTGCCGCCGCGCCGCTACTGCAGGCTGGGGATAGAGCGGCCGGTCTTGGTGGAATTTTGATATTCTGAATCCCAGCAAGTGGCTGGGGATCTGGATTTTGGCGCTCCCCCTAATCTGGCGCTCTAGGCACCCGCCTGATCTGCCTATTGCTAGCGCCGGCCCTGTCTGTATGTGCATTATAATTAATTAAAAATTAGTCGATTAATCGTTAAAAAAAAAATAATCAATTCATCGAACACAAAATTTTTAATCAGTAACAGCCCTACAAAAATAAAATTGTATAAAATAACGAAAAAATATTGTAAAAATAATTACAAAAATAAAATTGTAAAAAATAATAAAATAAAAAACGTCTGATACTGTCCACTGCCCTACTGGTACCAATCTCTGCTCTACTCACACCTTCCACTGCTCTGCTAATATACACGCATGTGCATTTGTGCTCTGGGATGCACACCAATGTACGAGAGTCTATGTTTTTTGGGGCACAGCTTGCACAGTTGAACTTTACTTTAACTTCCAGTAATAACTGAGGGATCTTAGAGAAGTTCTCCAGTGCAAATGGAAAGTGAACAAGTTCTCATGGTTGACTCTCACAGTGATCCTTTCATACGAATCCCACTCGTTTCTATTTAGATGTTAGCTGTGTTAAATGGAGTTCTTTAAATGCCGAGTATTTACAGTTTACCAAAAAAACAACTTATCAGTAAATGTCACAAACCATGACACACGCAGGGACAAATTGCCTCTATTATTCGACCAGCCGCCGCAATCTTGCGGAGCGGCTTCTAGCTAATATTACACACCATGACTCACAATAAGACAAATGGACTGAAGGCTTAATACTTGTTTGTCAAGTGTCATGGTGGGTGATTCACCGTGACTCACTCCGACATTGTCTGCTTTAAATATGTAACATCCAGAACATCTATCATGAAGAGTTCAACACCAAAATGCAAAGCAGCCGAAGAAAGATTCATTGTGCTTTGTACCTATAGACTCATTCCACCATTTGTGCAGTATTTCAATTTATATCAGTGTTCAATTGTTTTCACATCAATCAGAATATTCATATTGTTTTGTACATATTGTTTTTCTTTATTACTTTGTTTAATAAAAGTGTTACTAAACCGACCATATATACTTGAGTATAAGCCGACCCGAATATAAACCGAGGCACCTAATTTTACCACAAAAAAATGGAAAAACGTATTGACTCGAGTATAAGCCTAGGGTGTCCAGCTGCATGCCTCACTGTGTCCATGTGCATGCCTCACTGTGCCCATGCCTCACTGTGTGCATGCCTCACTGTGCCCATGCCTCACTGTCCATGACTAGACTGACGTTTAATTAAAAGGGGTTCCCTGGCTTTAAAAAATCGGTGCTCCACGGACAACAAACTTTGCGCACTTGTAGAGGAAGGGTGGGGCTACATGTGTGCTAAGTTTGGGGTCCAGGGGACCTATGGCCGACCGGTACCGTAGGTCCGGTCTGGACTCCAAAGCATCATGTCCCCATGTTGATGGGGACAAGGGCCTCATCCCGCAACCCTTGCCCGGTGGTTGTGGGAGCCTGCGGGTGGTGGGCTTATGGAAATCTGGAAGCCCCCTTTAACAAGGGGACCTCTAGATCCCAGCCCCCTGTGTGAATTGGTAACGGTGTACATTGTAGCCCTACCATTTCACCTAGAAAAGTGTAAAAAATTAAAAAAAAAAAACAAGAGCCAGCTTGGTCCTTTATTAAAACATTTTTTTTTAAAAGTCCAGCGATGTAATCCATTCTCGACCCGACGATACTGAACAAAAAACCCCCACTACTGATGCCTCCATAAGAGATTCCCGTTGAGTGATGCTACTACCGGTCTGACAGCTCTTTTATAGCTCTGACGCCAAGGGGGTTTTCTGCGGTTTCCCCATGGCATCAGATGGGGGAAACGTCACAACCTTTTCTTTGTGGTTAAGAAGGCTGGGCAGGAAGGGAGCATTTGTCTTTTAGACACATGCCCCCTTCTACGACACTGCAGTGAGAGGCGTGCCTCCACTGCAGCATTTTTATTGGACAGCTTGGGCCAAAGGTGCTTTACCATTTGTCCAAGACTCCAAGCTATCCATCAAGCTCAGTGCCTCTGACAAGAAGTGAGTAGAGGTACTGTGAGCTCATCCTCTGCTGCAAACAGAGTGTGCCAGCTTGTATTTAAACTGGCTGTTCTGTATGTAGCTTCTGACAGGCTGCGCAAGGAGCCCTATATCCCTGAAACCATAGGTGGGCAGTAGCCCCAAATTTTGACCAGAGGTTGTGTAGGACTTTCACCTCAGGTCGCTGAGCTACGATCCTCAAAGCTTGATCTTTTTTTTTTTTTATGTTCATGGCCGGTACCGGGTCCCCAAAGTCTGGGAGATCAGGCGCAAAAAGGTGACTCGAGTATAAGCAGAGGGGGGGCATTTTCAGCACAAAAAAATGTGCTGAAAAAACTTGGCTTATTCTCGAGTATATATGGTACATCATAATAATCGATCAATTAATGGTGTATTACGTGTTCATACTCAGTGAGACACTATAAGAGCATAAGTCTGGGCTGAAACTTGGTTGTTCGGGTGTTCTGGCGAACACCGAACAATATGCTGAGTTTGGGGAAAATTCGAAAGACGAGGAACCCGTTTAAGTCTATGGGACACTAACATGAAAAAAGTGCTAATTTTAAAGGCTTATATGCATGGTATTGTCGTATAAAGTGTTTGAGGACCCGGGTTCGGCCCCAGGGGGTATATATCAATGCAAAAAATTTTTTTTGAAAATGGAAGTTTTTTCGGGAGCAGTGATTTTAATAATGTTTAAAGTGAAACAATAAACATTTTGCACCTGGGGGGGTGTCTATAGTATGCCTGTAAAGTGGCACATTTTTCCAGTGTTTAGAACAGTCCCTGCAACAAAATACAATTTCTAAAGAAAAAAAAAGTCATTTAAAACTGCTTGTGGCTGTAATGAATTTTCAGGTCCCGGCAATACAGATAAAATTGATTGAAAAAAACGGCATGTGTGTCGTCCCCCCCCCCCCCCCCCCCAGTCCATTACCAGGCCCTTTGGGTCTGGTATGAATATTAAGGGGAACTTTGAACCAGAATTTAAAAACAAAAAATGCATGGGGGACCCCCCAAATTCCATACCAGGCCCTTCAGGTCTGGTATGGATATTAAGGGGAGCCCCGCGCCAAAATAAAAAAAAATGTCCCTTCAGGTCTGGTATGGATATTAAGGGGAGCCACGCGCCAAAATAAAAAAAAATGGCTTAGGGGTCCCCCAAAAATCCATACCAGACCCTTATCCAAGCACACAACCTGGCAGGCCACAGGAAAAGAGGGGGGATGAGAGAGCAGCCCCCGTGCTGAACCTTACCAGGCCATATGCCCTCAATATGGGGAGGATGCTTTGGGGTCTGGACTCCAAAGCATCAAGTCCCCATGTTAATGGGGACAAATGCCTCATCCCCCAACCCTTGGCCAGTGGTTGTGGGGGTCTGTTGGTGGGAGGCTTATCAGAATCTGGAAGCCACCTTTAACAAGGGGACCCCCAGGTCCCAGCCTCTCTGTGTGAATTGGTAAGGGTGTACATTGTAGCCTTACCATTTCACCAAGAAAAGTGTAAAAAAACAAAAAAAACAAGAGCCACCTTGGGACAAGTCCTTTATTAAAAAATAAAAAAATGAAAAAGTCCAGCGATGTAATCCGTTCTCGACCCGACGACACAAAAAAACAAAAAAAACCCGCTACTGAGGACTCAGGAGACTTCCATCGAGTGACAGCTCTTTTATAGCTGAAGGTGGGGCCACCCGTGACGTACGTGGTTTCCCCGTCGCATCAGATGGGGGCGGGGTCACCTGTGTACGTCACAGCTTTTTCCTTGCAGTTAAGAGGGCTGGACAGAAAGGGAGCATTTGTCTTTTAGTCACCTTCTATGACACTGCAGTGAGAGGCGTGCAGTCAGGATCTCCCTGCACGTTATGAGTAGACATGATGCAACCTTTGGCACTTATTTTGTAAAGCACCTGGATTATTTTAGGAAAATGGGACCAGGTTCCAGTGTGTCTCTTGCCCTTGCTGCTCCCCTTGCTTCCTTTGGTGACTCTTGGGTTGGGTGAACGTCAAACACATTTGTCATTTCTCTAGAGTAGAGAGTAATCCCTATGATCATCAGCCCCATCTAGTGGTCAAAGTGCGGTATATTTTCTCATTGAGATATTTCAGAAAACGATATATTGGCCACTAGATGGAGCAAATTTTTAGAAAAATTACAGCCAGAATTCACACAGCATGCACAAAAGTCTGTGACATTCATCCAACAAATGTTTCATTATTAGACGGTAGACCCCATAAGCAGGGCCGCCATCAGGGGGGTACAGGCATTACACCTGTAAGGGGCCCGGGGGTCCCCAGGGGCCCGGATGGGAACCACCCTAAAAAAAAATATATATATATATATATTTTTTTTTTATAAAAAATATTTTTTTTATATATTTTTCTTTTATTTTTTATTAAAGGACCAATTTTTTTTCTTTTATTTTTTAAGAGGTCCGGAGGTCCCCAGGGGCCCGGAGGCCACCAGGGCCCCAGATGGCAAGCCTTTTTTTTATAAAAAAATATATTTTTATAAAAAAAATATATTTTTTTAATATATTTTTATTTTATTTTTTATTAAAGGGCCAATTTTTTTTGTTTTATTTTTTTAGAGGTCCGGAGGTCCACAGGGGCCCGGAGGCCCCCAGGGCACCGGATTGAAACCCCCCCTTTTTTTATTTATTTTCTATAAAAAAAATATATATTTTTTAATATTTTTTTATTTTATTTTTTTTATTAAAGGGCCATTTTTTTAGGGGTCTAGGATCCCGTAGGCCACCAGGGCCCCAGATGGCAACCCCCTATTTATTTATTTTTTTATAAAAAATATATTTTTTTATAAAAAAATATATTTTTTTAATATATTTTTCTTTTATTTTTTATTAAAGGGCCAATTTTTTTTCTTTTATTTTTTTTATATTATTATTATTATTAAAGGGCCCAGAGGTCCCCAGGGCCCCCGGATGACAATCCTCCTTTTTTATAATTTTTTTTACTTTTTTATATTATTTTATTTCTTTTTTTTAATATATAGATGCATTTTTATTAAAGGGCTCAGAGGTCCCCAGGGCCCTATGTGTCAACCCCCCTTTTTTTATAATTGTATTTTTTATTTTTGTTTAATAAAAAATAAAAATATAAAAAAAATATATAAAGGGCCCAGAGGTCCCCAGGGCCCTGGAAGGCAACCCCCTTGTTTTTTTTTTTTTATATATACAGTGCAGAAAATAAGTATTTGAACACCCTGCTATTTTGCAAGTTCTCCCACTTGGAAATCATGGAGGGGTCTGAAATTGTTATCGTAGGTGCATGTCCACTGTGAGAGACATAATCAAAAATAAAAAATTCCAGAAATCACAATGTATGATTTTTTTAACTATTTATTTGTATGATACAGCTGCAAAGAAGTATTTGAACACCTGAGAAAATCAATGTTAATATTTGATACAGTAGCCTTTGTTTGCAATTACAGAGGTCAAACGTTTCTTGTAGTTTTTCACCAGGTTTGCACACACTGGAGGAGGGATTTTGGCCCACTCCTCCACACAGATCTTCTCTAGATCAGTCAGATCACCCTTTTAAAGGACACAGAGGTCCCCAGGGCCCCGGACGGCTACCCCCCTTTTTTATATATATTTGTCTTTATTTCTTCTTTTTCTAAAGAGCCCCCCGCTTCTCAATTCGCGGCAGCAGCAGCCCCCCCCCGCTTCTCAATTTCATGCGGCAGCACCCCCCCCCCCCGGTTCTCTGCTCCAGGGGGCCCATGCCTGAAGCTGTGTAAGGGGCCCCAAAATTCCTGATGGCGGCCCTGCCCATAAGTGTTGGGACCAAAAGGAAAGGTGGGCAACCTAGTTACATTTTCCTGTAATGCAGCGCTCAAGTTTTAAAGCCAGGTAATGCAGTTAGGTGTTGACTGATAAATCATTAAAGGAGAAGTATAGGTGAAGCTCGTTTGGCTTTACTTCTCCTGTGGATCACAGAAGTTCAGTTTGTACTGCACTTCTGTAACTAATTTTCAGGCTGAAGTCCGCTGTCAGCTGACGTCACAGACCCGGTCCAGGCTCAGGAAAGATTGCGACAATATGGTCGGGATTCGCCCACATGCCTGGACCAGCACCCGACTCAGCCTCTCAGTGAGCCGATGACAGCCTGAGCTGGCCGCTACCGACCCCTTCACAACCCAGCGCTCCAGTGAGAGGCAGAGTAGAGAGTCAATGACTGACAGTCACCAGCTCTCTGCCCAGGGAGCTCTGAGAACTGAGCGATCAGCGGTGTTAGATCACTCAGCTCTAACCCTCAGATTGATGCTACATCCACCTTGGTTCGTTTGAATCTCAAATGAAAAAGAATCCCATACTTCTCTTTTAATCATATTATTTCAAGTGCAACTAGAGTCTGGGTCTGTACCCCCCTAGAGCTGCACAATTCTGGGGAAAATTATTTTCTATTTCGCTTAGAAAAAAGATAACGATTCTAGCAGCGTAACTTCATCTTTCACATTATACAAAAAAATTGGGCTAACTTTACTGTTTATTTATTTTTTTATTCAATTAAAGTGTATTTTTTTCCCAAAAATTGCATTTGAAAGACCACTGTGTAAATACAGTGTGACATAAAATATTGTAACAACCGCCATCTTATTCTCTAGGGTCTCTTCTAATATATATATAATGTTTGGGGGTTCTAAGTAATTTTCTAGCAAAAAATAATGATTTTAACTTGAAACCAACAAGTGTCAGAAAAAAGTTTGTAGCTGGATTCAGGTAGGGCGGCGTATTGTTAGGCGGGCGTAGCGTATCGAATATACGCTACACCGCCGCAACTTAGTGAGGCAAGTGCAGTATTCACAAAGCACTTGCGTCCTAAGTTACGGCGGCGTAACGTAAATGTGCCGGCGTAAGTGCGCCTAATTCAAATGTGGAAGAGGTGGGCGTGTTTTATGCTAATTACTTGTGACCCCACGTAAATGACGCTTTTTAGGAACGGCGCATGCGCCGTCCATTGACGTATCCCAGTGCGCATGCCCTAAATTACGCCACAAATACTCAATGCTTTCGACGTGAACGTAACTTACGTCCAGCCCCATTCACGGACGACTTACGCAAATGACGTAAAACGTAAAAAAATTGATGCTGTTCCGATGTCCATACTTAACATTGGCTGCGCCATCTTTTTTTTGCTTTATCTTTACGCCGGAAAAAGCCTTACACAAACGACGTAAAAAAAATGCGCCGGGCGCACGTACGTTTCTGAATCGGCGTATCTAGCTCATTACCATATTCGACACGTAAATCGATGGAAGCTCCACCTAGCGGCCAGCGTAATTATGCAACTTAGATACGACGGCATAAGAGACTTACGCCGCTCGTATCTTAGCACAATTCCGGCATATCTTGTTTTCTAAATACAGAAAAAAGATACGCCGACGCATCCTAGAATTTACGCAGCGTATCAACAGATACTCCATGTAAATCTTTCTGAATCTGGCCCTTAGTCTTTAAGTGGTTAAACTACCCTCATTTACAGACCGAAATTCATCTCTTTGATCTAAAGAACAAAATGTTACAATGTTTATAGTTAGCTCAGCAGGTGAGGAATGTTGTGAAACTTGGCAGAATGCCTGTTTTTTTAGGTTTTTTGACAGCTGTCGGCTTGAGCAGAAAACTCTGCATAGAATCAGGAAAATGCTTTGTTAAGATCGCGAGGGGGAAAGAATTGCAGCTGTAGTATCCCCTAGACCAGGGGTCTTCAAACTACGGCCCTCCAGTTGTTCAGGAACTACAATTCCCATCATGCCTAGTCATGTCTGTGAATGTCAGTGTGTTACAATGCCTCATGGGATGTGTAGTTCTAGAACAGCTGGAGGGCCGTAGTTTGAGGATCCCTGCCCTAGACAGCTGCACTCAGACTGGGAGAAGGAGGAGCAAACTTGGGAGCCAATCTGTGGTGCTGACAAGGATAAGGAAGGGGCATAATGAGTAGATGAATAGAGTTTAAAAAAAGTGCGGAAACTTTTTGAAGAACCCTCGTACTGTATAATATATGTAGCAATTTGCAGAGTGACCACTAGAGGGAGAAGGCATTTACTTTGCAATCAGTCAATTTATATTATTAAAGCGGAGTTCCACCCAAAAATAGATCTTCCGCTGTCCAGATATTTTTATTCAGTCCCCTTTACTCTGATACCCCTAATTAAAATCGAGTGGAACCAATTGACTTCAGAAGTCACCTAATTAGTAAATAGAGTAAAATGTAATCTCAGTAAAAATGCAGCTGTTCTGTGAAGCCCTCAGAGATTTGTTAGAAAACCTTAGTGAACAAACAGCACCATGAAGGCCAAGCAACACACCAGACAGGTCGGGAATAAAGTTGTGGAGAAGTTTAAAGCAGGGTTAGGTTGTAAAAAAATATCCCAAGCTTTGAATATCTCACAGAGAACTGTTAAATCCCTCATCCAAAAATAGAAAGAGAATGGACCAGCTGCAAACCTACCAAGACATGGCCATCCACCTAAACTGACAGGCCGGGCAAGGAGAGCATTCATCAGAGAAGCAGGCAAGAGTTCCATTGTAACTCTGGAGGATCCGCAGAGATCCACAATTCAGGTGGAAGAATCTGTCCACAGGATAACTATTAGTCGTGCTCTCCACAAATCTGGTCTTTATGGAAGAGTAGCAAGAAGAAAGACATTGGTGAAAGAAAGCCATAAGAAGTCCCTTTTGCAGTTTGCGAGGAACCATGTGAGGGGGACAGCAAACATGTGGAAGAAGGTGTTTTGGTCAGATGAGACCAAAATTGAACTTTTTGTCCCAAAAGAAAAACGCAATGTGTGGCCAAAAACGAACTTTGTACATCACCCTGAACACACCATCCCCACTGTAAAACATGGTGGTGTCAGCATCATGTTGTGGGGATGCTTTTCTTCAGCAGAGACAGGAAAGCTGGTCAGAGTTGATGTGAAGATGGATGGAGACAAATACAGGGCAATCTTAGAAGAAAACCTGTTATGCCCCGTACACACGATTGGAATTTCCGATGAAAAAAGTCGGAACTTTTTAATCGGATATTCCGACCGTGTGTGTGCTCCATCGGATTTTTTCATCAGAAATTCCAATAGAATGGTTTAGATCAAAGCAAATTCATATGTTAGAATTGCCCAGTCAAAGTCCAGACCTAAATCCAATTGAGAATCTGTGGCAAGACTTACACTGCCCTACATACTACTTACACTTGTCATGATTAAGAGTAGATATCTAGGTCTGAAATCAGCCTGCAGTACCAGATATTCTGCCTCAGACTTGTGGGGGTGACCAATTACTACCCAGGCATGAGTTTATATTTTTTGATATTTGTTTTATTAGATCTTTTTAAGTTTCCTTCATGTCGTCTTTATTTTTTTTGGAGGGCTTGCTAGTTAAAGGCTTTGTAAAGGAAATTGATTTTTTTTATCTTAATAGCTTCCTTTACCTTAATGCAGTGCTGATTTCATGTCCTCATTGTTCGTTTTTGCGCTCAAGTTGCTGTAATTCTTCTCTGATCTCCACACTTCCTGGTTGTCTGTTTCCTGATAACCACAGTCCTGGGAGCTTTCTCTCTGTGGTCACTAATCAAGGAGGTGTGGATTAATGTGTGTCTAAAACCCCTCAGCACCAATCAGTTTAGTTTTACAAACCATCACTGCCCTGTATTGGCTCTGTGGCTCTGTACATCACAGAAGCAGGAAACAACATGCAAAAACGAAACTAGAACTGCAGGTACATTATATGATTGATTTTTATATATTTGTAAATTTTAAAAGGAATCAGCTACCTATTATGTCTCTATAACCTGTAAACAGTCATTTCAGCAAAACAAAATGTTTTCCTTTGCAACTCTCTTAATTTACTAAAAAATTAAATAATGCCACTCCTTGGTGAATTTTAGTGAACATCTTCGATGTTGTTTTCTTCAACTCTCAAAGGTTGCCTACCCCTGCACTAGAGGGTGCTACACTAATATTTTAACTTTAAGTACATTATAAAATAACTTCACACTCCTTTTGATTCCGTGCATTGTCTTTTTTTTTTAATTTGTGGGGGAGGGGGGGTTACTCAGTCTGTATATATATATATATATATATATATATATATATATAAACACACCCAACACTCATATATATAGGCAGATACAAATTATTTATACTGTGGTTTAAAAGGGGTTTTTGCCATGCTGTTGCCGTGCTGGGAAATGTATGTTCTCTAATGTTTGCTATTTGCCCACATTAAGGGTCTCTGTTAGCTTTGGCTGTACTGTGTGTGTTTCCATCCCACCCCAGACCGACTTGTGTTTTATATTCTTCCCCGGCGGCCAACCGGTGGGGGTTAGGTTGTGTTTAGGGAGCAGACATTGGTTCGGGGTCGTTTTCTGGGTAGTTGTCCCACCACCCGCCAACGGCGGTCCAGGGGGGGCAACGGGGAAATTGCCCCCCCGAGGCAGCCCAGTCCAGAGGAGGGGCCCGGATCCAGGGCCCCAGATGGCAAACCCCTCCATATTTTTATTTTATTTTTTATTAAAGGGCCAATTTTTTTTCTTTTATTTTTTTTTAGAAGTTTCCCGGAGGCCGCCAGGGCCCCGTTCCATTTTTTTTTTACTCCCCAGGGGCCCGGAGATCCCCAGGGCCCCAGATGGCAAACCCCCTTTTTTTATTAAATTTGTATATATATATATATATATATATATATATATATAATTATTATTATTATTATTGTTAGTATTATTATTAAAGGGAATCCCCAGGGCCCCCGGAGGACAACCCTCATTTTTTTATAATTTTTTTAAAATTTTTTATTTTTTTCTCTTTTTTTATATATAGATATATTTTTATTTCTAGATGTCAAACCCCCTGTTTTATTTTTTTTTTCTCACTGCTTTGCGGTGCCTGATGGTCACTCTCTCTCTCTCTCTCATCACCAGAGGCTGCCTGTCCTGAGGCTGCTTTATGGAGCACTCCCCTCTCTCCCAAGACTGTGTGTGACTGATCTGTGTTCGGCTGTGCTGCCTGGCATCGTGTGATAGTAGATGGGGATGAGTGAACCAGTGAATTCACTGTGTGCCTACACAGAGGAGACCAAAACAGTGAAATAAATGGTGTTTATTTAGCAGGTGAAGAAACGCACAAATAACAACAGCATATATAAGTGAAGGGAAAATGTAAACACACCCAACAGAAGAACTACATGGGCAGGAAGGGAATCCAGGAGAGGGTATAGGATAGATCAAGAAAGGGGACAAAAATAGACAGATACCAGGGCGAGGATTTACACACGCCGGGTATTATGACTGTGGTCAGGTTGAAAAAGGGGTTTCCGACCTTTCCTGACAATCAGTGTTTTGTCTATCACCGGAGGGGGGACCTTGCTAGAGCACACTGGCCAGAACACAGACCTTCAGCTCCTGTTTGTTCCATGACACAGTCGGGAGAGGAGATGCCTGCTGTGTGTGTCGAGGCAACATGTGCCGTGCACAGTGTGGGCATTCATAGACAAAAGCGGGGCTGCTTCAGGCAATGCAAAAGTGGGCATGCATTGATATAAAAAAGTGGGAAATGCAAAAGTGGGGATGTGTAGCAGTGGGGTTGCATTGATATGCAAAAGTGGCATTGATATTCAAAAGTGGGGCTGCTGTTCAGGTGGGGCTGGTTCATATACACTGGTGATCTCTGCTGTAGTCTCTGAATTTACGTCTGAGTCTCTGACCATCTCTTGTAGTCAGTCTCTGATCCCTTGTACCAGTTAGTTGCCTCTGACCGTGTTTGACCATTTGTACCATGCTAGTCTCTCAATCCCTTTCAGGGTTTCTCGCTGTACCACGTCCAGTTTCTCACCATCTCTACCACGTTGTCTCTGACCATCTCTGTACTGTTTCTGACCATCTCT
This sequence comes from Rana kukunoris, assembly GCA_029574335.1. Classification (NCBI taxonomy): domain Eukaryota; kingdom Metazoa; phylum Chordata; class Amphibia; order Anura; family Ranidae; genus Rana; species Rana kukunoris. Next base: position 30,373,069 of record CM056049.1, on the reverse strand, counting down.
TGTACCATGTCCAGTCTCTGACCATCTCGTACCATGTCTGGTCTCTGACCATTTCCTTGTACCAGCTGTCTCTGACTATCCCTTGTACCCCAGTCTCTGACCGACACGTCTGGTCTCTGACCATCTCCTTGCACGTCTGCAGTCTCTGACCATCTCCTCTACGTCTGGTCTCTGACCATCTTGTAATGCCTGGTCTCTGACAATCCCTTGTACCACTTCTGGTCTCTCACCATCTCCTGTATGTCTGCAGTCTTCCCTACCACGGCGTCTCTGCCATCTCTTGTACCGGTGGGACCATCTCTTGGTTGATCGCCTCGCTGTGCATACTGTACCATATCTGCATTCTCTGATCTCTTGTACCATGTGTCTCTATCTCTTTATGTCTGGTCTCTGATTTCCTTGCACGTCTGAGTCTCGACCATTTCCTTGTACCATTGTCTCTGACCATCTCTTTACCACGTGTCCCTGACAATCGTCTACAAATCATGGGATAGATTGCATTCATATTTAAATATTTTTTACTAGTAATGGCGGGGATCATTGATTTTTTCAGTACGCCTGCAGCGGACACATCGGACACCTAATTAGTTGTAAGCAACCCACCACCCGCGTGTGTGGTGGCATTCCTGCCCGGGGTGTGTGTTTCAGTGTTCCAGGCTCCGGGACCACGTTGGACCACGTTGGACCACGTTGGTCCGGAGCAAATAATCTGCTTTGTGGGCTCAGTGGGTAGACTGAGTCTGCGATTGCATAGTTGTCCTGTGCTGTCCGTCCCAAGGGAGGAAGCCGACCGATGAAGAACCTGTCTTGGGGTACACCGAGCACGAGGCTGGTATCTCAGGAGAGGCCTACTGCTTAGTCGAAGGACACATAGTTTCTGAGAGGCTAAATGATGGTCGCCTATCAGTCTTGAAATAAAAACAAGCTGTTCAAGGGAGATCCAGGTGCTTAATCCAGTGTTGAGAAGGATTTTGGTCTGAGAATATCTCCACCTTTGGGAAGGTCTGTGACAGAGGCTTTGCCAAAGTGACACCCTGGCTGCTAGGCCGGTGAGAGTGGCCTATCCAGATGCACTATACCCATTCTGGCTAGAAAGTTGTTGGAAGCAGGACTCTTTCTGAAACCCAATTATACGCCTGAATCCATTACCTAACACTTCTTCTATCTTTTCACCTACTACTACTTTTACAATTTTTACCCCGTTGGGTAATAAAGCACAGAAAACTATACATTCAGTGTGTACATTGACTTTCTCACAGCTGTCATCCAGTACCCTAGATGGCGGAGAATTAGAGGTGCAGCGCTACCCCCGAAGGAGCCGCTGTATAGATTTGGGATCTACTCTCACTAATTTATTTACCCCCTTTAAGTGGCTCGAACCCTCCCCTGGCACACCAGGCAAATGCAACGGTATTGTGTCCCCCACTTGGCTGGGGCCACAATAGCACATATACAAAAAAAATGCAATGCAATACAATAATGTGGTTACCTTCTTCAACTTGCAGACCCACCCCCAGGAACAGTAGGTCCCCCACCAGCAACAACAGACTGCCGCAGCAACATAAGATCCCCCTTTGTAAAAATAGATCCCCTCCAGCTGGAAAAATTCCCCAGTAGCCAGCTTCAATAAACCCTGCAGCACACTCCAGCACCCCTTGCATTACATACAGTCAGTGCTGGAGGGGCCGGAACTGCGTTCTCACGCTGAAAAAAATCCCTGCTGCTAACAATGATTTCTTGCAATACTGTGGGCTTGTCTACTCAGCCTGGTGTGTCAGGAGGGCTAAGGACTTTGAGAAGGCCGAGACCAAGAACAGGGGCCCCACAGTAACTAGCAGCTCTTTCGATGGTAGCGCTACATATGAATTTGTACACGTGTGGCTGTGGGATATGTGTGCTGTGTCTAGGGGGAGTGGGCTCAGCTTTTATTTATCCAATGCATCTTTAAGCCCTTCCCACTATTCGCAAAAGTTGACCACGCCCACAATTTGGTGCACTGCACACGCCACTTTACTGCTTCAGATGTTTTTTCTGCAGGTGGGAGAGTCATTAAAATAACGATTGCCCCCAGGTGCTAGATATGTTAGGTACACCACTACCCTACTCTATCCAACATGAAATAATTTACTTTAATGATTGATTTAGAGTCCCATTCTGAAAGTTCTCTGAAGACGTCATTATATTCCACTTGAAATCCGTTAACAAGAGACTCAGTGAGAACTCCAGGAAATGTGGAGAATTTTAACAGCCGTGCAATAATTTTTTTTAACTGCAGCCGGTTACATAAAGCCATTCCCTTTCATTACAATAAAACGTTTCAGAAACCGTTGTGTTTGGCAGCCGGGGCCGCTGGTACGATATTATGACACCGTCAGGTATTTTACTTGTAGGTTTTTACGGTGGACTCTAATTTGAGGTTTTAATTTTAAAGGCTTTACTAGATGACATAAGATGTTTGCAAAAGCTTTTATTGTAGCCAACAGTGAAATAGTAAAATGTGGCTACAATGAAAACATAGGAGGTGTTGTGCATTTTATCATTATTATTATTCTGCACATTTTTAATCCTATTTTTTTATTTTATTTTGCTATTAAAAAAAAAAAGAAATCAGTGTTTTGTATGCTGCCTAATATAACCCACTTTGGTCTATTTTCTAAAGTCCTATTAAAGGTTTTCAAACAGCCAAAAAAGCCAAAACTTTTAGGGCCCCATTCACACTTTGACAACACATGCTAAAACGCGCATTGCCACTACACATTACAACACTTTGGGGTTTATTTACTAAAGCTGTAGAGTACAAAATCAGGCTCACTTCTGCATAGAAACCAATCAGCTTTTTAGGTTGTATTGCCAAAGCTTAACCTGCCTAGCGGTATTCCTGAGTGGGGCTCGGGGTGAGATTTGTGTGCTACTATTGGTAACCCCGAGCCACACTCGGGATTGCCTTGCTGGATGCTGGAAAAGGTTACTTACCTTTTTCCTGGGATCCAGCGATGTATTTCCGTAGTGCACGGAGGCCGGATGTTCCGCCTGATGCACTGTGTTCCCCTGATTCCCTTCCCTGCGACGTTACGACGCACGGGGGCGGAAAACAGTGCCAAATTCAAAAAAGTACATAAACACAATACATACAGTATACTGTTATCTTGCAGATTACAGTACTGTATGTAAAAAATACACACCCCCTTTGTCCCTAGTGGTCTGTCCAGTGTCCTACATGTACTTTTGCATAATAAAAACTGTTCTTTCTGCCTGCAAACTGGAGATTGACCATAGCAACCAAAAAGTGTCCCTTTATTTCAAAAGTGGTTTTAGAGTAAGGTGACCAGATTTTTTAAATGAAATGCGGGGACATATTTTTTCTTTACTAGTAATGGCAACAATCAGCGACTCTCTGCCCGTCGCCGCCCGTCTCACAGCCTCCCAAGTCTTACTCTTTGGGCCCCAGCTACTACTGGATGGGGAGCGGAGGAAGATCACTCCGCCAGGGAAGGCAAGGAGATAGGCAGGTGGCTGGCCAGGATTTGAGCCAAGGCAGAAGAACATGCAAGCGAAGCTGAATTGGCATGCGCCCCGAAACTGAAGAAATATTCCCTCCGCTCCGACAAGCACATGATCATCAGAAAGGGGCACAGATAATGGGGAAAAAACTGTCCCCTGAAACTGGGGATGTCTGGTCACCCTATTTTAGAGCAGCTAGAAAACAGCGATAATAAATTATAATCACTTGCAGAATTGAGCGATAGCGATTTGTGGGGAAATTCGTCATAAAATAAATAAAAGTAATGACAGGGACAATTCTGCAACTGAGCAAATTTCAGTGTTTTTGATTTGATTACATTATTGAATCATTTTTATTATAATTATATTATTATTATTTTGTTATAATTATTTATAGTTATTTATTATATTATAATTTATGATTTTGTTTTTCAAACTTTATCATACCCGGGATGTCTACTAGACTCTTGTTCGAACAGATTTAACCACTTAAGACCTGGACCAAAATGCAGGTAAAGGACCTTGCCCCTTTTTGCGATTCGGCACTGCTTCGTTTTAACTGACAATTGCGCGGTCGTGCGTCGTGGCTCCCAAACAAAATTGGCGTCCTTTTTTTCCCACAAATAGAGCTTTCTTTTGGTGGTATTTGATCACCTCTGCGGTTTTTATTTTTTGCGCTATTAACAAAAATAGAGCGACAATTTTAAAAAAAATGCAATATTTTTTACTTTTTGCTATAATAAATATCCCCCAAAAATATATAAAAAAAATTTTTTTTCCTCAGTTTAGGCCGTACGTATTCTTCTACGTATTTTTGCTAAAAAAAATCGCAATACGTTTATCGGTCGGTTTTCGCAAAATTTTAGCGTTTACAAAATAAGGGATAGTTTTATTGCATTTTTATTATTATTTTTTTTTTACTATTATAGCGGCGATCAGCGATTTTTTTCGTGACTGCGACAATTGGCGGACACTTCGGACAATTTTGACACATTTTTGGGACAATTGTCATTTTCACAGCAAAAAATGCATTTAAATTGCATTGTTTACTGTGGAAATTTACAGCTGCAGTTTGGGAGTTAACCACAGGTGGCGCTGTAGGGGATGCGTGACCTAATGTGTTTGTTTACAACTGTAGGGGGGTGTGGCTGTAGGTGTGACGTAATCGATCGCGTCCCCCTATTACAGGGATGACGCGATCGATGCTGCGGCCACAGAGAAGCACGGGGAAGCCGTGTGTACACACGGCTCTCCCCGTTCTTCCACTCCAGGGACGGATCGCCGCACTCCAGCGGCGATCGGGTCCGCGAATCCCGCGGTCCCGGTCCCGGAGCATCGGACCGGGTCGCGGGCGCGCGCCCGCGGGTGCGCGCCCGTGACCCACGGCTGGGTACTAAAATCAACGTATATATACGTTGATGTGCCCAGCCGTGCCATTCTGCCGACGTAAATGTGCAGTAGGCGGTCCTTAAGTGGTTAAGTGAGTTATTCCTAAGAATTACAGGCCTACAATGTAAAACGCCAAATTTCCTTGCAAAATAATGGTACCGCTTTCAGCACCTAAAATCTGAAATAATCATACCGCCAGGGAGGTTAATTGAGCTAGCTGAGGTTAGAAGCTGATTGGCTACCATGCACAGCTTCACCAGATTGTGAGTGCACCAGTTTTAGAAAATCTCCCCCATTACAACACTTTGGAGTTGATTTACCAAATACAAAAAGACGATGCACTTTGCAAAGCAGTTGCTTCAGAGCTTAGTAAATGAGCAGAAGCTTTGCTGACTTTCATCATCCAATCATGTGCAAGCAAATGCAGTTTTTAATTTTTTTATGGTACTCTTTGCAAAGTGATGCCTTACCTAATTTACTAAGCTCTGGAGCAACTGCGCTTGCAGAGGGCAACTCTGTAGAAGGTTGGAAGGCACAGTGGGACACAGTTGCAGGTTGGGACACACTATGGAGGGCTGGAGGCTCTGCAGCAGGCTGGAGGTCACTGTGGGAAGCTGGGCAGCACTGTAAAGGTTGGGAAGCACTATGGGAGCTGGTATGCATTGTAGGCTAAAGGAGTACTGTGGTCCACTATGGGAGGTTGGGGGGGGCGGGGGAGGCACTATGGGAGATGGAAGACACTATGGTATGGCCCTGGAGAGGGGGCTGCCACAAGGAAATGGGCCATGGCCCTGTGGTTGAGCCCTACGGTTGAGCTCTGCAGCAGCTGGGAGGCACTGAGGGAGGCTGTGTGGCACTTTGAAATCTGAGGGCTCTCAGGGGACCTAGGGGCACTGTGGTCTACTATGGGAGGTTGGGGGTGCTATGGAATCTGAGAAACATTGTGGGAGCTGGCCCATAACCCAGATGATGTCCTTATGGACGAAACGCATCAGATTTCAGTGAGTCAGCTCCACAAACATTGCGCTCTTTGGAATTCATGTGATCACATTGATTTGAATTTCTACACATCAGCCTTGATGTCAGTACTCCACGTTAAATAAACTCCTTTCATTACGATCTACACTGTGGAAGCCCTTTTTTCTTTTGTGAATCATTCTTATGAACAACTTTGGTGGACGAGACGTTGGGACATTGTATTCTGATCTTCAGTAACAGCTCTTCTGAGTTCCAGATCCCATCCATATGCTTGTTTGATTCTCTGCCGCTGGCATTTGAGTCCACAGTTTCTGGTAAGAGTACATACCCTCAGTGGCGTATCTAGGGCAAGTGCCATGGGCGCCATATGAAGGGGGCGCTGTTTAGTGGCTGGGCAGCAAGGCACTTCCCATGGTCTGAGGGTTTCTTCTTCCCTCTTCCCAAACATAGGCAGGATCTCCTTTTCACCACCTTTTCTAATGGACAATAACAGCGCTATCCCTGCTGCGTTCAGCCACAGCCCTCCCCTGTTCTCCCAGGCTCTCCCATTCCATCTGGTCAGATTGGCAGCGCACAAAGAAGAAGGAAGAACATCAGGTTCTCCCTCTCCTCGGCGAAAACTGAGGCTTTAAGTGATAAAGATTTCATCACTTCCAGTATTGGGCCTGCATTTACCTGGCCTTGAAGGGCAGAGGAGGGATCAGGGGTCTAATAAACCCCAGATTTCTCCATAAAGAGGATATGTCACTACCCAAGGTATCACAAGGGATAATAAATATCACTAGTTTTGTTAGCTGTTTTTTTGTTAAGGTAATCTGAAAGATGGGTTTCAAATGTTTCGTCAGGGGCGCAGTTTCAAAACTTGCCATAGGCGCTATTTTCACTAGATACGCCTCTGCATACCCTCTCCCCTGGGTGGCAGAAGCACAAACTCTGGTGACCCTTAACAGATGATCGTCCACTTTTGACTACATTGAACCTCTATCCATGGATCCCTGTTCTCAGGAACTGTTAGGCCTTGTACACACGATCAAATCTGTCTGCTGGAAACGGTCTGCTAGACCGTTTCAGCAGACAGATTCGATCGTGTGTACGGGCTAAGCAGACGGATTTGGTCCACCCGGACAGATTTTCAAAGCATGCTTTGAAATCTGTCGGCTGGGAACCCTGTCCGCCCGGACATGTCTGCTGGTTAGTACGCTGAAACCAAGCAGACATGTCTTCTCGCACATGCGTCGTATCCTGTGAATGGTTTCCGACGCATGCGCGCGGAAGTGTTTTACTTCCTGGTGCGGTGACGTGGCGGCGTCAACGTCACCGCTGCCACGTCACCGACACGTCAGCGCGCTGTCTGCTGGCGGGGATTTTGGTTTGCTCATGGTGTGTACACGCCATCGAGCGAAATCCGATGAGACATGTCCGCTCTAAACTGTCCGTCGGACAAGTTTGAGCAGACATATCTCATCGTGTGTACGAGGCCTAAGGCCTTGTACACACGATCAAATCTGTCTGCTGGAAACGGTCCGCCACAGATTTGAACAAATCTGTCTGCTCGTGTGTACGAGGCCTTATTCTTGGATGTTGGTGACTTTCCCATCTGGCTTAGCAGAGCCCCATTGTGTGCCTGCTTATCGCATTTTGAACTGTGCGTGAATCTTTAGCGGCTATCTGCATTGATTTGGACTTATGATTTGTTTTATACTAGAAATAAATTTGGTACCAGAGACCAGAGAGTTCTCTACAAGCACCACCTCCCCTAAATATATTCATAAAAAGAAACAAAATTGGGAGTTTTGAGGTGAAAAAAAACGAATCAAATTGATATTACAAATTTCATCATTTTATTTAAACAAACATGGTTGAAAAATGAATAAAGTTTAAAACCAAAACATGAAAAGTCATGCGGTCATAATACATACGTTGATTGCCTCTACATGTTTCGCCATAATCACGGCTTTTTCTGGAGCTTTTGTAGAACATTTATACAAAATCACCCAAACGTGATCAAGGTTCCAAAGGACCCTGATGGTCTACCAAGTGGTCCAATGTGGTATCAGTATGCCATAAAGGGGGGACAGTAGCCCTAAATTCACACCCTGTTATGATAAGAAGTCAAGGAATTCAAAGGCTGATAATTATATCACTCCTAAATCATATACTTCATATACTTGTAGTAAGCTTCAGAGGAGCCGTGCCATCTAGACACTTCCTTCATTGAAGATAACCATATTCCTTTCCTTAGTATCAATATGATACCATTGAACCAGGGAAGATCAATATTAATTAATCTATCCAAGGGAGTATCCCTTTTCACCTTGGATTTGAAATCCTGCAGGCACCATACAGGACGATTGGCCACTAATTGATTTAGACTTAGGTCTTGTTTTACACTAGCACATGTGCACTTTATTATTGGTGCAATCCAATATCATTAACCACTTTAGCCCTAGAAGATTTGGCTGCCCAATGACCAGGCCATTTTTTGCGATTCGGCACTGTGTCGCTTTAACTGACAATTGCGCGGTCGTGCAACGTGGCTCCCAAACAAAATTGGCGTCATTTTTTCCCCACAAATAGAGCTTTCTTTTGGTGGTATTTGATCACCTCTGCGGTTTTTATTTTTTTGCGCTATAAACAAAAATAGAGCGACAATTTAGAAAAAAAAGCAATATTTTTTACTTTTTGCTATAATAAATATCCCCCAAAAATATATAAAAAAACAAATTTTTCCTCAGTTTAGGCCGATACGTATTCTTCTACATATTTTTGGTAAAAAAAATTGCAACAAGCCTTTATTGATTGTTTTGCGCAAAAGTTATAGCGTCTACAAAATAGGGGATAGTTTTATTGCATTTTTATAAATCATTTTTTTTTTACTAGTAATGGCAGCGATCAACGATTTTATCGTGACTGCGACATTATGGCGGACACATCGGACACTTTTGACACTATTTTGGGACCATTGCCATTTATACAGCGATCAGTGCTATAAAAATGCACTGATTACTGTGTAAATGACACCGGCAGGAAAGGGGTTAACAACTAAGGGGCGAAGAAGGGTTAAGTGTGTCCTAGGAAGTGATTCTAAGGCAGCGTACACACAATCGAATTTGTCCGCTGAAAATGGTCCGACGGATGGGCTATATATGGGCTAGCGGACATGTCTGACCGGCGGACAAATTTTAAAACATGCTTTAAAATTTGTCCACCGGGGACATGTCCGTCGGATATGTCCGCTGGTCAGTACACTCACCAGCGAACATATCCTCCCACACAAGCGTCGTATGGATGGCGACGCATGCGTGGAAGTTGTTTACTTCCTGGTGCGGTGATGTGGCGGCGTCAACATCACCCCCACGTCACCGCGCTGTCTGCCAGCGGACATATCCGATGAAAACGGTCCGAGGACCGTTTCCATCGGATATGTCCGTCCGTGTGTACGCTGCCTAACTGTGTGGGAGCTGGGCTTACAGTGACACAACAGTGATCACTGCTCCCGATGAGAGGGAGCAGACAATCACTGTCCTGTCACTAAGCAGATGCCTTGTTTACATAGGCATCCCCCTATTCTGCAGCTCTGTGACACGATCGCGGGACACCGGCGAACATCGAGTCGCCGGGTCCTTGGGTCCCGCAGGCACGGTCACGGAGCTTGTGGCAGGGGCCCATGCACCGGCAAATTCAAAATGACGTATATATACGTTACTTTGTCCAGCCGTGCCATTCTGCCGACGTATATGTACAGACGGCAATCGGCAAGTGTCATTTTTCCAACTGCTCCAGATTGGCAGTAGAAAGAAGTCTATAAAGAAATGTCAGGGACGTGACCATTGAAGCCGAATTCAATTGTGAGAGGAGAAGCCAATCAGAAGCATGCCGGTAGGCAGGGCTTTTTTTCAGCGGGAACGCGGGGGAATGCACCTCCAGAACTGAATATATGTAATGGCAAGGGGCAAGGGGCCGTTTGAAGAAATTTGGGGGCCCCAAGCAAAAAAAAAGCGGGGGGGGGGGGGGTCTGGTTGGCGGCTTACCTCTATCCTCCGCCTCACACGCACACTCCGGCCGGCATATGTTGGTGTCCGCACAGGGGCTCCAGCAGGGAAGGCCCTTGCCGCATCGCTGCGTCCTCCTGCAGTCCGGTCGACCATGTACCATAACCGCGCGGTACAGGAGATTCAGTTTGCTGTTCACGGGGCCAGACTGAAGGGAAGTGAACACTCAGTGTGTGCACTTCCTGTCAGTCTGGCCGGGAACAGGAACCTGATTCTCCTGTACCGCGCGGTTATGGTACACGGCCGACCGGACTGCAGGAGGACGCAGCGGTGTGGCAAGGGCCCTCCCTGCTGGGGCCCCTGGCCAGCACAGGGCCCCAGGCAATTGCTTGGTTTGCCTGTCGGGTTACGACGGGCCTGGCAAGGTGTGCTGGAGGATCTATTGATGCTGGTTCTTGGGAATCTGTTGTTGCTGGAGGGAATCTATTTGCTGAGGATGGGGGATCTATTGTTGCTGGATGAGTCTTATGTTGCTGGAAGGGATTTACTGTTAAAGAAGGGGTCTTTATTGATGGTTGCTGGAGGGTCTATTAATGCTGGCTACTGGGAAATGTATTGTTGCTGGAGGGGACTTATTTTTGCAGGGGGGGTTCTATTGTTGCTGTGGAGGAATGTTGTTGCCAATGGAGGTTGTATTGTTGCTGGGGTGGGTCTTATGCTGCAGGGGGTCAATCATTGCTGGAGGGAGGGGTCTAGTATTGCTGAATGCTGGAGGGTCTATTGATGCTGGCTGTTGGGAGTGTATTGTCACTAGGGTGTCCATTGTTGCTAATACTTAGCACTATAAAATGATACTTGGTTCTGTATTCTCTAAAAGGGGTGGTACTGGGAGGTGAGTAATAGGTGGAACCAAGGAACAGTGCTTGGAAGTGGGTAGGGGGTGGAGTCAAGGGATGACTCAGAAAGGAGGAGTTCCTGCACCTATTCTCTGAGAAAAAAAGCCCTGTCGGTAGGAGAAGAGAGCAGATCGACAGATGGAGAGATGATCTCATGACTGTGCTACTTCTCTTTGCACTGTCCAGTCACAGGCGGGGGGCTGGATGACCTGGGCTCAGAGGAATTGGGTTGAACGATGCTGGCTATATTACAGCAAAAGCCGATTCTGTTATTTGATCGTTTAATAGTCTATTCATTTTTATCTTGTTATTTTTGGCTGGAGTTTCATTAACCACAGTTGGCCAAGTCCTATCCCGTTAGGCTTGCCAAAAAGATTTCTCATTATTAGGGAATGGGTCAGTGATTAGTTATCACTGCATGTGTCCAGGATGGTTCTAAATGTGACATCATTTTCCCAGGACAAATTGCAGCGTATTGTTTTACTGCCTGTCATAAAATAGGCGAGTGTTATCGGAAAGACTGATATTGTCCGAATTTGGCAACCAACCGACAGAATAGTTCCTCCAGCTAGACAGACAATTTAATCATTCTAATACTCAGGAAAGCAACATGTTATGGCGGTCGCCTAATTCAATTCCTAGGAAGCTTTCTGACATTCTATCTGATATGCCGCAAATACAGAACAATATCCATTTCCAGACTCGCTGCAAATGGAAAAGAACTGGCACGGGCGCAAGGAAATTCCACCCAGCTAAGTCGGAGATAAGTGCCCAGACCCGCAGTGTATGCAAAACAAAGCGTCCAATTCTCAGCAGAGATCATTTCATCGCTCAGAACTCCTATAATGGGACAAGAATGATTCCATATGTCTGACATTCCAACTCCTAATGTACCGCGCATTCCGCCCCTTCATCCGCATGTTTACATTCTACATTCTGACCTACACCCCCCGTCTTCTACGCAGCATCAACTTCTAACACATACACATAGAGGGGTAGATAAATATACAATAGGTAGATAGACAATTAATGGTTAGATAGATAGATAGATAGATAGATAGATAGATAGATAGATAGATAGATAGATAGATAGATAGATAGATAGATAGATAATTAATGGTTAGATAGATAGATAGATAGATAGATAATTAATGGTTAGATAGATAGATAGATAATTAATGGTTAGATAGATAGATAGATAGATAGATAGATAGATAGATAGATAGATAGATAGATAGATAGATAATTAATGGTTAGATAGATAGATAGATAGATAGATAGATAGATAGATAGATAGATAGATAGATAGATAGACGATTAATGGTTGGATAGATGAATTATAGATACATGGATAGATAGATAGATGGTTAGACAGATGGATTACAGATAGATAGATAGATAGATAGATAATTAATGGATAGATAGATAGATAGATAGATGGACAGACAGATAGATAGATAGATGGACAGACAGATAGATGGTTAGGTAAATGGATTATAGATAGATACAAAGATAAATAGATAGATTGATAGATGGTTAGATAGATGGATTACTGTATAGATAAAAAGATAGAAAGAGAGATAGATAGATAGACGATTGATGGTTGGATAGATGAATTATAGATACATGGATAGAGAGATTGATACATAGATAGATTGATAGATGTTTAGACAGATGGATTACAGGATAGATAGATAGATAGATAGATAGATAGATAGATAGATAGATAGATAGATAGATAGATAGATAGATAGATAGATAGATAGATAGATAGATAGATAGATAGATAGATAGATAGATAGATAGATGAATTATAGATACATACAGTTGCAATAAAAAATATTTGCCTTATCGTGGACTGATGAACAGCAAGGCTTTTGGAGATACTTTTATAACCCTTTCCAGCTTTATACAAGTCAACAATTCTTAATCCTAGGTCTTCTGAGAGGTCTTTTGTGCGAGGCATCATTCACATCAGGCAATGCTTCTTGTGAAAAGCAAACCCAGAACTAATGTGTGTTTTTTATAGGGCAGGGCAGCTGTAACCAACACCTCACATCTCATCTCATTGATTGGACTCCAGTTGGCTGACACCTCACTCCAATTAGCATTTGGAGATGTCATTAATCTAGGGGTCCACATACATTTTCCACCTGCACTATGAATGTTTACATGGTGTGTTCAATAAAAACATGGTAACATTTAATTATTTGTGTGTTATTAGTTTAAGCAGACTGTGATTGTCTATTGTTGTGACTTAGATAAAGATCAAATCACATTTTATGACCAGTTTGTGCAAAAATCCATATCATTCCAAAAGGGTTCACATACCTTTTATTGCAACCGTAGATAGAGAGATAGATACAGTAATCCATCTATGTATCTATTTATCTATGTATCGATAGAGGGATAGATAGATAGACAGATAGATAGATAGATAGATAGATAGATAGATAGATAGATAGATAGATAGATAGATAGATAGATAGATAGATAGATAGATAGATAGATAGATAGATAGATAGATAGATAGATACTTGGTTGGAAAGATGAATTATAGATACATGGATTGGTAGATAGACAGATAGATAGAGAGACGATAGATGGTTAGATAAATGGATTATAGATAGATTGATAGATGGTTAGACAGATGGATTACTGTATAGATCAAAGGATAGATAGATAGATAGATAGATAGATAGATAGATAGATAGATAGATAGATAGATAGATAGATAGATAGATAGATAGATAGATAGATAGATAGATAGTAGATGGTGTGATAGAGGAATTATAGATACAAGGATAGAGATAAATAGATAGATTAATAGATAGATGGTTAGATGGATTACTGTATAGATAAAAGGATAGATGAATTATAGATACATGGATAGAGAGATAGATAAATTGATAGATGGTTAGACAAATGGATTACTGTATCGATCAAAGGATAGATAGATAGATAGATATTTGGTCCCGGCATGCTATGACTAATATTCTTGTATACGGGAATAGACATGGAGTGACACAGGCAGAGTCTGATTGGTGTCATTCTTCCAGCTGTTTGTGTGAAATGAGAAGGCAGCCAATCATATGATGTAGATAACGCGTTGGCGATGGCGGCGGTGCGCTGAATGACGATGTGGCGATAAGTGAACCACGCAGAGATGTGGCAGCGGGGATTTATGTAAAGAATGAAGGACATATGGAAATGATTATCGACCAGCAACGCTTGGAAAATGACGTAAAGCAGGACGAGTGCCACATAAACATTTTCCCTGAGAATCAGTAATTGTTAACATGAAAAGCAAAGCACATATTATTAAATATCTGGTGTCTGCCGGGCTTGTTACTCGCCGCCTGCACTGGGGCCCTTCTGTGTCTACAGCAGCACAATGGAGGAAGACAGGGGCCCTTATTATACAGCTGGGAGTGGAATCCTCAATGATTAGCATCAAACTACCTCAATTTCCATGCCAGGGAGAAAGTCCAGACTACAAGTAATTGTATAACAGAGTACTAGAACAGCGGGGGGCTCCAGATGCATTGTGTGGCCTGTGGCCCATTTGTATGATCAAGCCCTGAGTGAAACGCGTCAGCTGGATTCATTTTTGGTGGTAGCAACTATGTAAGAGTAGCCATGCAGTGGTTCTAATAAACAATAAAAACAAAAAAAAACACAGCGCTATGCAGCCTGGGCTAGACAGTTATAGTCCATAGGCTGGGAAAAGGTGTTAAGCTGTAGCCCTTCCCTACTATAAGAAAAGTTTAGTATGTGCTAAAACATGGAGATCTTTTCTTGCGCGTGTTTCCGAGCAAAAGCATAGGCGTAGGTGCACATGCACGCTCGGCACTGGTCGGCACGTTTGCCACTGGTTGGCATGCTCGCCACTGGTCGACACACTCTTGCACTAGTCGGCACGCTCGGCACTTGTTGGCACGCTCGGAACTGGTCGGCACGCTCGGCACTTATTCGCACACTCAGCACTGGTCGGCACGCTCGGCACTGGTTGGCACGCTCGGCACTGGTCGGCACGCTCGGCACTTATTCGCACACCCAGCACTGGTCGGCACACTCGGCCCTTGTTCGCACACTCAGCACTGGTCGGCACGCTCGGCACTGGTTGGCACGCTCGGCACTGGTCGGCACTTATTCGCACACTCGGCACTGGTCTGAACGCTCGGCACTTATTCGCACGCTCGCCACTGGTCGGCACGCTCGGCACTTATTCGCACACCCAGCACTGGTCGGCACACTCGGCACTTATTCGCACACTCGGCACTGGTCGGCACGCTCGGCACTGGTTGGCACGCTCGGCACTGGTCGGCACGCTCGGCACTGGTCGGCACGCTCGGCACTGGTCGGCACGCTCGGCACTTATTTGCACACTCGGCACTGGTCAGCACGCTCGGCACTTATTCGCACACTCAGAACTGGTCGGCACGCTCGGCACTGGTTGGCACGCTCGGGACTGGTCGCCACGCTCGGCACTTGTTGGCACACTCTGCACTGGTCGGCATGCTTGCCACTTATTGGCAGGGGTGGACTGACAACTCATGGGGCCCCGGACAATTGATTATGGGGCCACACAGTACACACACGCACACACACACACATATACAGTATATATACACAGTACCCAAACACACAGACACACAATATACACATACAGTATACATACTGCACGACCCCTCCCCGCTCCAGACACTCTGAGAGCAGTAGTCAGTGAGGCAGACGGATTAGCTACAGGAGCTCCCAGCGGCGCACGTCTCCTAGGAGTAGGAGCGTGTGTGCCATAGCTCCAGGCCTGCTAGCCAGCCCTAGCTCCAGCTCCTGGACTTTACCTGTGCCCCAATCTGACCTCTCCTTTATACGAGATCAGCCCCCTGGCTCCCTGGCTCTCCTGCAGGTAAGCTGCTGACGGCCGTCCTTTTCAGGATAAGCCTCAGCAACACGGATCTCTCCTGCTCCTTCTCCGGCTTCATTCCGCGGTCCCCTGCTTTCCCATACCCCCATCATCATTAGGGCCCCCCTTCTGTCACCCCCCCCACGACATTTCCGCCATTCCAGGGCTTCTTTGGAGACCCGCGCCAGACGGCATTGAATCGCGGGGCCGCGATCTAGGAAAGACCGCGGCTTCACTTGCGGCCTAACAGGCGCGCCGCTCCTCACGCCCTACAATCCTCACCCAGCCTCCAGGAAATCCCCCCTCACCTCATGATAGCTTGTACCCGGCCTTATTGTCACCCTTTCAGTCCCCCCAGCATTACAGAAGTACCCCATCTGTCAGCCCTGGTCTGCATCCCACTGCCTGATCAGGCAACCATCCTTCTGTACCAACAACACACTCACCTCTCATCCCCAGCCCCCCCTAGTCTCTCCAACGAACAGAAGCTTGATCCAGGGGTCACCCGATCGCCTCTTGCAGGGGTCAGGAAGGAATTTTTTCCCTACCGGAGCGTATTGGCCTAGCGCCGCCAGGGTTTTTTGCCTTCCTCTGGACCAAGTCAGGTGAGAGGAATTAGCCAATTCCTCTCCCCATTTGCCCCTGAACTCTCCCCCCCCCCCCCGGCGCATTGGCGATCATGGCAGGTCGGCAATATTCTGCCGACACCATTTGGAGTTTGAGGCAATGCGCCGCAATACTGCCAGCCATCACCAAAAAGGCCCTAAGAACTGAGCGACTATTGAGAATCGATCATAGATCGACGGTCAGACATTTCAGCCATTTACCCCAGCTCAGGCACATATCATGTGCTCTGATCAACACAAGATCGGCAGTAAAACACTGACTAGAAATCCGCGACTTCATTCAACAAAAGGATCTAGACTGTCTCTTTATTACAGAGAGCTGGCTCACAGCCGACTGTAACACCATTCTAGGAGAACTGGTGCCAGAAAATTACCGTATCATAACGGAAAACAGAATAGGGCAAAGAGGAGGCGGCCTGGCGGTGATCCACAAGACTCATCTTACGATCACCAAACCAGTCCGCCAAAACCCTCTTCCATTCATGAAAACCCTTACTCTGCAACTGCAAGCAAGTTCAAAGGAGACCATCCACATTCTGCTCTGCTATAGGCCGCCCGGCCCAAAATCGCAGTTGCTATCATCATGGACGGATTTCTTCTCCACTTACACCCTCAACAGCAAACATCTTTTGCTGCTCGGGGATTTCAATCTCTGGGCCAACTCCTCACAAGACCCCATTGCCGACGCCTGTATTGACCACCTGGAAGGATTAGGATTGCAGCAACTAGTATGTGGGCCCTCACATGCTTCAGGTAACACACTTGATCTTATTTTCAGACAAGCTCTGGAAATAAAAATTTGGGAAAATGAAAAATTGCCATGGACAGACCACCATGCAATTATATTCAGTATTTCCACCATCCCCCCCGCAACAAAAACATCAAATCCAGTGACAACACACTGGACTAGATGTCAGAAGAAGCTCCACTCGGAACTCTTCAAAACTACTTTAAGGAAGAAAATAGAAACAACTCAGCCGCATCAAACGGCCGTGGAAACATTGGAAGCCATAAACTCGGCCATGCTACAGTCAACCGACTTGGTAGCGCCGAAACTAAGAACCCGCTTTCGGAAAAACAACCGCAGCTGGTTTAACAACCAGCTGTCGTTACTGAAGCAAGAACGCAGAAGGGCAGAATCTGCCTGGAAAAGATGTTCCTCAGAGCTAAACCTATCCATCTACAAGGCGACTACAAGAAAATACCACAAAGGAATTTTCCAAGCCAAGAAAAAGTATTTTTCGGAGGCTATCAATGGTGCCCTAAACCGCCCCCGCGAACTCTTCAAGATGGTCACCCAGACCATGAAACCAAGTTGCATTGAAGCCCCCAGTTCGGACACACAAGAATTTTGCAATGAACTATCGGATTATTTCATTAATAAAATCGAAGCAATCCGTGAAAGCATTCAGCAAAACAATTCTCCCCTCAGCCCCCCCTGCAGCCTCTCACACAGCACCCATAGTAATTCTCCTATATCAGGTAAGTTTACCCTGGAACCCATCTCCATCAAGACCACCAAGAATGTCATTTGTACTCTGCGTAATGGCACAGCGCCAAATGACATTATCCCCACAAAACTGCTGAAGGAATGCGCCTACATCCTGGCTCCTCCCATCACGCAGCTTATCAACCAGTCTTTCTTGGAGGGCATAGTGCCCTCACAGTTGAAAGAGGGTATAATCCTACCCATCATGAAGAACCCCTCCCTGGACCCCAAGGACCCACTCCACCGCCGTCCCATAACAAGCCTCAATGTACTCTCAAAGATAATGGAAAAAGTAGTGGTGCAACAGCTGGAACAGCATCTAGATACCTACAAGCTACTTGACCCATTGCAATCAGGCTTCCGTCCCGGACATGGGACGGAAACAGCATTGCTAAAAGTATGGGACGATGTTCTCAAGGCCGCAGACGAAGGAGAATCTTGTCTCCTAGTTCTGTTGGACCTAAGTGCAGCCTTCGACACTGTAGACCACAATCTGTTACTGACTCGGCTTGCTGAAGTAGCCAGAGTCGCAGAAGGCGATTTATCTTGGTTCTCCTCTTTTCTGGAAAACCGATCGCAAACAGTGAAGTTAGGACATTTTACGTCTGAAAAACGCACAGTAACATGCGGAGTCCCTCAAGGATCGCCTCTGTCACCAGTGCTGTTTAACATCTATCTTCGTCCTCTTTTTGAGATTATTAGCAGCCAAAAACTGCTCTACCATTCATATGCAGATGATACGCAACTGTATTTCCGCATCTGCAATAGACAGGATCACCACCTCAATCTAGAGACATGCCTCTCTTTGATAGAGGACTGGATGACAAAGAGTTATCTTAAACTCAATGGAGCGAAAACAGAACTTCTCCTGTTTCACGCCAAGCGCAGGAATCAACTTTCAACAACCTGGACCCCCCCCGCCTATTTTGGGCAAGCTCATCACCCCTAGCGCCAAAGTCAAAAGCCTAGGGGTCATTTTTGACTCCTTTATGACAATGGACGCACAAATAGGGTCAGTAGTCAGCGGATCTCACCATCTACTGCGCCTACTACGCAGACTCACTCCGTTCATCCCTAAAGAAGATTTAGCGGTCGTGGTGGGAACAATTGTAAACTCCAGGCTGGATTATGCAAATGCCCTTTACCTCGGCCTTCCCAAGTACCAAATCGCTCGTCTGCAAGTCGTTCAGAATACGGCCGCCAGACTTGTGACTGGGAAAAAACCCTGGGAATCCATCTCACCTTCACTGAGATCCCTTCATTGGCTGCCAGTCAAAGACAGAATTGCTTTTAAAGCCCTCTGTCTTACGCATAGATGTGTCCATGGGAATGCCCCCCTTTACTTATGCGAAATAATAAAAGCGCATAATCCCAATCGCGTTTTGCGATCCACGAATCAGAACCTACTCCAGGTTCCGAAAGCAAACTTCAAGTCCAAAGGAGAAAGAAGATTCGCGATCCAAGGTCCCAGACTATGGAACGCGTTACCAACCAGCATTCGGTTGGAGGAGAACCACCTAGCATTTAGGAAAAAGGTCAAGACTTTTCTCTTTTGATATCAAAGGAGACAGGAACAACAAGCGCCCAGAGGCGATTCAGTTCGCATGTGCCGCGCTATACAAGTTTTCATTCATTCATTCATTCATACACACAAACTGAAAAGGTACTGGAGAGGTGGGGCAGCTATTATCTTTTTACATACTGTCCCTGGTTTTACTGAGGTTGGCAACTCCGATGGGGCCCCCTAGTGGCATGGGGCCCTCGGGCAGTGCCTGAGTGTCCAGCACTGATCGGCATGCTTGGCACTTGTTGGCACACTCGGAACTGGTCTGCACTAGTCGGCATGCTCGGCACTAGTTGGCACACTCGTCACTGGTTGGCACGCTTGCAACTAGTCGGCATGCTCGGCACTGGTTGGCACGCTCTTCAGTGGTCTTCAGTTAGTCCATGATTCACCTGTGACTTAACCTGCTATGTTTGCTTTCCTATATAAGACCCAGCTTTCCTTTGACCTGCCCTTGGATTCTCGTCTACCGTTGTGCCCTCAGCCTGCGTTTGGACTCTATATCCTGATTCCTGATTGGGTACCTCACTGCCTGGCTCTGAACTGACCTTGGTTTGTATTCTGACTCTGACTTTGACTTATGTTCCTGCACCTCGCTGCTTAGCTGTTGACAACTTTTGGCTTGTATCCCGGCTTCTCTCCTGTCTTCTAATCTGGTGTCACCATATTCCTTCCTATGATGCTTATCTGGTGGTCCACAGTCACCTGTGTCTCGCAATCCAACAGATAGCGCTTGTAGGCAGGTGAAGTCTGATTTCTCCACTGCAGGTGGCGCTCGCCCGGAAGGTGGCCCTCCACCATATCATGCAACCTAAAAACACCACACCAAAACCAATTTGAGTGTTAATGGCCACAGCAGCCACTTTATTAATACAAATATAAATAACCAATATAAGCTTGTGGGAATGATGGGGGCCACAAAAATAGCATACAACATTTGAGATAGAAAGGTGGGGCCTGGTGGGACATTGGGATTTTGATGAAGGGGGGGGGGGGAGGAACCAGGGAAGGTGAAAAATAAACAGATTAAACTTGAACTATAATGCCATCTAAAATTCGGGATCAGAGTTATCCACCATGGTACGTGGCCACTAAATGTATACATGAAAGCTGCAACTAACTGAAAAACAGAGCAGCTTAAAGTGGTTGTAAACCCTTTACAACCACTTTAACCACTTAAGCCCCAGACCATTTTAGCTTGTAGCTAAAGGACCAGGCCACTTTTTGCGATTCCGCACTGCGTCGCTTTAACTGACAATTGCGCGGTCGTGTGATGTGGCTCCCAAACAAAATTGGCTTCCTTTTTCCCCACAAATAGAGCTTTCTTTTGGTGGTATTTGATCACCTCTGCGGTTTAAATATTTTGCACTATAAACAAAAATAGAGCGACAATTTTGAAAAAAATTCAATATTTTTTACTTTTTGCTATAATAAATATTCCCCAAATATATATATATAACAAAAAAAATTCCTCAGTTTAGGCCGAAATTTATTCTTCTACCCATTTTTGGTAAAAAAAAATAAGCGTTTATTGATTGGTTTGCACAAAAGTCTTTGGGCCAGACCCATGAAGCATTACGACGGCGTATCTCCGGATACGCCGCCATAATTTCAAATTTGCACCGGCGTATCTTTGTTTTGTATCCACAAAACAAGATACACCGGAATTACGCTAAGATACGACTGTCGTAAGTTTATCTTAGTTGCATATTTACGCTGGGCGCTAGGGGCGCTTCCATTGAATTTCCACGTAAAATATGCAAATGAGATAGATACGCTGATCTACGAACGTACGTACGTCCGGCGCATTCTTTTACGTCGTTTGCGTTAGTCGTTTTCCGGCGTAAAGTTACCCCTGCTGTATAGAGGCGTACTCAATGTTAAGTATGGACGTCGGGCCAGAGTCGAATTTTCCGTCGTTCAAGTCATTTGCGTAAACCGTTCGCAAATAGGGATTTGCGTAAGTTACGTTCACGTCGTTTTCATTGACTATTTTCGACGTGATTTCGCGCATGCGCACTGGGATATCTCCGCAGACGGTGCATGCGCAGTTAAAAAAAAACGTCCTTTACGTGGAGTCATAATGATTAAATCACGACCACATCTTACTTATTTTAATTGCGCGGCCTTACGCAACAATTACACTATGCTGCCGTAACTTACAGCGGAAATTCTTTGTGAATATGGATACGCCGCTGTAACTTACAGCGGCGTAGTGTAACTTAGATAAGCTACGCCAGCGGCATTTATTTGTGGATCTGGCCCATAGTGTCTACAAAAATAGGGGATCGTTTTATAGCATTTTTATTAATATTTTATTTTTTACTAGTAATGAATGAATGAATGAAAAACTTATATAGCGCAGCACATGCAAACTAAATCGCCTCTGGGCGCTCGTTGTTCCTGTCTCCTTTGATATCAAAAGAGATGAGTTTTGATCTTTCTCCTGAACGCCAAGTGATTCTCCTCCAACCGAATGCTGGTTGGTAAAGCGTTCCATAGTCTGGGGCCTTGGACCGCAAATCTTCTTTCTCCTTTGGACTTGTATTTGGCTTTCGGTATCTGTAGTAGATTTTGATTGGTGGATCGCAGAACGCGATTGGGGTTATGAGCTTTTATTTTTTCGCATTAATAATGGGGAGCATTCCCATGGATACATCTATGCGTTAGACAGAGAGCTTTAAAAGCAATTCTGTCGTTTACTGGCAGCCAGTGAAGGGATCTCAGTGAAGGTGAGATTGATTCCCAGGGTTTTTTCCCCATCACAAGTCTGGCGGCCATATTCTGAACGACCTGCAGACGAGAGATTTGGTACTTGGGGTACTGGCGGCACTCTGCGATTTTTATCATGACTGCGACACTTTTGACACATTTTTGGGACCATTGTGATCAGTTCTATAAAAATGGTTACTGTGAAAATTACTCCGGCAGTGAAGGGGTTAACCACTAGGTGGCGCTGTAGGGGTTAAGTGTTCCCTTAGGAGTGATTTTTTACTGTAGGGGGCGTGGTTTGCTGTGACACGTCACTGATCGTGTTCCCAATGACTGGGAACACGATTAGTGACAGCGTCACTAGGCAGAACGGGGAAATGTTGTGTTTACACTCTGTGAGACGATCGCCGTTATACTCGCGACGATCGAGTCTGCGGGATCCGTGGGCGCACACCAAGGAGATCACGGCGGGCGAGCGCGCATGCGCCCGCAACAACCGCTTCTTAAAGGGCACGTACAGGTACGTCCTTCTGCCTGCCCGTGCCATGCTGCAGACGTATATCTGCGTGCGGCAGGCGGCAAGCGGTTAAAACAAAAGTAAACCCCCCAAAAAAATTTACTGTCAAAAAAAAAATCCTGCAAGGAAAAGGCATAATGAGCTAGTATGCATAGCATACTAGCTCATTATGTGGCACTTACCTGAGATCCAAGCCCAAGAAGCGCTCCTCATTCCCCTCTGCCGCCATGTCCCCTCGGAGCATCTTCCTTGTATCGCCGCTCCGACGATGTGACTGCCCAGAGCGACGATGATGTCACTTCCGTGCATGCGCATAGGATCAGCACGATCCCCACGCATGGGCAGGTTTCCGGCATTATCCCATTCAGAAAACCGGCACACTCAGTGCGCCTGCACCGTTGTCTACGGCACGCACGCGCCGTAGACATCGGTGAGGTGTTTTCTGCAAATATCTCCTTAACCGGGTAGGTTAAGGAGATATTTCTTGCACCTACAGGAAAGCCTTAATCTAGGCTTACCTGTACGTGAAAGTTGTCTGGTTGGGTTTTACAATCACTTTAACCTACATGTAAGCCTAGATTAAGGCTTACCTGTAGGTGCAAGAAATATCTCCTAAGCCTCCACAGTGTAGAAGATATTTACTATAATCACGGACGCCGTAGACAATCGGCGCAGGCACACTGTAGTGTGCCGTTCCTCATTGAGGCTGTGCCGTCACTGCCGGTGATCTGACAATATGGTTCCTCCTATCGATATGGTTCCTGTCTTAACTGCGCAGGCACAATCCTTGCCAACGGAAATCACCGAACCTCCAGGGCGTCGTGGAATTTGAGTTAAGTGGCCAGTCGGCCTCACGTCCTCGCTGCGCTCGCTCAGCCTTCTGGCTCTTTTTTTAACGTCCTCCAATCCACTGGGATGTTAAGGAATGAGCCTGGATGCCGCCCGAGGTTCAGTGATTTTGGTGGGCTTCATCCGCGCCTGCGCAGTCAGGCAGGGAACCATCTTGATAGGGGAAACAGATTGACAAGACACCGGCTCCTGCACGGCCAAATCAGAGCGCCAGAGCCGCGATACGCGGAAGTAACCCCCGGGCAAGATGTCGGCGGCCCAGTGCCTGGGAGTTGAAATAAGAAAGCTGCGGGGGCTTCGATCGGAGGTGAGTCTTACATAATGAGCTAGTATGACATGCTAGTATGTCTTTGTCTTGCAGATGATGTTTTTTATTTTCCTGAGTTTTCTTCCTCTTTAACCACCTGCCTAACAGCCGCCGTTATACGGCGGCAGGTTAGATCCCCTGCGCGAGATCACTATAGATCTACGTCATCTCGCGAATCAGTCAATAGGGGCGCGTGCGTGGCGGGCGCATTCACCGCCAGGCACCCGCGATCGCTCGTTACAGAACGAGAACCGGGTGCTGTGTGTGTAAACACACAGCTCCCGGTCCTGTCAGGGGGAGAAATTACTATTTGCTGTTCATACAATGTATGAACAGCGATCTCTCATTTCCCCAAGTCAGTCCCCTCCCCCCTTCAGTTAGAACACACACAGGGAACATACTTAACCCCTTCCTCGCCCCCTAGTGTTAACCCCTTCCCTATCAGTGGCATTTTTATAGTAATCAATGCATTTTTATAGCACTGATCGCTATAAAAATGCCAATGGTCCCAAAAATGTGTCAAAAGTGTCCGAAGTGTCCGCCATAAGGTCGCAGTACCGATAAAGTTCGCTGAAAAATATTAATAAAAATGCCATAAATCTATCCCCTATTTTGTAGACGCTATAACTTTTGCACAAACCAATCAATAAACGCTTATTGCGATTTTTTTTACAAAAAATATGTAGAAGAATACGTATCGGCCTAAACTGAGGAAAACAAATTTTTTTTATATATTTTTGGGGGATATTTATTACAGAAAAAAGTAAAAAATATTGCATTTTTTTCAAAATAGTCGTTTTATTTTTGTTTATAGCGCAAAAAATTAAACTGCAGAGGTGATCAAATACCACCAAAAGAAAGCTCTATTTGTGGTAAAAAAAAAGGACGCCATTTTTGTTTGGGAGCCACGTCGCACGGCCGTGCAATTGTCAGTTAAAGCGATGCAGTGCCGAATCGCAAAAAGTGCTCTGGTCTTTAACCAGCAAAATGGTCCGGGGCTTAAGTGGTTAACCTACAGGTAAACCTGGATTAGGGCTTACCTGTAGGTGCAACAAATATATTTACTATAATCACGGGCGACGCTGTCTACAGTGCATGCGCCACAGTGGAAGTAAGACCCCTTTCACACTGGGGCGCTTTGGTGTTAAAAAAAACGCCTGTAAAGCGCCTGAAAGAAGCCTCATCTGCAATCCCAATGTGAAAGCCAGAGTGCTTTCAGAGCCCTTTCACACAGCCAGTGCCCTAAAACCGCTGGCAAAGCTGCGCTATAACCCCTGGGCAAGATGTTGGCTGCCCAGGCGTTGCAAACAGGACGGCTGCAGGGGCTTCGATCAGAGGTGAGTACTACATAATGAGCTAGTATGACATGCATACTAGCTCATTATGCCTTTGTCTTGCAGGTGGTGTTTTTTTTTTTCCTGGGTTTGCTTCCTCTTTAATGCGTTGGTGATGCAAACAATATAATCAGAGCGTGTCCCATGTTAACACATAAACCCAACACTGTGCTCTTTCTATAGCACAACATTTCTGGGACAGGATCTGACAATATTTAAACAAACTTGGAGTGGAATGTAATGTGCGCCAGATGTTTATGAATGAATTGGAGATCAAACCAACTATTTAATTAATCATTCTTAGCTCTGGCAAAATCCAGATGTTTTGTTAAAAAAAAAAAAAAAAAAAAAAACCTCTACAACATACACATTGTGGATATTATTACGGGGAGGTGGGGGGAGATTTTTCACGACTGAGAAAATAGACCCAAAGAGAACATTTGACTTTCTGCCCCTTATTATGGAATCACTAAGAAAAAATTACAAGCTTGTTTATGTAGTGTTCTTAGCATTTATGCGTGAATATTTACCAATTTATAAAATATCACCAGAAATTATTATTTTTATTTATTTTTTATTTAAAAAAAATACTTTTTTTTTGTTTTTATATATATATATATATGTTGGTAGAAAGCGAGAGAAAATCTCTCCAAAGCAAGGAAAGTCTCCCTTAACCTCCCTGGCGGTCTTCCCGTGTGTGGCACGGGGTGAGATTTTTAAGCTACGATCGGTAACCCCGTGCCACACACGGTCTTGCCTCGCTGGATGCAGAAAAGAGTTTTCTTACCTTTTCTCTGCGATCCAGCGATGAATCCCCGCAGTACACGGCGGCCGGATGTCCGCCTGATGCTGTGTGTACCTCCGATTCCCTTCCCTGCGAGCGTCGCGACATAGGGGGGGGGGAAATGTAAACAAACACTATACATACAGTACACTGTAATCTTATAGATTACAGTACTGTATGTAAAAAATACACACCCCCCTTGTCCCTAGTGGTCTGCCCTGTGCACTACATGTCCTTTTATATAATAAAAACTGTTCTTTCTCCCTGCAAACTATAGATTGTCCATAGCAACCAAAAGTGTCCCTTTATGGCAAAAATTGTTTTAGAGCAGCTAAAAAACAGCGATAATAAATCAGAATCACTTGCAGAATTTAGCGATAGCGATTTATGGGGAAATTCGTCATAAAAAAAAAAAATAATGACAGCAAAAATTCTGCAACTGAGCAAATTTCAGTGATTTTGATTTGATTACATTATTGAATAATTTTTACTATAATTATATTATTATTTGTTATAATTTTTTATAATTATTTATTATATTATCATTTTTAATAAAAAAATAAATAAAAATCATACCCGGGATGCCTATTAGACTCTTGTTTGGACAGATTTCAGTGAGTTATTCCTAAGAATTACAAGCCTACAGTATAAAACGCCAAATTCCCTTGCAAATAATGGTACCGCTTTCAGCACCTAAAATCTGAAAGAATCATACCGCCAGGGAGGTTAAAGGAGTAGTAAAGGATTTTTTTATATTTTTTTGCTGAAATGAATGTTAACAGGGTATAGAGAATATGGGCCAGATTCAGGTAGGCGAGCGGATCTTTATTCTGGAGTAACGTTCGTCATTTACGTTACTCCGGCGAAACTTTAGGAGCAAGTACTGTATTCACTAAGCACTTGCTCCTAAAGTTGCGGCGGCGTAGCGAAAATGAGCCGGCGGAATTCAAATTGGGCGGGTAGGGGGCGTGTATTATTTAAACTAGGCGCGATCCCGCGGCTAATGTACTGCGCATGCTGTCAGTGCGCATGCTCCAAATTCTGTCAGTGAACGTCAATGACGTCAATCCCCATTCACGGAAGTTTTACGCAAACGACGTTAAACTTTTTCAATTCGACGCGATGACGACGGCCATACTTAACATAGGATACTCCACCTAGGGGGCATGTTTTTCTTTACGCCGCGTATCGCTTACGGAAAAGTCGCAAAGTCACTGCGTTGGGCCCGCGTACGATCGTGAATTGCCGTCTCTCGCTGATTTACATATTCTTACCGTAAATCAGCGGGAACGCCCCCCGAGCGCCCATTTTAAAATTGCAGTTCCGATACGACGGCGAAATACAATTACGCCGCTCGTATCTGAACTCAATCCCGGCGTATCTTGTTTTCTGACTACAGAAAACAAACGCCGGCTCAAAGTGTGAGTTATGCTGGCGAATCACTGATACTCCAGAGTAACTCTACCTGAATCTGGCCCATAATAGTTAACTAATTGCTGACCGCCCGCCGTCATATTACTGCGGGACGGTGGCACTGCTACGCGGGAGCACGTAGCTCTACGTCCTCCCTGTAGAAGCTAATAGGGCGCACGCGCGTTCCCCGAGTCCCGTGTGCGTGCCCGGCAGGTACGATCGCCGCCGGGCACCTGTGATTGCTCGATACAGAGCGGAGAACGGGAGGTATGTGTGTAAACACTTACCTTTCGTTCCTGTCAGCGGGGGGAAACGCTGATCTTCTGTCCATACAATGTATGGACAGAAGATCAGTGACTTCCCCTAGTGAGGCCACCCCCCCATACAGTTAGAACACACCAGGACCACACTTAACCCCTTCCCCGCCCCCTAGTGTTAACCCCTTCACTGCCAATGGCATTTTTATAGTAATACAATGCATTTTTATAGCATTGATCGCTATAAAAATGCCAATGGTCCCAAAAATGTGTCAAAAGTGTCCGATGTGTCCGCCATAATATCGCAGTACCGAAAAAAAAACGCTGATCGCCGCCATTACTAGTAAAAAATAATAATAATAAAAATGCCATAAAACGACCCCCTTTTTTGTAAACGCTATAAATTTAGCGCAAACCAATTAATAAACGCTAATTGCGATTTTTTTAATGAAAAATATGTAGAAGAATACGTATCGGCCTAAACTGAGGAAAAAAATGTTTTTTTATATCTTTTTGGGGATTTTTATTACAGCAAAATTTTAAAAATATTGAATTTTTTTCAAAATAGTCGCTCTATTTTTGTTTATAGCGCAAAAAATAAAAACCGCAGAGATGATCAAATACCACCAAAAGAACGCTCTATTTGTGGGAAAAAAAGGACGCCAATTTTGTTTGGGAGCCACGTCGCACGACCGCGTAATTGTCAGTTAAAGCGGCGCAGTGCCGAATCACAAAAAGTGCTCTGGTCTTTGGACAGCAATATGGTCCGGGGCTAAAGTGGTTAACTGATTCCTTTTAAGAATGATTAAAAATTGATAAAAATCAATTATATAATGTGCCTGTAGTTTAGTTTCGTTTTTAGACTAGTTTCAGTTTGTTCTGTGTGTACAGAGACACACAGAACAAAAACAAACAAACACATGGCAGTGTTTGTTTTTAAAATGAATCTGATTGGTTCTGAGGAGTTTTAGACACATAGTAATCGCATCTTCTTGATCAGGGACCACAATGAAAAGCTACATTTGAGTTTTTTCATAAGGAGCCAGACAAGCAGGAAGTGTGGAGATCAGAGCAGAATTACAGCAACTTCTAAGAAAAAACGGACATGGAGGACATGAAAGCAGGACTGCTATAAGGTAAAGCAAGCTATTTAGCATTAAAAAATTCCTTTACTGATCCTTTAACCACTTAAGCCCCGGACTATTTGGCTGGTTAAAGACCAGGCCCCTTTTTGCAATTCGGCACTGCGTCGCTTTAACTGAAAATTGAGCGGTCGTGCGACGTGGCTCCCAAACAAAATTGGCATCCTCCCCCCCCCCCCCCCCCCAAAAAATAGAGATTTCTTTTGGTGGTATTTGATCACCTCTGCGGTTTTTATTTTTTTGCGCTATAAAAAAAATAGATCGTCAATTTTGAAAAAAATGCTATATTTTTTTTACTTTTTGCTATAATAAATATCCCCCAAAAATATATTTAAAAAAAATGTTTTTCCTCAGTTTAGGCCGATACGTATTCTTCTACCTTTTTTTGTTAAAAAACCCCCGCAATAACTGTTTATTGATTAGTTCGCGCAAAAGTTATAGAGTTTACAAAATAGGGGATAGTTTTATGGCATTTTTATTAATATTTTTTTTTTACTAGTAATGGTGTCAATCAACACATTTTTTCGTGACTGCGACATTATGGCGGACACATCGGACACTTTTGACACATCTTTGAGACCATTGTCATTTTCACAGCGAAAAGTGCTATAAAAATGCACTGTGAAAATGACGGGGTTAACCATTAGGGGGCGCTAAGGGGTTAAGTGTGCCCTAAGGAAGTGATTCTTACTGTAGGGGGGTGTCACGCCACTGATCGTCGTTCCCTATATCAGGGATCAGTGTCACTGCCACACAGGAGAACGGGGAAGGTGTGTTTACACTCACCTCTCCCGTTCTTCAGCTCCTGTGACCGATCACGGGACACCGGCAGCGATTGGGTCCGCGGGTCCCGCGGCACTGTCACAGAGCTTCGGACCCACGGCTGGGCTCTTAAAGGCGACGTACCTGTACATGCCTGTGCCCAGCCGTGCCATTCTATTGACATATATCGTCGGTAGGAGGTCCTTAAGTGGTTAAAGACCGGCTTATGCCGATATACGTCGGGAGAATGGCACGCGCACGCCCCTGATGCAAGCTCCGTGACCGGGCCCGCGGGACCCACGGACTCGATTTCCCCCTGGTGTCCCACGATCGTGTCACGGAGCTGCAGGACGGGGAGAACCCAGTGTAAACACAGCATGTCCCCGTTCTGCCTAATGACACAGCACTGATTGTCAGCTCCCGCGATCGTGTCACGAAGCGGCAGAAAACAAGGCATTTCAATGTTCTGCCTAGTTACAGGACACTGATCTACTGCTCCCTGTCATCGGGAGCAGTGATCAGTGACGTGTCACAGTAAGCCCAGCCCCCACACAGTTAGAATCACTTCCTAGGACACACTTAACCCTTCCTCACCCCATAGAGGTTAACCTATTCACTGCCAGTCACATTTATACAGTAATCAGTGTATTTTTATAGCACTGATCGCTGTATAAATGTGAATGGTCCAAAAATAGCGTCATAAGTGTCCGATGTGTCGTCCATAACATCGCAGTAACGATAAAAATCGCTGATCAATCGCCACCATTACTAGTAAAAAAAAATATATTAATAAAAATGCCATAAAACGATCCCCTATTTTGGAGATGCTATAACTTTTGCGCAAACCAATCAATAAACGCTTATTGCGATTTTGTTTACCAAAAATATGTAGAAGAATACGTATCGGCTTAAACTGAGGGAAAAAAAAATTATATATTTTTTTGGGGATATTTATTATAGCAAAACGTAAAAAAATATTGCTTTTTTTTCGAAATTGTCGCTTTATTTTTGTTTATAGCGCAAAGAAAAAAAAGAAAGCTCTATTTGTGGGGGAAAACACATATTAATTATTAATATTATTTTTATTACGACATTCAGAACTATGGGTACTAGTGGAACCCACTTTAGTGTAGAATGGTAGTTAGCATAAAAAAAAAATTATGGGAAATGGTTACAACATTCAGCAATGGGTACTAATGACCCCTTTAGTGTAAAATGACAGTTAGCATAAAAGAAAAAAAAAAAGTGACGTAGTTCCATAAAGGTAAAAAGACAAGTCTAGTTTTCTCTGCAGGCTATACTATATGTAGACGGAGAACCATTTGTATATTTGTAAATGGCATTTTACAGTAAAAGGTTTTCTGGGAGCACAAAATTCAAGCACTTTATTTCTCCATTGCCAAATATATTTTTGTGAGTGTAAAATTTATTTCATTAAAAACACATTTAACATGACCTTGGTCAGTACAAAACTATATACAGAGGATGAACACTATAATAAATACACACAAAAAACAACACATTCCAGCGTATTATTAACATTGTGGTACACAATTCTCCGTTCACTGGGTTTCTTTTAAGCAGACAATTCTCATGTCGGGCCTGACAAGGAATTTAAATTGGGATTTTTAAATAGACATCAAACAAATAACTTTGTGTTCATTCATTTTACAAATATAGGATTTTAGTGGCTTTTTCAAATAATAAAAAAAAAAAAAAGAATTGGGGGCTCATGCACAAGGGCACTTTTTGGCAAACAACTTAAATTGCAGGTGTATTTACATAGTTACATTGGTCCAGCTTGGAGTAATGTAAGTACCGTATATATGTAGCGGGGTCATCCTATCAGAGACTATTGATAGGTCTGAATTCCACCAGAACTTTAGCTACACCTGTAAATATGTTACGATACCTTAACCACATGTCGACCGCCCACCGTCGTTATACGGCGGGACGGTGGCACTGCTGGGCGAGAGCACGTAGCTCTACGTCCTCCCTTTAGCGGCCGCTAGGGGGCGCCCCCGCTCGTCCCCCGAGTCCTGCGCGCGTGCCCGGCGGGTGCGATCGCCGCCGGGCATGCGTCGTCGTTCGTTACAGAGCGGGGACCGGGAGCTATGTGTGTAAACACAAAGCTCTCGGTCCTGTCAGCGGGGGAAACGCTGATCTCCTGTTCATACAATGTATGAACAGAAGATCAGTGATTTCCCCTAGTGAGTCAACCCCCCCCCCCTTACAGTTAGAACACACCCAGGAACACACTTAACCCCTTCCCCGCCCCCTAGTGTTAACCCCTTCACTGCCAATGGCATTTTTATAGTAATCCAATGCATTTTTTTTTAGCATTAAAAAATGCCAATGGTCCTAAAAATTTGTCAAAAGTGTCCGATGTGTCCGCCATAATGTCTCGGTACTGAAAAAAAAATGCTGATCGCCGCCATTACTAGTAAAAAAAAAATATTAATAAAAATGCCATAAAACTACGCCCTTTTTTGTAAACGCTATAAATTTTGCGCAAACCAATCAATAAACGCTAATTGTGATTTTTTTTTACGAAAAATATGTAGAAGAATACGTATCGGCCTAAACTGAGGGAAAAAAATGTTTTTTTATATATTTTTTGGGGATATTTATTATAGCAAAATGTAAAAAAATATTGAATTTTTTTCAAAATTGTCGCTCTATTTTTGTTTATAGCGCAAAAAATAAAAACCGCAGAGATGATCAAATACCACCAAAAGAAAGCTCTATTTGTGGGAAAAAAAGGACACCAATTTTGTTTGGGAGCCACATCGCACGACCGCGCAATTGTCAGTTAAAGCGACGCAGTGCCGAATCACAAAAAGTGCTCTGGTCTTTGACCAGCAATATGGTTAAAGGAGTTATGCATTGTGGGACTGCAAGTGCCGGGAGATCTGGACTCCGTTGACTCTTCATAGAAACAGACTACCCTTCCCATAATGCCCTGCATTCTTGGAACCTGTGACACCTCCGCACAGACTTATGGGGAAGGTTATTTAACCACTTCAAGCGCCCAGAGGCGATTTAGTTTGCATGTGCCGCCCTATATACGTTTTTTATTCATTCATTCACTTAACCCCCTGACCATATTGCTGCCCAATGACCAGAGCACTTTTGTGATTCAGCACTGCGTCGCTTTAACTGACAATTGCGCGGTCGTGCAACGTGGCTCCCAAACAAAATTGGCGTCCTTTTTTCCCCACAAATAGCGCTTTCCTATGGTGGTATTTGATCACCTCTGCGGTTTTTATGTTTTGCGCTATAAACAAAAAGAGAGTGACAATTTTGAAAAAAAAAATGCAATATTTTTTACTTTTGCTATAATAAATATCGCCCAAAAATATATAAAAAAAAACATTTTTTTCCTCAGTTTAGGCCGATACCTATTCTTCTACATATTTTTCGTAAAAAAAATCCCAATAAGCGTTTATTGATTGGTTTGCCCAAAAGTTATAGTGTTTACAAAATAGGGGGTAGTTTTATGGCATTTTTATTAATATTTTTTTTACTAGTAATGGCAGCGATCAGTGATTTTTTCAGTATTGCGACATTATGGCGGACAAATCGGACACTTTTGACACATTTTTGGGACCATTGTCATTTTTATAGCGATCATTGCTATAAAAATGCTTTGGATTACTATAAAAATGCCACTGGCAGTGTAGGGGTTAGCACTAGGGGGCAGGGAAGGAGTTAAGTATGTTCCTGGGTGTGTTCTAACTGTATGGGGGGGGTGGACTCACTGGGGAAATCATTGATCTTCTGTTCATAAATTGTATGAACAGAAGATCAGCATTTCTCCCCTGACAGGACCGGGAGTTGTGTTTTTACACACAGAGCTCCCGGTCCTCGCTCTGTACCGAGCAATCGCGAGTGCCCGGCGGTGATCGCGCCCGCCGGGCACACGTACGGGACTCGGGGGCGAGCGGCGCGGGCGCACCCCTAGTGGCCACTTAAAGAGCTGACGTAGAGCTACGGGCTCTCACGCAGGAGAGCCAACCTGCCACCGTAAAACGATGGCGTGCGGTCGGCAAGTAGTTAGGGGAGGGAGGAGCTGATCTCGCTCTCTGGGGACCTGCATCTTTTCCTCTGCGGAGCTGTGGAGAGCAGCACAGCCGCGCTGTTAGGCCTGAAGCCTGGGCCTGGAGTCGCTGGGAGGCCAACCCACCAGAGGGAAGCAATACCACTGTACCTAGCTCGTGTTCCAGGAGACCGGTGAAGCCACCCAGCTGACAACTGAAACAGTGGAGGGTCTAATACCGGAGACCTTGTGCTATGGGACGGTGACTGACCAGCGCGCTTTGGAGAAGAACTCAGGCGTATCGGTCTGTTCAGGTGAGAGAGCACCTGCTCAACTTTCAGCTCTCCCCTAGAAGAGACAATCTAGTGCCACCCCACAAGCCGGAGACACATGTTGCCCTCTGACTAAGCTTCAAGGCCTTCTAAGTTGATAGTTGTTACACACAGTGACTGACGCTGACGAGCGATCAGTTCGCCACGGTTACTATTCATAATACTCTGTTTTTGACTAACTTTATCTCATCGTTTATCCCTTTTGGATTACAAATTCTAAAGTGCACCAACGGCCGCAACGTGGACTTTGGTCTCGAGACGTTCTTAGCTGTTCTGCAGAACTGCCCGCTAGGGGAAGCTCGCAAGCATAGACTGCCTACACTAGTTTAACTGAATTGGTACCATTTCTTATCTTAAATGTTTTCTGGTTATCCTTTGCTGATTCCTGCAAGGGCCCTTGCGGAATCATTATATGCCATTGTATAATTGTTATTGATTTATAATTCAAACCGTGTTTGCTTCTATCTAAGTAAAGTCATTTCTTTGGTTTGAATATATATTAATTGTGTGAAGTGTATTCTTTCCCGCTGAAGAAACGCCGCCCACAGGAGCAGGTAATATTGTTGTTGTATTGCCACTATATGCTATATATATATATATATATATATATATATATATATATATATATATATAATGTATGCCTGCTATTGTGGCCTCAGCCCAGCAGAGGTCATAATACATTTACTAGACATCTGATGTGTCAAGGGAGGGTTTGAGCCAGTTAAATAGGGGTGAGCCAAGAGTAAAGAGAGTAGATCCCAAACTTAACCAGCGGCTCCTGAGGGGGTAGTGCTACATATACTTGAGTATAAGCCAATCCGAATATAAGCTGAGGCACCTAATTTTACCACAAAAAAATGGGAAAACGTATTGATTCGAGTATAAGCCTAGGGAGTCCATCTGCATGCCTCACTGTGTCCATGTGCATGCCTCCCTGTGCCCATGCCTCATTGTGTCCATGCCTCACTGTGCCCATGCCTCACTGTGCCCATGCCTCATTGTGTCCATGCCTCACTGTGCCCATGCCTCACTGTGCCCATGCCTCACTGTGTCCATTCCTCACTCTGTCCATGCTTTATCGTGTCCATGCCTCACTGTGCCAATGCCTCATTGTGTCCATGCCTCATTGTGTCCATGCCTCACTGTGCCCATGCCTCACTGTGTCCATGCCTCATTGTGTCCATACCTCATTGTGTCCATGCCTCATTGTGCCCATGCCTCATTGTGCCCATGCCTCATTGTGCCCATGCCTCACTGTGCCCATGCCTCACTGTGTCCATGCCTTACTCAGCTATAGGTCCCCCAGACAAAAAACTTTGTACATTTATAGAGGAGAAATGGGGCTACATGTGTGCCAAGTTTCGGATCCAGGGGACCTACGACTGGCCGGTACTGGGTCCTTAAAATCACTGGAGAAATTACCATTTAACATGGGAGTCTATGGAAGGGGAGCCCGGCTTTGAAAAAACGGTGCTACCTGGCCGTAGGTCCCCTGGACATCAAACTTTGCAGACTTGGAGAGGAAGAGTGGGGCTACATGGCAAGTTTGGGGTCCAGGCGGCCTACGGCCGGCTGGTACCGGGTCCTTAAGATCCAGGAGATTAGGCGCAAAAAGGTGACTCGAGTATAAGCCGAGGGGGGCATTTTCAGCACAAAAAATTTGCTGAGAAACTTGGCTTATACTCAAGTATATACGGTATGTATGTGCAATACCTAGGGTTGCCACGTGTCTGGGTCTTGAATCGCGTGTCCGGTTTTAAGTCCGCCTGAAAACCAGACACATTATTCAGACCAGATCGTGGCTCCCTAAGATGGCTGGAGAGAGGCTTAGGCATTCTCCTCCCTCCAACCTGGAAGGGGCGTTAGAGAGCTGACACTAAGACTGAGCACTCTCAGTCTCAGGGCGGCACTGCAGGGGAGTAGGGATGAGCCGAACATACCCGCGTTCGGTTTTTGTGCACCAGAACGTTCAAACAGACCGCGGGTTCGCACGAACATTTAGAACCCCATTGAAGTCTATGGGACTCGAACGTTCGA
The DNA here is from genome assembly GCA_029574335.1 of Rana kukunoris. NCBI lineage: Eukaryota > Metazoa > Chordata > Amphibia > Anura > Ranidae > Rana > Rana kukunoris. The sequence goes on along the minus strand of CM056049.1, from coordinate 30,337,243 downwards.
ATTTAAAAATGATCATTTTAAAGGCCAATATTCAATCTAATGTTGGAAAACGTCTTTCAGAACCCGGGTCTTGCCCCAGGGAACATGTATCAATGGAAAAAAGAGTTTTAAAAACGGCCGTTTTTTCCGGAGCAGCCATTTTAATGATGCTTAAAGTGAAAAAAAAAATGAAAAATGTCTTTAAATATTGTACCTGCTGGGTGTCTATAGTAGTGGCACGTGTTTATAAATGTCCCTGCACAACATGAGAGGACTATAAAAAAAAAGTAATTTAATACTGCTTGCGCAAGTTCTGTGTGGCAACAATATGTTGAATATTTTAGCGGTGGTAATGATCCCTCTCCATTTTAGCCAGTAATGATCCCTCTCCTTAATAGCACGTACACGTGGATCCTTACGCAGGCTTTGCAGGATCAGGGAGGCCATGCAGCGTAGGTTTGCAGAGGCATTTGGGCACAGTCCTCTGGGTCACTGAGGACGAAAGGATCCACAGGCACCTCACCCCAGCCACGTAAAAGTCCACATGTTCCTTGGGACTGTAAATGATCCCTTGAAGACTGCTGCTGCTGATGCTGAGTGCTAGGCTCCACCTCCATGCTGCTGATACAATCCTCCTCCTCCTCCTCCTCCTCCTCTTCCTGTGTGCTAGGTGGGCAAGCAGGACCACTGTCTGGGTAAAGGGGGCCTTGAGAGGTAAGGAAGTCCTCTTCCTCCCTCTGTTCTGCCTCAAGGGCCCTGGGCCCTGTCCATTATTCCATGTAGCGTGTGCTCCAACATGTGAATAAGAGGCACAGTCTCACTGATGCATGCACTGTCACTGCTCACCATCCTCGTGGCCTCCTCAAATGGTGACAGGACAGTGCATGCATCCCTGATCATGCACTGCGTGTGCAGCCGCTGCAGCATGGCCAACGTAGAGTTCCATCTGGTGGGCATGTCACAGATTAGGCGGCTCTTGGGCAGGTTGTATTCCCTTTGGAGGTCTGTAAGCCGAGCAGTGGCATTATATGACCTCCGGAAATGCACACAGACTTTCCTGGCCTGCTTCAGGACATACTGTAAGCCCGGGTCCCTGCCCAAGAACCGCTGCACCACCAAATTCAGGACATGCGCAAAACAGGGCACATGGGTGAGTTTTCCCTGTCGCAGGGCAGAGAGGAGGTTGGTGCCATTATCGCTGACCACCATTCCAGACTTCAGCTGGCGTGGCGTCAACCACCTCTGAGCCTGCCCCTGCAGAGCTGACACAACCTCTTCCCCAGTGTGGCTCCTGTCTCCCAAGCACACCAGCTCTAGCACCGCATGGCATCTCTTGGCCTGCATTCCTGCGTAGCCCCTCGTATGCCTACGGAGCACGGCTGGTTCTGAGAAAACATCACCACAGGAAAAGTGTTGCCTATAGTTTTGCTTTAAGCACAGATATAGCCATGCCAATGGTGCAGCAGAAAACACATAGCACAGTGAGGAAGGTTTGTGGTCCAGGATGATAGGACAGTAAAAATTAGTAGCAGCTTGCGTTACACTAACAGTGTAGCGCAAGCCAGCAGGGACTCTTTCCGTGCTGCCCCCCTACAAAGTGCTGCCCTAGGCCTGGGCCTTGTTGGCCTAGGCCAGGATACAGCATTAGTAAGGGGGCACTCTAAAGAGGACACCTGATGTAAGGGGGCACTCTAAAGAGGACACCTGATGTAAGGGGATACTCTAAAGAGGACACCTGATGTAAGGGGACTTTGACAGTGACACCTACTGTAAGACACACTACTGGGGACACCAGATGTATAAGGGGAAACTGATAGGGACACAAGATGTAAGAGGGCACTCTGATGGGGACACCAGATGTATCAGTGAGAAAAGTAATACCCCATTGTTGGTGTCAGTGGGAAAAATTGTGCCCTGTTTTGGGTATCAGAGGGAGGAATAGTGCTCCTTCGTTGGTGTCAGTGAGAGGAATAGCGTCCTAGTTCTATTTTTCTGTATGTCTGACATCTTGTCTCATTACATTTTTTTTTTTTAACCTCCCTGGCGGTATGATTCTTTCAGATTTTAGGTGCTGAAAGCGGTACCATTATTTGCAAGGAAATTTGGTGTTTTATACTATAGGCTTGTAATTCTTAGGAATAACTCACTTAAATCTGATAAAACAAGAGTCTAATAGGCATCCCAGGTATGACATTTAAAAAAAATATATATATAAATTATAATATAATAAATAATTATAAATAATTATAACAAATAATAATATAATTATAGTAAAAATTATTCAATAATGTAATCAAATCAAAATCACAGAAATTTGCTCAGTTGCAGAATTGTCGCTGTCATTTTATTTTATTTTTTTTATGACCAATTTCCCTAAAAATCGCTATCGCTCAATTCTGCAAATTATTCTGATTTATTATTGCTGTTTTTTTAGCTGATCTAAAACCATTTTTGACATAAAGGGACACTTTTGGTTGCTATGGGCAGTTTACAGGCAGAAAGAACAGTTTTTATTATATAAAAGGACATGTAGAACACTGGGCAGACCACTAGGGACATGGGGGGGGGTGTATTTTTTACATACAGTACTGTAATCTTTAAGATTACAGTGTACTGTATGTATAGTGTTTGTTTACTTTTTTGAATATGGCGCCGTTCTCCGCCCCCGTGCGTCGTAACGTCGCAGGGAACGGAGATCGGCGGCACACGGGGACACTGTGTGAATCGAGCGAGGACCCGCTCGCTCACATAGCGTGGATGTATCGCAGGATCCAGGAACAGGGTAAGTAAACCCTGCCTGTGGATTCAGCGAGGCGAGCCTAAGTCTGACTCGGGGGTTACCGATCGCAGCACAGAAATCTAACCCCGAGTCAGACTCGGGAATACCGCCAGGGGGGTTAATCTATTGCAACATTTCTTACCTGGAGACCCCCAACTCCCTGTTACCTGCTGACATCACTTAGGGATTGATTCATAAAGAATTTGTGAAAATGCATTCATTGTATAAATGGGGCAAAACAAATGTAAATAGGCTCTATTTGTGCTGTTTAACCACTTACAGTACTTACTGGGTACTTATACCTCTTCCTGCCCAGGACCATTTTTAGCTTTCAGCGCTCTCACACTTTGAATGACAATTGCGCAGTCATGTTATACAATACCCAATTTACAATTTTATCATTTTTTTTCACACAAATAGAGCTTTCTTTTGGTGGTATTTAATCACCACTGTTTTTTTGCTAACAGACCAATCATTTTGAAAAAAACATACAAAACGTTTTTCATACTTTGTTATAAAATTTTGCAAATGGGTAATTTTTCTTCTTTACTGATGGGCACTGATAGGCTGCACTGATCAGGAGGCACTGATGAGGCTGCACTGATAGGCACTGATGAGGCTGCACTGATGGGTACTGATAGGCAGCACAGAGAGGTGGCACTGATAGGCATTGCTAGTTGGCACTAATAAGTGACAGATATGATAAGACACTGATAGGCACTGATTGGCAACACTAATGAGCACCCAAGGCCCTTTGAAGGAATTTGGGGGCCCCAAGCAAAATGGACATGGAGGCCCCCCAACTTCTTAAGGACGGTTTGCAGGTGCTATTTTTAACGCTACATCGCTTGCAATACGCTCCAGTGCGAAAGGGGTCTTATTGCTTCTTTTTTGAATCAGGTAATATTTATTAAAGCTTTTTGCAAAAATGTACAAAGCAGAGAAAAGACTCTAGTATAGAGTCTCCTGTACCGCACGGACTGCAGGAAAAAGGGTGCAGCTTAAAGGACGCGGCGGCGAGGCACCGGTGAAGCTGAAGTTTTGTTTTTTAGTTTTGTGTAATTTGTGTGTATCCACAGTATCCCCATTACATAAAGACAGATGCTTCTGCTAAAAATCCTTCCTGCTGGGCCTCTTCAAGCCGCTGGACACTGTGGCCCGCCCTGCTGGGGCCCCAGGTCAGATTGGGGCCCCAAGCAATTGCTTGTTTTGCCTGTCTTTTTGTGACAGGCCTGTGGGCACCTCTAGGTGGCACTGGCAAAGCTCCCAACTGTCCCTGATTTCGAGGGACTGTCCCTGTTTTGGAGCAATGTCCCTCTGTCCCTATTTTCTCCTCATTTGTCCCTCATTTTGGTCTGATCTATATAGATGTGTATACAAAAGGCACTTTTTATCTATCAAAAAGTGCTTTCCAGCACTAAACCTTTCATCTGATTTAGAAATTGCTGCATTTGTACATTCTAAAAGCCAATATAAAGGAATAATAGTGGTAAAAAAAACACTTGTGGGTTTAACTAATCTTGTTTTTTTGTACAATTCTCCTCTAAGGGGGCGTGGCCAGGGGTGTGTCCAATGCCTGAATACTTTTGCTGATAGGTGTCCCTCATTCCCATCTCAAAAAGTTGGGAGATATGCACTGGTGGGCACTGATTGGCGGCACTGATAGGTGCCACTGATGGGCACCGATTAGTAGAAATGATGGCCAGTAAAAACGGATTTCTTCTTTTCTTCATGCTGACAGCGTGACAGGAAAAAAAAGCTGATTACCGGCTTTTGTTTACTTTCCTGATTAGCTGTGATTGGCTGACAGCTGATCATGTGGTAAAGGACCCCCCACGATTGGCCCTTTACCCCGATCTATGATCAGCTGAGTCCCAAGGACTCGGCCATCACAGAGTGAGACGCCCGTGTGACCCCCTAGGGTGCGGGCAACGCGAGAACAGGAGGAAGTCCATGTGCGCCCTCCTGGCAAAGGAAGCCCGCACTTTTGGCTATAGTGACAAGTAAAAAGTAAACAATTGATTGTAAATAAAAAATATCTAAATTTGGTCACTAGATGGAGCCAAGTATAATAAAAATGCCCCGAGCCCATCCTATTTTGAAGCCTATTAGGTGCTTCAAAAAAAACATCCCACTGCTGTAATTCATGCGCCTGGCATCCTGAAACGGGCCAGACACATGGATAGGAGGTTGGCTGTGGATAGAGGGGGCGGCCCCCCGGCACCCCTTATGGACAGGCTGTCACTGAGTCAAATACTACTCAAGCTCAATCATGGAGGCCATACCCCTCAACTTTTTGAGATGGTAATGAGGAACACCTATCAGAAAAAGTATGCAGGCATAGGACACACACCCTTACCACGCCCCCTTAAAGGAGAATTGTACAAAAAAAACAAGATTGGTTAAACCCACAAGTGCTTTTTTTTTTACCACTACTATTTGTTTATATTGGATTTTGGACTTTTCAAATCCAGAAATTTAGAAATCAGATGGAAGGTTTAGCACTGGAAAACAGTTTTTGACAGATAAAATGTGCATTTTATATACAACTATATAAATCAGACCAAAATGAGGGACAAATGGGGAGGAATGAGGGACAGAGGGACATTGCTCCAAATCAAGGACAGTTGGGAGCTTTGCCTGTGCCACCAATAAGTGCCCATCAGTGCCTTATCATATCTTTCACTTATTAGTGCCATCTAGCAGTGCCTATCAGTGCCACCTCTCTGTGCTACCCATCAGTGCCCAACAGCGCCACCTATCAGTTCCTATCAGTGCAGCCTCATCACTGCCTCCTGATCAGTGCCCACCAGTGCCGCCCCATCAGTGCCATCTCTCTGTGCTACCTATCAGTGCCCATCAGCGCCACCTATCAGTTCCTATCAGTGTAGCGTCATCACTGCCTCCTGATCAGTGCCTCCTGATCAGTGCCCACCAGTGCCGCCCCATCAGTGCCACCTATCAGTGCAGCCTATCAGTGAAGAAGAAAAAATACCTGTTTGCAAAATTTTACAACAAAATCTGAAAAACATTTTATTTATTTTTTCAAGGAGGAGTTTTTTTGGGAGGTATGATGGAGGCTTAGCATCAAATGTGGCCATTACCTAGGGTGGTCTGCATGCAAAAATACCACCCACTCCTATAGACTGATGTCATCAAGGCCAGGGGCGACTCTCTAATCAGGCAAATTAGGAGGCCGCCTAAGGCTTTGCACTCACAGGGGCCTTGCGGCCATCTAATTTGCCTGTGCTTGATCACTAATATGGACTGACCAACTGGCTCCAGGGGCCATCTGTAAAAGGTGCACCGGGCGGGCCGCAAGTCCATGTGGGCTCCTTCAGCCCGCGCCGTTCATCTGGCCAGCTGCCTTTTAGGGGTCAGGAGTCGGGCCAGGCGATTGAAACTATCCAGCTGCCCTATGACTGTCTGTGAAGGGGAAGTAGGCGCTCCAGTGGACGGATCCCATCCCAGCGCTTGCTGGAGCCTGGCTGACTGCCCAGAGGGAAAGTGAGTGCCCGGCCGTGCAGCCCTCACAAAGCCTAGAGCTGCCTCTGATCAAGGCATTTTGATATTTGCATAACTCCTCCCAAGTGACCGCCCACTGCTGAGGGTACAGAGGGGTACTGATATTTTTAGGAAGCTACGTATAGCACCTTGTTGGCCCCTCCCATTAGCCATGATCTACCTACATTCCATAGAGAAGCACATTACTAGGTCTAAAATAAGCTATGTAATAAAAACAGAAATGCTTTAACAGACCAGAAGGGATCAAAACAGGGTTAGGGTGTACACACACTTTAATTTAGCTCGGGTGAATGAGGCCCAGCTGTTCCAAGTCACATGACCCGCTCTTGCCTCTGCAATCAGAACTTCCCCGGCTCGCTGTGCAGAATGGTTTAATGATTAACTTATATTGTCGGTGATCAGTGGCAGCAGGAGCCCACGTCCCCTTATCTCTCAGACATGATCATGTCACGGTGACTTTTTATTTGTTGAACAGTCCTTTAGCTACACTCGCTGGAGATTGTGAGCGCAAACAAGAGATTTATTGATTACGAAAGAAAAATCTGAGATTGTTAATAGTATTATTAACTGCAGTATAAAGTCCCGTTCCACTAGGACAATAATCGCCTATTTTACCGGGAGAATAATCATCGCCTTTACTGCTAAAATTATACGCTTCATTTTATCCTCCGTGATAACCAATATCCATCATATGGAGGAGCTCTATGTAAACAAGTCCACTTGCATTTATGTCGGATGATATATGCACAATTGTTTATTAGTTGGGCCAAACAACCCTCAGCGCGGTTCAGTTTTTTCAAAATTGTCGCTCTTTCTTTTTTTTTTTTTTACCGCACAAAAATAAAAACCGCAGAGGTGATCAAATACCACCAAAAGAAAGCTCTATTTGTGGGGGTAAAAAGGACGTCAATTTTGTTTGGGTACAACATTGCACGACCTTGCAATTGTCAATTAAAGCGATGCAGTGCCATATCGCAAAAAATGGCCTGGTCATTAAGGGGGAAAATCTTCGGTCCTTAAAGCGGATCTCCACCCTAAAGTGAAGATCCGCTGATCGGAACCCTCCCCCCTCCGGTGTCACATTTGACACCTTTCAGGGGGAGGGGGGTGCAGATACCTGTCCAAAGACAGGTATCTGCACCCACTTCCGGCCCGCAGTCTCGGGCAAAAGTCAGGTTTTTCCCGTTGTGTGCTGGGAACTCTCGGCTCCCAGCACACAGCGGGAGCCAATCGGCAGGCACAGCGCGACTCGCGAATGCGCCGTAGGGAACCGGGCAGTGAAGCCGCAGCGCTTCACTTCCTGGTTCCCTCACCGTGGAGGGAGGGGGGAGCAGCAGAGAGACGAGCGAACGCTCGTCCTCTGCTGCGGACGCCGCTGGACTCCAGGACAGGTAAGTGTCCTATTTTTAAAAGTCAGCAGCTGCAGTATTTGTAGCTGCTGGCTTTTAAAAAAACATTTTTAATGGGCCATCCGCTTTAAGTGGTTAAATACAGTGCCTGGGTGGTCCCCTTAGTCTGCCTGTAAAGTGGCGCATCTGTACCATATATAGAACCTGCAGCAGCAAAACTGACATTTATAAAGAAAAAAATAAGGTTATAAATTGCCGGGAATACAATAATAATACAATAATAAAATATTCCGGTAGGGTTGTCCCGATACCGATACTAGTATCGGTATCGGGACCGATACCGAGTATTTGCGCGAGTACTTGTACTCGCGCAAATACTCCCGATGCCTGATAGAATACTTTTTTCTTTTTCAAGTGCGGGTGGAGAGGGGTGGAGAGGGGGTGGAATGCAGGTGGAGAGGGAGCGGAGAGCGGAGCAGAGCAGTCCTCGTATGGGGGAGAGGAGAGCTGCTGCCGCCGCCTTGGACAAAGCCAAGTCAATCCCAACCCTCCTCCCGCCGCTGCCAAATCCCTACATCTAGTTAGGAGGAACACAACAGCTGTCATTTGCATTTGAATAGCTGTGTTCCCCCGCCGCGCCGACATGTATAGCCCCTCCCCCTTGCCCGGGCACTTTGATTGACAGATCATCCGTCCGACGGGTGATCTGTCTATCAAAGTTTCTGGGCAAGGGGGAGGGGCTATACATGTTGGCGCGGCTATACATGTCAGCGCGGCGGGGGAACACAGCTATTCAAATGCAAATGACAGCTGTTGTGTTCCTCCGGCGCATAGTAACTAGATGTCGGGACTCGGCAGCGGCGGGAGGAGGGGGGGGGACTTGGCTTTGTCTTAGGGGACACAAGGCTGCATTAGGGACATGGCTGAATTGAGGGACATGGCTGCTGAATTGAGGGACATGGCTGCTGCATTAGGGACATGGCTGCTGAATTGAGGGACATGGCTGCTGAATTGAGGGACATGGCTGCTGAATTGAGGGACATGGCTGCTGCATTAGGGACATGGCTGCTGAATTGAGGGACATGGCTGCTGCATTAGGGACATGGCTGCTGCATTAGGGACATGGCTGCTGAATTGAGGGACATGGCTGCTGCATGAGGGACATGGCTGCTGAATTGGGGGACATGGCTGCTGAATTGAGGGACATGGCTGCTGAATTGAGGGACATGGCTGCTGAATTGAGGGACACGGCTGCTGATTTTAGGGACATGGCTGAATTTAGGGACATGGCTGAATTAAGGGACACAAGGCTGCATTTGGGGACACAAGGCTGCATTTGGAGACACGTGGCTGCAGTTGAAAAAAAAGTATCGGTAATCGGTATCGGCGAGTACATGAAAAAAAGTATCAGTACTTGTACTCGGTCCTAAAAAAGTGGTATCGGAACAACCCTAATTTCCGGTAATAGAAAATGTTTTCAAAAAAGCGGCATGGGGTCGTACCCCCTCCCCCAAAAATACCAGGCCCTTCTAGGATGGAATTTAAGGGAAACCCCATGCAAAAAATGTTTTAAGAAAAGGCGTGGTGTCCCCCCCAAAATCCATACCAGATCCTTATCTGAGCATGCAGCCTGGTAGGTCAGAAAAGGGCCTCTTCCTGACAACCCTGGGCTGTGGTTGTGGGGATCTGTGGGCCAGGATCCCCAAGTGCATGGGGGCCCCATACTAATCTTGCTTTACATCATATTTGCTAACTGTCCTGGATTTACGGGCACAGTCACATTTTTTACTAAGCTGTCCCGGCATGGCCGTGTCTCGGGTAGCACCCCGACACTTGCACTGTACCCTTCTGATCCCAGTATTGTGCCCTCCTGATACTGTACTAAATATTGTACACAGTGGTTATGTAGCCAGTGGCGTATCTAGGGTATGGCAGCCATGGAAAGTGCCATGGGCGCCATTTGAAAGGGGCGCTGTTGAGTGGCTGGACAGCAAGGCATTTACCAGGGTCTCTTCCTCCCTCCTCCCAAGCATCCTCCCAAGGCAGGATCTCCTTTTCAGCACCTTTGCTAATGGACAATGGCAGCGATATCGCCTGTTGCGTTTAGCCACTTTCCTCCCCGAGTTCTCCCATTTTAACTGGTCAGATTGGCAGAGCACAAAGAAGAAGGAACATCAGATTCTCCCTCTCCTCTGTGAAAACCAAGGCCTTAAGTGATGGAGATTTCATCACTTCCAGTATTGGTTCTGCATTTACCTGGCCTTGGAGGGCAGAGGAGGGATCAGGGGTCTAATAAACCCCAGATTTATGCATAAAGAGGATATGTCACTACCCAAGGTATCACAAGGGATGATAAATATCACTCGTTTTTTTAGCTGTTTTTTTTTGTTAAGGTTATCTGAAAGATGGGTTTCAAATGTTTCGACAGGGGGCGCAGTTTCAGTTTTTGCCATAGGCGTCATTTACACTAGATACGCCTCTGTATGTAGCACTACCCCTGGAGGAGCTGCTGATTGTTTTGGGTGGCACATTTACCTTGTGGCTCTTCCGAATTCCTAGGGGTATATGGTGCATATAGCAGTAGTAAAGGAATGTCTGCAACAAGTGTCTTTGCTGTGCTCTTTATTACCCAGCCGGGTAAAAACAATGAACTGGTGATGAAAAGAATAGAGTTTGCAAGAAGAAGGAGAACAGCAGATTCAGGCGTAGTATTTGGAACAGTCCTGCTCCCATAAGTAACACTTTCCATACCACTCCTGCTTGAGTGGGCTTAGCGTACCCGGACAGGCCTCTCTCACTGATCTGGCAGCCGGAGTATCATTCGAACCATTGTAGGATAAAGTCTCTGCCACAGACCCTCCTGAAATGAACTTGGACTTGAGGAAAATTCTCTACCACAGACCCTCCTGAAATGGACGTCATGGAGATACCTCTGCCTCAGGCCCTCTCTGATTGCACATACGGATACTGTGAATTACACCTGGATCTCCTTCTTAACGTCGCCCAGGTACCGACTGACAGGTGATCAATCCTTCAATGTCCGGCTACCTTGATCCCCGGTGTTTTGTCTAAATACTTTTGGATCGCCAGCCTCTCAATGGCGCTCTTTGGATGGACTCCCCAGCGAACAGCTATACCACTTGGTATCCTCAAAAGTGGGAACCCAGTCGATCACTGGATCCCCGTCGCTGCTCAAATGTTCTGGACTAGCATGGTCCCGGAACCAGGAACACTGTGCGGCACGCACGCCCCGGCCAGGTAGGCCATAACGGTGCCCTGATGTGGTCACACTAAAAGGTGGGTGCCACACTGGAAGAAGACCCAGACTCAAGGGCGTCTGTTCCATAAGTACCCTCTCCCAGCATGCCCATCGAAGAGACTCCCTCCTGATTGGCTGCTGGTAAAGGACACCCAAGCCTTAACTCCACTGCTGCCACCTGTTGTCCCAGGGTGGGATAACACCCCAGTAACAACAGAATGAGCCCACAGTACAGCCAAGCTAAAACAGAGACCCTAACCAAACATTGTAAGTGGAATCAGAGTCATTAGCACTCTGATCATCCTCTGAATTTCAATAGGAAGTAACCAGGCGCTACAGTTAAATAGTTACATAGTTAGTCAGGTTGAAAAAAGAGTCCATCCAGTTCAACCACAAAAAATAAATAAATAAAATAAAAAATATCATACAATCCCATATACCCAATTCTATACCAACAATTGATCCAGAGGAAGGCAAACAAAAAAAAAACAACAACAACAGAACATCCAATTTGCTACAACAGGGTAAAAAATTCCTTTATGATCCCCCGAGAGACAATCGGAATTTCCCCGGATCAGCTTTACCTATTAATGTCAGTACCCAGTTATATTATATACATTTAGGAAAGTATCCAGGCCTTTCTTAAAGCAATCTACTGAGCTGGCCAGAACCACCTCAGTGGAACCTTGAATTACGAGTATAATCCATTCCAGGAGAATGCTTGTAACCCAAAGCACTCGCATATCAAAGCTAGTTTCCCCATAGAAGTCAATAGAAATGAAAATGATTTGTCCCGCAGTGACTTCTATGGCATGCAATACTGAATGTGGCCAGAGGTGGGGAGCACCGGAGAGACTCTGAGACTGTTCGTGTGCATTTGGAAAACCCCGGAAAGACTCGGGAACGGAGTATTTGCGAGTATCTCCGAGTATTTTCGAACAGCTCAGATTGGCTTCTGTGTCGCTGCACCTCTGGCCAAATGCGGTTTTGCACACTGCAGAGGCTTGAATACTGCTCATTTTGCAAGGCAACACTCGCCAAACGAGTCAGGATTTTTTTTTAAAGATTGCTCGTATTGTAAAACGCTCGTTAACCGTGTTACTCGCAATCCGAGGTTCCACTGTATATGTTAAATACTATCAGCTATTTATACTTTAATTTTTGAGAGTAGGTGTTTAAATTGGGGCAGGCCGGTAGGGGCCCCAGTGCATTATTTTGCCCAGGATGTTATTAAGACAGTCCTGTTGTCACTGCCAGCTTCAATACCCATTGAGGCGATCAGGTGAACCAATGTTCCTTCAACTTCTCCTGCTCTCACAACTGGGATAGTTTACCGCAGTCCCGGTCTCCACAGGGGAAAAGGAGAGCCTGGCAACAGACAGAAGACTGAAAAAACACACATAACAAGGTCCGGATGGCAAATACCATTCACATACAGGTTGTCATGCGATAAGTGTCTCTTGGGTGGGTAAGTAAACTGGTCAATATTTCCTGACAATCGATATGTGAATGGCCCCCAGGGAAAATAAGTCACTCGTTGATCATGCAGGTACCATCATGGTGTAAACTATTACTTGATTCAGTCCTGATGGAGAATTAGTGATTGGAAATCATCCAGTAGTAGTATTATCCTGGGATAAAAAACTGGAGCACTGGTTCCAGTTTCTGGTCCAACATTCACGGAATCTCCCATACAGCTTGGCTTCCTCTTTCTTTAAATCAACAGTTTTAGTGCAATTCATTTTGATCCTAAGGTATTGACTAGGGTTGTCCCGATACCGATAATAGTATCGGTATCGGGACCGATGCCGAGTATTTGCGCGAGTACTTGTACTCGCGCAAATACTCCCGATGCTTGAATAGAATACTTCACCACCCCCCCCCCCCCCCGCCGCATACCGCCGCGATAATCGCCGTGCAATACAGCGGGCATTACAAGTTTTCGTTTGTATACTTGTAATGCCCGCTACGCCATCTATAGACACTCCCCTTCTCTGGATTGGACGGATCTGTCCAATCGCGAGCAAGGGGGAGTGTCTATGCACGGATCCGTGTGTATAGACACTCCCCCTTGCTCACGATTGGACGGATCCATCCAATCTAGAGAAGGGGAGTGTCTATAGATTGTTTGGCTTGTAATGCCCGCTGTATTTTGCACGGGGATTAACGGGCATGGCTGCAATATGTGGGGGACATGACATGGCTGCAATATGTGGGGGACATGACATGGCTGCAATATGTGGGGGACATGACATGGCTGCAATATGTGGGGGACATGACATGACTGCAATATGTGGGGGACAGGACATGGCTGCAATATGTGGGGGACAGGACATGGCTGCAATATGTGGGGGGACATAGCTGCAATATGTGGGGGGACATGGCTGCAATATGTGGGGGGACATGGCTGCATTTGGGGACACATTAAAAAAAGTATCGTTATTGGCGAGTACATGGAAAAAAGTATCGGTACTTGTACTCGGTCCTAAAAAAGAGGCATCGGGACAACCCTAGTATTGACCCACTGGGATACTATTTTTAAGCCAAGGAGGATGGTGGCTATCAGTCCTTAGAAGTGTGTTAGCCGCAGTTTCCTTGCAGAAGATGCATGTACACCGTTTGCCATTCTCAATGGCAAATCCAAAGATCAGGGAATAATATTTGTGTGCTATCAAAGGTGTAAGTTGGATGTATATTACGATAATTACTGTTAGCTGGTCTACACATTTATTCAGGTCAGCAATGTCGCCTCTCCACAAAATAAACACGTCGTCAATGTATCTTAAACACGTATGTACATGGTACAGGTACATTAGCGACGTGAATACCTCTTCTTTCTCCCAAAGGCCCAAATGCAAGCAGGCATACGCGGGCACCCATGCTGCCCCCATTGGGGTTCCTCTGTTTTGCTGATAGTAGTGCGAAGAGAATTGAAAAAAGTTGTTCGATAGGGCAAGACCATTGTTGTAACGACTGGAAGTCCAAGATAAATGGCCTAAGGATTACAACCAGCTTAACTCCCTCACCAAAAATTGTACTAGGTATCTTCAAATTCAACATGCCCTGGAAGCCCATACCCGCAATTCTCTACTTCAGTATGTCCCTGGCATGCTCATAAGTAATATTGTACTTTAACATCCAGAAAAAAAAGGTTTGCTTTTGCACATTTATGCAACCCTTATGTCTGTATTTACTGCTTTCACCTTGCTACTATGTAGATCTAATTGGGAGGGGAATCCGGGCAGCACAGTGGCTAAGTGGTTAGTACTTCTGCCTAGCAGCAATAGTGGGTATTGCTCACCCGGATAGGCCCCTCTCACTGGCCAAGCAGCCGGGATGATGCATGGACAAAAATAATAGAATACAGTCTCTGCCACAGACCTTTCTTTGAAAGTAGAAATAAACTGTTCCAGAATCCTCTGCCACAGGATTTAGTACCCGGATTCGTACAGTTTAGAGCCTTTAAGCAGACCCGGCAACACTGTAAGGAATCATAGAATACGGTGCATCCTCCAATGAAGTTACCAGGCCTCTCCCGAGATACCAGCCTTCCACTTGGTCCTCCCAGAACAGGTCCTCCCCTGGTTTCCTCCATTAGGTGGCTTCCTCCTGCAGGACGGACAGCATAGGACCACCTTCAAAGTGCAGGCCCCAGTCAAGGAACTGGGCCTACCTGGCGGAAATGAAGCCTCGGGCCAACGTGGTCCCGGAGCTGAAACATACCTCGAGCCAGGAGGGCCACGAGGCAAAAGGACCCAAGAAAATGACGGCTGCCCCTTAAAGGGGTTGTAAAGGTAAACGTTTTTTTACCTTAATGCATCCCATGCATTAAGATAAAAAAACATCTGACAGCACTGCCCCCCTGAGCCCCCGTTTTACTTACCTCACCCCTCGAAAGTCCAGTGCCCGTGCTGGTCATCTTGTTCAGTTCCCAGCCTGGCCGTTGATTGGCTAGGCTGGGCGGATTGATAGCAGCGCAGCCATTGGCTGGCGCTGCTGTCAATCACAGCGGATGACGTGGTGCACCGGGGGCGGGGCCAAGTGATACAGTCGGCAGCTATGGCCGCCGCTGTAATACGGGAGCAAGCTCCCAAAAGCTTTCCACCGTGCGAGCTCGCTCGCATGAAGGTAGAAAGCTTTTGCGAGGAGGAGCTGAGACAGC
Organism: Rana kukunoris; assembly: GCA_029574335.1. Taxonomy (NCBI): domain Eukaryota; kingdom Metazoa; phylum Chordata; class Amphibia; order Anura; family Ranidae; genus Rana; species Rana kukunoris. The sequence goes on along the minus strand of CM056049.1, from coordinate 30,322,190 downwards.
CACCGAGGGACCCCAGAAGACAGCTTTCAGGGACACTCTGTGCAAAACGATCTGCACAGTGGAGGTAAGTATAACATGTTTGTTATTTAAAAAAAAAAAATTCTGACTTTAGTGTCCCTTTAAGTATCCTTCCCCAGCATGCCCAGCGGGGAGACCACTACCACTGGGCTGTTCCCGGGGAAAAACACACAATACACTCTGGCCTGCCAGTGTTCCAACATTGGCCTGTGGTGGTAACGCCACCTACAGGCAAACAATGGGAAAACCCTCCAAGCACAGCCATAGCCGGAACAGAGGCTGATTTAGCCTTAATCATCAAAGTCTGAGCCAAACTACCAGCTCAGACACCCACTAAATTTGGACATAGCGCCTGGTCATCAGGAGCAGGGCCCTACACTTACAACGATGGTCACTATAAAGAAAATCCCTTGCGCTGATAGCATACCTCCCAACCGTCCCGGATTGCGCGGGACTGTTGGTAAATCCTGCGGTCCCGCGATCACGGCAAAAGTCCCGCGTTCAGCGGTAAACGGTAAACCCCCCCCGCTCAACAACTCCGCTCAACAGAACCCCCCCCCGCTCAACAACTCCGCTCCACAGAAACCCCCCCCCCCCGCTCAACAACTTCGTTGGGAGGTATGCTGATAGTCATTGAGAAGAAAGCTCTTTCCATTGGTCGTCATTGAGAAGAATTTTCACTGAAACTGGTACAAACCCACTACACATATAAACTAATGATGGAGCGTAAACAATTTGCGCTAGCATGGCAGTCTTGGGTACAATGGTATGAACTCACTAATACTTCTCAGTAATGCCACTTGCCAGGTTAAACGTCTTTCCTTCCACAGTTGAGAAGGCCGTCACTTTTGTATATCCAAACTATTATAGTATGAATATGCTTATTTTTGCCAGAAGCAAACTGTTTTTCTGCATTATTGTGCAAATCTTGAAGTCTCTGGTTGTTTGTATTATATGACAATGCTAACAATAGATGATGGAACATGGTATTCCTTTCTTTGTTTCTTTAACCACTTTAGCCCCGGACCATATTGCTGTCCAAAGACCAGAGCACTTTTTGTGATTCGGCACTGCGTCGCTTTAACTGACAATTGCGCGGTCGTGCGACGTGGCTCCCAAACAAAATTGGCGTCCTTTTTTTCCCACAAATAGAGCTTTCTTTTGGTGGTATTTGATCATCTCTGCGGTTTTTATTTTTTGCGCTATAAACAAAAATAGAGCGACTATTTTGAAAAAAAATCAATATTTTTTACATTTTGCTATAATAAAAATCCCAAAAAAGATATAAAAAACATTTTTTCTCCTCAGTTTAGGCCGATACGTATTCTTCTACATATTTTTCGTTAAAAAAAATCGCAATTAGCGTTTATTAATTGGTTTGCGCAAAATTTATAGCGTTTACAAAAAAGGGGGTCGTTTTATGGCATTTTTTTTATTATTTTTTTTTAATAGTAATGGCGGCGATCAGCGTTTTTTTTTTCGGTACTGCGATATTATGGCGGACACATCGGACACTTTTGACACATTTTTGGGACCATTGGCATTTTTATAGCGATCAATGCTATAAAAATGCATTGTATTACTATAAAAATGCCATTGGCAGTGAAGGGGTTAATACTAGGGGGCAGGGAAGGGGTTAAGTGTGGTCCTGGTGTGTTCTAACTGTATGGGGGAGGTGGCCTCACTAGGGGAAATCACTGATCATCTGTCCATACATTGTATGGACAGAAGATCAGCGTTTACCCCGCTGACAGTAACGAAAGGTAAGTGTTTACACACATACCTCCCGTTCCCCGCTCTGTAACGAGCAATCGCGGGTGCCTGGCGGCGATCGTACCCGCCGGGCACGCGCGCGGGACTCGGGGAACGCGCGCGGGAGCGTGCGCGTGCTCCCTATTAGCTGCTACAGGGAGGACGTAGAGCTACGTGCTCCTGCGTAGCAGTGCCACCGCCCCGCAGTAATATGACGGCGGGCGGTCGGCAATTAGTTAAAAGAATTTAACTGTACTCTGAAAATCCTTAAAAAAAAGTATTACAATTAAGAATGTTCCTTATGCTGTTGGTCATCGAGAAGAATGTTCCTTACAGTGGTGGTCATTGAGAAGAATAATCCTTACACTGGTGGTCAGTGCAAGAATGGCCCCATTGAAAGAATGGGCCAGATCCACAGAGCCATTACTCCGGTGTATCTCCTGATACACCGGCGTACTTTCAAATTACCCGCGTCGTATCTTTAGTTTGAATCCTCAAACCATGATACGACGGCTTCGGGCTTCGATCCGACAGGCTTACGTCTTCGTACGCCTTCGGATCTACGCTGCAATATTTCTGCGCGCGCTGGGTGGAGTTTGCGTTGTTTTCCGCGTTGGTTATGCAAATGAGCTTTTACGGCGATCTACGAAGTTACGAACGGCCGTCGCATTCTCTTACGTCGTCGCTAGTCGGCTTTTTCCGGCGTATAGTTAAAGCTGCTATTATCCGGTCTATAGTTGGACTTGCCATGTTAAGTATGGCCGTTGTTCCCGCGTCGAAATTTAAATTTTTATTTTTTTTTGCGTAAGTCGTCCGTGAATAGGAATGGACGTAATTTACACTACTAAAAAAAAAATGACGTTTCGACGTAATTTCACGCAATGTACGGCGGGAAATTTCTGAACGGAGCATGCGCAGTTCGATCACCGCGGGGACGCGCTTTATTTAAATGATTCATGCCAATACCCGCGTAATTCAATTCCGCCGCGAGAAATACACTACGCCGCCGTACCTTACGGGCCGAAATCTTCCTGGATTCGACTTAGAGTCAGGTAAAATACGGCGGCGTAGTGTATCTCTGATACACTGCGCCAGGGCAATTGTATGTGGATCTGGCCCAATGTTTCTAACATTAGTGGACAGTGGCTTATTGAGAAGAATGCTGTCCACTATGCTACATTGGTGGTCATTGGGTGAAGGATCCTCTTACACTGGTGGTCTGGTCATTGAGAAAAATGAGCCTGTGGAAATTCAGTGTGCCTGGCTGTGCAGGGGGGGGGTGCTACATAAAAAAAAATATATATATATTAACCACTTGTGGACCGCCTAACGCCGATATATGTCGGCAGAATGGCACGACTGGGCACAGGTACGTACAGGTAAGTTGCCCTTTAAGTGCCCAGCCGTGGGTTCGCAGGCGTGCCGGTGGTGGCGCACTCGCGAACCGGTCCGAAGCTCCGCGCCCGCGGGAACCGTGGACCTGATCGCTGCCGGTGTCCCGCGAACGGGTCACAGGAGCTGCAGAACAGGGAGAGGTGAGTGTAAACAAACCTTCCCCATTCTTCTCTGTGGCTTGTCACTGATTGTCTGTTCCCTGATATATGGAACGACGATCAGTGACGTCACACGTCCAGCCACGCCCCCCTACAGTAAGAATCACTCCCTTAGGGCACATTTAACCCCTTAGCGCCCCCTATTGGTTAATTCCTTCACTGCCATTGTCATTTTCACAGAAAGCAGTGCATTTTTATAGCACTTTTCGCTGTGAAAATGACAATGGTCCCAAAATGTGTCTAAAGTGTCCGATGTGTCCGCCATAATCTCGCAGTCATGAATAAAATCGCTGATCGCCGCCATTAGTAGTAAAAAAATAAATATTAATAAAAATGCCATAAAACTATCCCCTATTTTGTAAACGCTATACATTTTGGGCAAACCAATCAATAAACGCTTATTGCAATTTTTTTTACCAAACATATGTAGAAGAATACGTATCGGCCTAAACTGAGGAAAAAAATTTTTTTTATATATTTTTGGGGATATTTATTATAGCAAAAAGTAAAAAATATTGATTTTTTTTTAAAATTGCCACTATCTTTTTGTTTATAGCGCAAAAAATAAAAACCGCAGAGGTGATCAGATACCACCAAAAGAGATCTCTATTTGTGGGAAAAAAGGACGCCAATTTTGTTTGGGAGCCACGTCGCACGACCGCGCAATTGTCAGTTAAAGCGACGCAGTGTCCAATCGCAAAAAGGGGCCTGGTCCTTTACCTGCATTTTGGTCCGGGTCTTAAGTGGTTAAAATAATTTAACTGTACTCTGAAAATCCTTAATAAAATGTATTAAAATTAAGAATGTTCGTTATGCTGTTGGTCATCGAGAAGAATGTTCCTTACAGTGGTGGTCATTGAGAAGAATAATCCTTATGCCGCGTACACACGATCATTTTTTGTGATGAAAAAAAACGACGTTTTCTGTGAAGTAAAAAACGACGTTTTTGAAACGTCACTTTCAAAGACAATTTTGCATACACACCATCGTTTTTTTCACAAAAAACGAGGTTACGTTCACCACACTTTTCCATTGAAGCTCGCTTCATAACTAGCTTCTGGGCATGCGCGGGTTGAAAAACGTCGTTTTAAACGACGTTTTTGCTACACACGGTGACTTTTTGTGAAACAAAAAACGACGTTTTGAAAAACGACACAAAAAATTCAAGCATGTTGGAATTTTTTTTTGGTCGTTTTTTTTAAGACAAAAAACGACGTTTTGCCCACACACGATCAATTTAAATGACGTTTTAAAAAACGTCGTTTTTTTTTCATCGCAAAAAACGACCGTGTGTACACGGCATTACACTGGTGGTCAGTGCAAGAATGGACCCATTGAAAGAATGTTTCTCACATTAGTGGACAGTGGCCTATTGAGAAGAATGCTGTCCACTATGATACATTGGTGGTCATTGGGTGAAGGAGCCTCTTACACTGGTGGTCATTGAGAAAAATTAGCCTGTGGAAATTGAGTGTGCTACATAAAAATGTTTAAATATTAACAACATACAAAACCATCCACAACTCTGCCCCGAGCAACATCACCAACCTCGTCTCAATATACCAACCAAACCATCCTCTTCCCATGCTCACCATCAAAACTTATCTAGAGCCTCTCCCATTCCTCTGGAACTCCCTAACCCAATCTACTGTCTATTACTCTGTCCACCTTTTGTCTATCCCCCAAAACGTATCTCTCTATGGAAGCCTATCCTGCCTCTACCTAGCAACTGGAATTTTAATTTTCAAGCAATTCATGCTTACACAGGTATTACTGTAGCTTTTGTATCACTTGCACCGGACTTTTAAGCCTCGTACACATGACCAATCCATCCGATGAGAACGTTCCGAAGGGGCTGTTGTCATCGGTTAATCAATGAAGCTGACTGATGGTCTGATGTGCCTACACATCATCAGTTAAAAAAACGATCGTGTCAGAACGCGGTGACGTAAAACACAACAACGTGCTCAAAAAAATGAAGTTCAATGCTTCCAAGCATGTGTCGACTTGATACTGAGCATGCGTGGATTTTTAACCACTTAAGACCCAGACCAAAATGCCAGTAAAGGACCTTGCCCCTTTTTGCGATTCGGCACTGCGTCGTTTTAACTGACAATTGCGCGGTCGTGCGACGTGGCTCCCACAAATAGAGCTTTCTTTTGGTGGTATTTGATCACCTCTGCGGTCTTTATTTTTTGCGCTATAAACAAAAATAGAGCGACAATTTTGAAAAAAATGCTAAATTTTTTTACTTTTTGCTATAATAAATATCCCCCCAAAATATATATAACATTTATTTTTTTCCTCAGTTTAGGCCGATACGTATTCTTCTACCTATTTTTGGTAAATTTATAGCGTTTACAAAATAAGGGATAGTTTTATTGCATTTTTATTATTTTTTATTTTTTTTATTACTAATGGCGGCGATCAGCGATTTTTTTTTTTTTTTTTTTTTTTTTTTTTCAAAAAGTTTTTATTAGGATTTTACAGAGGACAAAATGAACATACAGCAAAAACATGGGCAATGAATGCGTATAAACAAGGGATGAAGATATAAAGGGGAAAGCAGGGGGCGGGGGGGGGGGAGGAGCGAAGAGGGAAAGAGGCTTGGAGTCTGCAGTGCAATTATAGAGGAAAGGGGGGCAGAGTGCCTGATCAACATATATACGAATGATGAGATACAACAATGATCCCGATGCCCCCAGCTAGGAGGGGCATTGGGAGGACAAGTACCTTACTAGGACATTGTGGCAAACCTAGCCACTTCTAGAACGCTGGACGTTACATGTCAAAAGGTTGTCTGTATTCTGCTGGGTCTTATGTGGGCATAGTAATTGGTATGCTGGCAGCCGTAAGCCACTAGCATTCAAGTACTTAGTTTTATGTTGCCCAATCAGTGTTCGGCAGTTTTAAACCGAACTCCCACAACACATAACCCCAGACCCCAGCTATCAACCGACTTTTCCCTCATGCAGCAATGCCTGATGGGAGAATTATCCAAACTGTTAAGTTCCCCATCTGGTCCTCCCTGTATTACCCCTGTTAAATCTATTTGGCTGTTTGGAAACCCCTTGCATGGGGAATTATATAAATATGGAAGCCTGTGAATAAAATGTCAGTTGACTCTCAGAGCTGTGTGTTGTCCGGTTACTGGGGAGATTTGGGACATTGCCTTACTTGTCAATGCTGACTGTGGATTTACCCTAGTTACCAGCGGAGATCGTGGAGTTAAATATTGTACTCCGCTACATTTGGTGGCAAGCGACGGGATCCAACCTTACAGCCGATAAGCGCAATTCGTGCAATGTGAACTACCGATGTAAATGGAGACGGATTATTCTAGGCTAAAGCGGCAGACATTAAAGGAACTGCTAGAAGCCAGGGGTAAGGTAGCCAGCAACAAATCCAAAGCTGTACTAACTGCCGAGCTGATGGAGGGAGACAGAGCCCGCAGCGCTACACCACCAGCAGCCATGGAAGAAACCCTCTACCAGAGAGAAATGAGGACCAGGCTGGAATTTTTGCCACAGCCTATATCAGATGCCATGCTGCACATGGTAATGGCGAATGTGCAGGAGTACGTGATGGCACACAGTCCGCAGTATACACAATCTCGAGCAGAATCCACTACTGGGTCACTCTACAACCAGGTAAAACCCAAAATTCCCTATCATGCCTTTAAAATGTTTTGCGAGGAGAAGGATGAGATTGATGGGTATTTACAGGATTTTGAGAGACTGTGTGATTTACATGACTTGGAACGGACAGTATGGGTCCCATTGCTAGCAGGCAAGCTGGCAGGTCGGGCAGCAGAAGCATATCGCGCTGTACCCAGTGAGGACAGCAAGGATTATGATAAAGTGAAGCGAGCGATATTAGAGAGATACGTCATTACTCCAGAGGCATACCGGCGCAAGTTTAGAAACCTACGCAAACCAGAGAAGGATTCACATGCTGAATGGGCACACAAGCTGGACCAAGCTTCCCAAGGGTGGATACAAGCCAGCCAAGCCACTACTATGGAGGAATTGAGACAGTTAATGCTGTTGGAGCAATTCTTCAACGGTTTGTCCCCAGAGGCACAAGAATGGGTGCGAGACAGGAAACCTCTCACCCTAACCGAAGCGGCTCGATTAGCGGATCAGCATTTTGATGCAAGGAGACATCATGGGCCCCTAACCAAGAGTTATCCTCGACCCGCGGGACCACCCAGTACTCTACCACCCCCCGGTCTCACAGCTTCCCCCTTTTCGTCAATCCCAAGGGACTTTACCACCACCCTCCAGATATAACGGACGTGCCAACATCCAATGCCACACCTGCAAACAGTGGGGACATATGGCACGCGAGTGCACCCAAAACCGGGGCAGACCCGCCTGGAACCAAGGCCGACCGAACCCGGCACCAAGGGCTGCTGCCCATCATTATCAACGGGAGCCGGCCACTCAAGAGATGTTGAGCATTCCAACGGAAGAACCCCTGGGAATCTTGCATGAGGTGATGACAGTCCGAGCCACGGATAACCGGCAGCATCATCGACAGCCAGTGACCTTGGAGGGGAAAGAAGTCCAGGGACTTCGGGATTCAGGAGCTACTTTAACCTTGATAGCACCCCATTTGGTCCCTGACTCGGCACACACTGGCGGATCAGTGGCAGTACGAGTGGCAGGGGGAGCAGTGTACCGACTACCCATTGCCAAAGTACATTTGGATTGGGGTGTGGGAGGGGGGACGGTAGAAGTGGGCCTCATGCAAAATTTACCAGCAGATGTTATGCTGGGAAATGACTTGGGCCAGATGACCTCTGCTTTTGTACCCCAGGCCCCATACCAGGAAGCCCATCCAGTGACCACACGGCAACAGGCTCGCACCACGGTTCCACCGACACACTCTGAAGCTCCGGTAAGAGACCATGACCCCCACACGACACGTATGTCCTGGGATACCCCGACTAAGTTTGAGGCCGAGGTGAGGTCAGACCCCACGCTACAGGTATACAGGGACAGGGTACACGCTGACCAGGCTGGGCTAGAGGGGGAGCGGTACACCTGGGAGAAAGGGCTACTTTACCGCATTGCTGAAAGAGGAGTGGGAGGGTCGGCCACAGTAATGACTAAACAGTTAGTGGTTCCCCAGAAGTATAGGCAAGAACTGCTTCGGATTGCCCACGACATTCCCCTGTCTGGGCATCTGGGGATGACATGTACCTGATACAGGTTGACCCACGCTTTCTTCTGGCCAGGGATCTCCAAGGATGTGAGGCAATATTGCACCTCCTGTGACATTTGCCAGCGAGTAGGCAAGCGAGGTGACCGCCACAAAGCCAAGTTATGTCCTCTTCCCATTATTGAAGAACCCTTCAGTAGGGTGGCCGTAGATATAGTGGGGCCCTTACCAAAACCCAGTCCCTCCGGGAAAAGATATATTTTAACTGTAGTGGACTATGCCACCCGGTACCCCGAGGCTATAGCCCTCACCAACATTCATGCCGAAACTGTGGCAGAGGCCTTAATGAAAATATTTTCCAGGGTGGGGTTTCCCCAAGAAATCATATCCGATAGAGGCACCCAGTTCACCGCCGAGGTAACCCAACAACTATGGAAGATATGTGGCATTAAGCCAATAGTAAATTCGGCGTACCACCCCCAGTCCAATGGTCTATGCGAAAGGTTTAATGGTACGCTGAAGCAGATGCTCCGTACATTTGGAGAGGCTCATAAAGACTGGGAGCGCTTTCTACCCCATCTGCTCTTCGCTTATAGAGAGGTACCCCAAGAGTCAACAGGGTTTTCCCCTTTTGAATTACTGTTTGGGAGAAGGGTGCGAGGGCCACTAGACCTAATTAGAGAGCATTGGGAGGGGGAGAGTAGCCCAGACGGAACCCCTATTGTATCCTACGTACTGGAGTTCAGGGACCGTCTGGAGGCGCTAACCCAGGCTGTGCGCACCAACCTCCGGGCGGCCCAACAACGTCAGCGCCGCTGGTACGATAGGGGAGCCAGAGACCGCAGCTTTCAGGTGGGACAAAAGGTTTTGATTTTAAAACCGGTCCGCACAGACAAGCTGCAGGCCATCTGGCAAGGCCCATACCAGGTGGTGGAACAGAGATGTGACACCACCTATGTGATTGGCCCCTGCTCAGGGGTAGGGGAGAGACGCATGTTCCACGTGAATATGCTCAAACCATACCATGAGAGGATAGAGGATGTGGCCGCCATATGCGCTTCCGCCTCGGAGGATCAGGAGAATCTGCCACTACCTGACCTCTTAGAACAGGAGGGACAGACGGAGCCCTCCAAGGGGGTTCAGCTGGGGGAGCGGCTAAGCCCTCAGGAGCGTGCCCAGGTACAAGAGCTGATTGTAGCTAAAGGGGCTACCTTCTCCAATTTACCTGGGTACACTCCGCTGGCCACTCACCGAGTCGAGACCCCGGGACAGCTACCTATGCGGCAAACCCCATATCGTGTCCCTGAAGCAGTCAGGACGCATATGAAGACTGAGATTGACGAGATGTTGCAGCTGGGGGTTATCGAACCTTCCGATAGCCCCTGGGCATCGCCAGTAGTGCTGGTACCAAAGAAGGATGGCACGACACGTTTCTGTGTCGACTACCGGAGGCTAAATGACAAAACGGTGTCTGATGCCTATCCGATGCCCCGGATAGACGAGCTGCTGGATAAGATGGCACGGGGCCGGTATCTCACTACCATAGACTTATGTAAGGGATACTGGCAGATTCCACTGGCCGAGGAGGCCATCCCCAAGTCGGCGTTTGTCACCCCGTTTGGCCTGTATCAATTTCGGGTCATGCCATTCGGGATGAAGAACGCTCCGGCAACTTTTCAGCGGATGGTCGATCGGTTATTGGACGGATTCCAGGAATACGCATGTGCCTATTTAGACGACATCGCCATATTTAGCCAGACCTGGGCAGAGCACCTACAACACATAGGGGCCATTCTAGATCGTATTGGAGAGGCAGGGTTAACACTGAAACCCAGCAAGTGTCATATAGGGATGGCCGAAGTGCAGTACTTGGGCCACCGGGTGGGGAGCGGGCGACAGAGACCCGAACCAGCTAAAGTTGAAGCCATAGCTGAATGGCCCACCCCCAGGACGAAAACCCAAGTGCTAGCGTTTCTAGGTACTGCGGGGTACTATAGAAAATTCGTACCCAATTATAGTGCCCTGGCCAAACCCTTGACTGACTTGACACGCAAGAACCTGCCCCGACAGGTTGTCTGGGCCCCAGAGTGTGATCAGGCATTCCAACATCTAAAGACTGCTCTAACTAATGCCCCTGTACTTGCTGCTCCTGATCCAACTAAAAGATTCCTTGTCCATACGGACGCTTCAATGTTTGGATTGGGAGCAGTGCTGAGCCAAGTGGGAGCCGATGGCGGAGAACACCCCGTAGCTTACCTGAGCCGAAAGTTATTGCCACGAGAAGTAAGCTACGCCGCCATTGAGAAGGAATGCCTGGCCGTGGTGTGGGCCCTCAAAAAGTTGCAGCCGTATTTGTATGGACAACCTTTTTCGCTACTCACAGATCACAACCCGTTGGTGTGGCTAAACCGTGTGGCGGGAGACAATGCCCGGCTGCTGCGCTGGAGTTTGGCGCTGCAGCCGTTTGACTTTACAATCCACTACCGACCAGGGAAGCAAAACGGTAACGCCGACGGGTTATCTAGACAAACTGAACTTGAAAAGTGATCTGTGAAATTACACCCCCGGACATCCCCAAGCCGATCCGTTGGGATCAGACTGTGTATGCCGGCTTGGTTCTGGGGGAGCATTGTGGCAAACCTAGCCACTTCTAGAACGCTGGACGTTACATGTCAAAAGGTTGTCTGTATTCTGCTGGGTCTTATGTGGGCATAGTAATTGGTATGCTGGCAGCCGTAAGCCACTAGCATTCAAGTACTTAGTTTTATGTTGCCCAATCAGTGTTCGGCAGTTTTAAATCGAACTCCCACAACACATAACCCCAGACCCCAGCTATCAACCGACTTTTCCCTCATGCAGCAATGCCTGATGGGAGAATTATCCAAACTGTTAAGTTCCCCATCTGGTCCTCCCTGTATTACCCCTGTTAAATCTATTTGGCTGTTTGGAAACCCCTTGCATGGGGAATTATATAAATATGGAAGCCTGTGAATAAAATGTCAGTTGACTCTCAGAGCTGTGTGTTGTCCGGTTACTGGGGAGATTTGGGACATTGCCTTACTTGTCAATGCTGACTGTGGATTTACCCTAGTTACCAGCGGAGATCGTGGAGTTAAATATTGTACTCCGCTACAGACATGAACTGGTCAGATCCAGGAGAGGTGGGTATATGTAAGGTATGTATTATATAGGAACAACATAACACAATTACAGCAGGGGAGTTTAAAAAAATAAAAATAAAAACAAGGGAAAAGAAAAATAGCAGATATAGTGTAGCCCCGCGATAAGGGGGACAGTGTTCAAGTTCTGCATGAGGGGGGGGGGGCACCGAGGGGTTGCAGAGGTTTAGCTGGTGGGGGGGGGGGAGTGGACAGTGTTCCAGTCGCCGACAGTTGTTATGAGTAAGTGGTGGCCAAAGCGGAGGGTGGTGACGGTACTCCCCCCAAGGGCGGGGGAGGAGGGGACTTGTAGTATGTGAAAGAAGATTGTTCAAAGGTGGCTATGTCCTCCTGAGACAGCGTTGAGTCCATGAAGGGTCGCCAGATTGAGAAGAAGCGGGATTGTGCAGTGTCTCGTGTGAAGTCTGTAGTGGCTCTTTCTCTGTAGAGGAGGAGCAGAAGGTCCCGTTGAAGCTGGGTGACAGACGGGGGGTGTGGGGAGATCCAGCTTCTCAGGATCACCCTGCGTGCAGCAAGGAAGCAGAGTAAAGGCCAATCCTTACACGGCCGTGGAGCGGCTGGGGGGGGCGGAAGCGGTGGAGACATCTGAGACATCCTGCTGGGATCTCTGGAGTAGGAGAGGGTCCCAGTATCCGAAAATGAGGAGGAGTGGATCTTTAGGCAGTTTCAGTAGGGTGACTTTAAAGATGTAGGCAAGGGTTTGGTCCCAGAAGGCTGAAATAAAAGAACATGACCAGAAGCGGTGGGCCAGGGAGGGCTTTGGGTGAAGGCACAGTGGGCACCTGGCACCGCTGGGGTCTTGCGATGAGTGAAGAAAGGGGATATGGGCCCGGTGGAGGATCTTTAGTTGGCTTTCTCTCCATATTTCATTGGGGGTGAGACGCATAACTGTGTTGAAGCCTTGGAGCAATTTGTGGATCAAATCGTCGTCGGGGAAGTCCTTACCCCAGTTGGACGCGGATGTGTCAGCCAGGTGTATCGAGGTTCCGGTGAGCAGAGATTGAATACGAACCATCTGAGAGAAGCCGATCCACGAAAGAGGGGGAGAAGCGCCTACATGGGTCGTTGCATGATGAGCGTAGGTAGGTGGTGCATTGCCAGTAGTGGAAGATATCCGTTTTGGGCAGCTTAAAGGTTTCCGCCGTGGTGGCAAAGGGTAAAGGTCGCCCAGTTGAGATGTCGTATAAAGAGGCAAATAGTGTGAGTCCCTTTTCCTGCCAGCTTTGGAAGGGTTTGTGATCCAGACCCGCGGGGAAGTTGGGGTTTCCTTGGATGGGGAGATGTCGAGACACAAAGGGGGACAGCCCGAGGAGTTTCCTGGTTTCCCTCCAGGCGATGACCGTGTCCCTGAGTAACAGGTTGTGCTGGAGTTTGGGGGTAATTGACTTCCATTTACAGTGCAGAAGGGCCGCCAGAGAGAGGGGGTGTACCATGTCAGATTCCAGTGAGTAGTTCGAGTATCTTGAGGCTTGAGATATCCAGTCTAAACTAAATCTTAACAGACATGCTAAATTGTAGAGCCTAACATTGGGGAGACTAGCGCCGCCCTCGCGTCTGGGGAGAAAGAGTTTCTTTATAGCTATGCGTGGCCTTTTGCCGTGCCAGATGAATTTAGATATAGCCGATTCAATGAGTTTTAACATCTTTATGGCGTACGAGAAGTGGGATAGTCTGCAGTGGATATAACAGTCTGGCAAAGCTGACCATTTTGACTAGGTGGCATCTCCCCAGGAGCGAGAGCGGTAGATCTGACCAGTTCAACAATTCTTGGGATAGTTTAGCAATCAGAGGGGGGTAGTTTAGGTGATATAGAGATGAGGGAAGTTTGCCTATTTTTATGCCAAGGTAAGTGATGTGGGACGAGGCTATGGTAAAAATGGAATGTTGGGACCAGGGCGGTTTGGGACGGATGCCAAGAGGGAGAATTTCACTTTTGGAATAATTTATTCGGAGGCCCGAGCAGAGTCTAAAGTCATCAAAAATTGACTTGATGGTGAGCATGTCAGAGGAGGGGTCCGCTGAGAAGATGAGGACGTCATCTGCAAAAAGTGAGGAGCGGAGTTCGTGTGTGCCACTTTTGATGCCGTGGAGGGGTGCTACTTGGATGAGATGTCTGGAGAGGGGTTCAAGGGCTAAATTAAAAAGGAGTGGGGAAAGGGGGCAGCCCTGTCGCGTCCCCTTGTGGAGTCGGAACTCTCCTGAGAGCATCCCGGCCGCCACCAGGGTCGCCGAGGGGGTTTTGTACATGGCGTTGATGAGGTGACAGAAGGGGCCGGAGAAACCCATTTTGGCCATGGACAGAGAAAGCCACTCGAAACTCACATTATCAAAAGCTTTCTCCGCGTCCAGGGTGATGATGGCGAAGTCGCCCTCAGGGTGATGTTTGGCGTGCTCCAAGGCCAGCATGACTTTACGAATATTTAAAGTGGCTGTCCTACCCTTTACGAAGCCTGATTGCGCCGGGTGTATCAAGGAGGGGATAATGTCTGCGAGTCTGTTTGCAACGATTTTTGAAAGGATCTTTACATCCAGGTTTAATAGGGATATTGGTCTGTATGAGCCTGGCTCGAGGGGGTCCTTTCCTTTTTTGGAGAGTAGTTTGATAATGGCCCGGTTTCCCGAGGGGAGGTAGGGGCCGCCGGCCCACATGCCGCTATACACCTTATGGAGGGTGGGTTCTACGACGTTTTGCAGGGTCTTGTAGAATTCGCTTGTGAAACCGTCAGGGCCTGGGGCCTTGGAAGGTGTGAGTTTGCGTATGGTGTCTGAGATTTCGGTAATGGAGATAGGGGCGTTGAGGGATTCTAGTTGAGAGGGGGTAATTTTGGGGATCACCAGGTTTTCCAAGAAGGCGGCAGCTACAGATTTGTCGATGGGGTCTGGGGCGTATAGGGCCGAGTAGAATTGAAGCATCGTTTTGTTTATGGCCGGAGGTGTGGTGTGAATGGAGCCTTTGGGGTCTCTCAGGGCCGTGATATGGGTGGGGTTGGATGGGCCTTTACTTAGCCTAGCGAGCAACTTGCCCGCTTTGTTCCCGAATCTGTGAAGGGTGGCGTCTAGGTTCGCTCTTTTAACTGTTTCTATAGTGTCTGCCCAGGTGTCGAAGGATCTTTTTGCTGCGTGCCATTCGTCCCTGTTTTCGGGGGAGTCAGTTACATAAAGAGCCCTTTGGGCTAGGTGCAACCGGGAGCTGGCCAGTTTGTATTGTGATAGGGCGTTTCTCTTGAAGGAAGTGGCGTAAGATATGATCTGACCCCTGAGGAAAGCCTTACCGGCGTCCCAGAAGAGGTTTGGATCGTCCATGTGGAGGGCATTAGACGAGGAGTATTCGGCCCAGGCGTTTTCTATGAAACATTGAAAGTCAAAGTGATTGTTGAGGTAGGAGGGGAAGCGCCATAGTTTCGGGTGGGGGGGGAGGTCTAGGTTGTCTAGTGAGACTGAGATCGGGGCGTGGTCTGACACGGCAATGTCGAGTATGTCGGAGGCGGAGACTAAGGGAATCAGGTCGTCTGAGGCGAAAAGGTAGTCAATTCTAGTAAAGATTGCATGGGGGTTGGAGTAGAAGGTAAATTCTCTGTCGGCAGGGTGGGCTAACCGCCAAAGGTCCCGCAGGCGGAGTGAGTCCATTGTGGAGGCAAACAGAGAAGGGTTGGGGGGGGCAAGGGCTAGGTTGGTCCGTTTAGGGGAAGACCTGTCATCTATCTGGTGTAGGGTATCGTTGAAGTCGCCTCCCACCAGGTGGGGGAGATGAGAGTGTTGCAGTAGCCATGTGGACAATTCACAATAAAAGTCCTTCCCCGGGGAGTTAGGAGCGTAGACGTTTGTAAGGACAAGTTCCTTGGAGCCTATCTTAACATGGGCGGATAATAATCTACCCTGGGTGTCTGATTTTACCGCAAGGACCGAGCATGGGAGGTTTTTATGAATCAGTAGGAGGACACCGGCCTTCCGGCCGACGGCCTCAGAGCCTAGGACCGTACCCACCCAGAGTTTTTTCATGCTGGGGAAATCAGAAGTAGGGAGGTGGGTTTCCTGCAGTAGAGCAATATCTGCTTTTAGCCTTTTCAGGTGTCTGAGGATTTTCATTCTTTTGTTAGGGGACCGGAGTCCCTTTACATTCCATGAGACAACTTTCATGTTATCGGTTCGGGAAAGGGGGTCTGAGAAGGATTTTTAGGATGGGTATCGCGCGAGGCAGCTCCGATGATGACCAACTTAGGCGGGGGATATGGGCGACGTGGGGCACTTGCAAAGGGGAAAGCACAGGGGGGGAATGGGGAGGTGCCTGGGGGAGTGTGTGGGGTAGGGGTGATGGTAGGGGGAGGAAGGAGGGCGAGAAGAAGAGAGGGGGGTAACAAGAGCAACAAAACCAAACTTGTGAACTTCGCTTTTTTCCGCATGAAGTCGCTGTACGGGGCGGCTCCCCTGTCACAACCTTGGTGACATGGGGCCCGGAGGCCCAGAGCAAGGCGCAGGGCATCATGCGGCTGGCTAGTGCATACCCGGGTATGCCGGGTGTGTCTAAGTAGACCGTACAGTGAGGCCAGGAGGCGCTAACAGTGAAACCAGTAATAAAATAGTAGTCTAACAAAACAACAGGTATTATAGAGCAGAGAGAGGGAGGGATATAACATAACACATTTCAGTAAGGGGTAGCAGGATTCATAACAACGTGGTCTATCTAGTAGAGGCATCAAAAGTAAGCATGGAACATGGTAAAGGTTATGGCATAACAGAGGTCAAACAAAGGTGGATAATATGATAAATGATATGCAAGGTGGACATCAGAAGGGGGGAAGGGGATGAGAGAGCAATGTTCAATAGCCTGACCTGGCTGGAAGGTGTAGAGGGTTAGAGCATAGCATAGCAGGGGCCCCGGGGCAGCAGGTGCCCGAACGGATCGTGATCTGGAGGGGCCCATCAGTGTGAGACACAAGAATTGGAGTAGAGGGCAGAGACATGTGAGTGTTCACATAGCAGGTAGCGGTCATCTTGTGGCGGCCAGGTTCGGGTCGACGCCCGAGTGCCTGAAGCGCTTCGGGGAGTCCTTCCTTGGGCTTCTTTGATCCAGGGAGCAGTTAAGTGGAGGGGCTTTGGAGGGAGTATGGGGATGCGGCTGCGCATGCCTTGATCTCAGGAAAGCTTCGGCCTCCGAGGGATCCTGGAAGGTCAGCTGGTCTCCGTTAGGGGCCTTGAGGCGTAGTATGGCTGGGAAGGCCAGTGTAAACTTAATTTGTTGCTTAAAGAGCTCCGAGCATATTGGTTGAAAAGCCTTTCTTTTCTTTGACACCTCGGCCGAGTAATCAGCAAATACTAGGACTTTTATACCGTCGATTTGGAGCTGGCGAGCTTGTCGGAATGTATGCAGTATGAGAGACTTGTCCGCATAGTTTAGGTATTTGGCTATGATCGGGCGTGGGGATTTGCGGTCTGAATTGAAGGCCCCCATGCGGTGCGCGCGTTCTACCATGCATGGGCCTGGGAGGCCCAGTGCTTCAGGGATGCGGTGGGAGCAAAAGTCAGCCAATGCAGAGGACTGGAGCGATTCGGGGACCCCCACAAACCTAAGATTGCTCCTCCTGGACCTATTCTCCAAATCATCCAGTTTCTGGAGAATGTACTGGTTGGTCTTATCTTGGGCATGTTCCAGGGCTTGGGTCTGATAGAGGTCTTCCTCAGCGTGAGATAGGCGGTGCTCTATGTCAGTGAGCCTAGTGCCATGTTCCCCTAGTTGGGCCTTGAACTGCGCCATCCCGGCGTTCACGGCCTTCTCCACTGAAGCTGTGATCATGGGGGTCAATAGGGCGGCTACTGCTAGAGCGATCCGCTCCGTGGTGTCATCCCCAGTGTCTTGTGTCAAGGATGCGTGTGGAGAAGGAGGGGGGGACGTGATGCCGCTTACCTCCATCTCGGCCGGCTGTTGTGGTGTCCGCGGAGCGGTGTAGGCCGAGACCGGGGCCTCGATTTGCGGCTGGGCCGGCGCCGGCTGCGCCGTCTGGGCCGAGGTGGAGCGGGCGCCCGTCTTCTCCAGGAACCGGTCCATGGTGGTGTGAGGACGTGTCCAGAGATGGATGGATGCTCGTGGGGCTTCTCGGGCCGAATTGTAGGCAGATTTGGGGTCGTGGTGCGGGAGCTGCAGTGAAGAGCAGCTACTCCATGCGGCGCCGGAACCTGAAGTGAGCGATTTTTTTCGTGACTGCGACATTATGGCGGACACTTCGGACAATTTTGACACATTTTTGGGACAATTGTCATTTTCACAGCTAAAAATGCATTTAAATTGCATTGTTTACTGTGAAAATGACAGTTGCAGTTTGGGAGTTAACCACAAGGGGGCGCTGTAGGGGATATGTGTTCCCTGTGTGTGTTTACAACTGTAGGGGGGTGTGGCTGTAGATGTGATGTCATCGATCACGTCCCCCTATAACAGGGATGACGCGATCGATGCTGCGGCCACAGTGAAGCACGGGGAAGCCGTGTTTACACACGGCTCTCCCCGTTGTTCAGCTCCAGGGACCGATCGCCGCACTCCAGTGGCGACCGGGTCCGTGAGTCCCGTGGTCCTGGTCACGGAGCTTCGGACCGGGTCACGGGAGTGCACCGCGGGCGTGCGCCCGTGACCCACGGCTGGGTACTGGAACCGACGTAAATATACGTGGATGTGCCCAGCCGTGCCATTCTGCCGACGTATATGTGCAGGAGGCGGTCCTTAAGGAGTTAACTGATGGTCGTGCCTACTAACGATCAGTTTTGACCTATCGGTTAGGTATCCATCGTTTAATTTTAAAGCAAGTTGGCTTTTTTTTAACCGAAGGTTAAATAACCGATGGGGCCCCCACACGATCGGTTTTGACAGATGAAAACGGTCCATCAGACCGCTGTCCTCTGGCTATCCTATAGTGTGTACGAGGCCTTAGATTGTAATCTCTTACAAGCAGGGCTCTCCTAACCCTGTTGTCTTGAATTGTATTGTAACTACTGTCTCCCTTTATTTTGTATGTAGCGCTACTCCCTTAGGAGCCGCTGATTAGATTTGGGATCGGCATGTTTAAGTTACCTCTGTGTGGTGTCTAGGGGTGAAGGTGGTGAGCAGAGCAGTGACTGAATGTCCAGGCTGATAGCTGAATTTTCCGATGCTTTATTCCTGGTCAAACACGACCAACATCAACTTCAGGTAGACAGGATAGGTTGATGAAAGAAAGAAGATGAACCTTGCAGCATCAGGCTTTAGATAAATAAGGCAGTCCTGCCTTCAACAGTAGTATTTATCATGTCGCCACTCTAGCCAGAGTGGGTGAAGTGCCCCCGGACAGACCCCTCTCACAGGCCTGGCAGCTGAAGTGTCACTTAAAGCTTCTGGGAAGGAACAAGTCTCTGCCACCGACTTGGCTCTAATTAGATTAGGATTTAAGATGGAAACCTCTCTCACAGGCCCAATGTTAGCAAAGTAGAGCGAATCCTCCCAGTAGGTCTTTTAGTAAAGGTCACCAGCTGACAGTCTGACTATGTTCTGTCAGTATCTGGTAACCAGATCCCTGATGGTTCGTTCAAGCCCTGTTGGATCACCTGCCTCCGGATTCTCCTCAGACCGATCCCTCACCGAACAGCACCCAGCTTGGGATCTTCTCAGTAGAAGTGGGAACCCAGTAAGTCACTGGGGTCCCTGATAGCATCAGTTGCCATGAGCCATAAAGCCCAAAGTTCGTAGCTCCGCATAGTGTAGGCCCCAGCCTGGTAGGCCATAGTGGCGGCCTCGTGGTGTGCGCGCACCCTGAAGGTGGGTGCCGCACCTGCGACACGCTGCGGGTAGGAGATCCGGGTAGAAGACCCGGACAAAAAGGCGCCTGCATCAGATATACCCTCTCCCAGCATGCCTAGCGAGGGAAAACGCTCCTCTGATTGGCTGCTGAGGAAAGCGGCTCTGTTCTGGAACCCCTCTGGCGCCATCTGCTGCCCAAGGATGGTAACATATCCTCAGAACAGAGAATGGGACCACAGGCAGCCCAGCCTGAAACATAAATTTGGGGAACTAACATGGATGAGAGCAGCATAACTCTCTCATCCCCTCCACCAAATTTACAATAGCGCCAAAACTGACAGTAGGGGGCACTACATATAAAGCACTGTACAAATTGCTGGTGCTTTATAAATGCTGTATAAATACTAATGATACAATGTAATATACTGTATTCATTTTTGTAGAAGTCACATTCTTCGATTTTTCCAGCACTGAGTTGTGTAAAGCTCCCACGATTGCAGAACTGAGACTCTTGCAGACAGTTTCCTCCTTCCTTGCCCCAAGTGTTGTCACAGGTTGGCCTTTGTGGTTGTTCCAATTTCACTATCCCAAACCGCAAATCTCATTGCTCTTACCACTAACAAGGCTTTGAGTTCCTCTTGCTCGTTGCTATGCTAAAGTCTGGTCTCTCCCATTCACAGTGCTGTGTACAGTGGGGAAAATAATTATTTGACCCCCTGCAGATTTTGTTAGTTTGCCCACTTACAAGAAGTGAAGGGTCTATAATATTTATCATAGGTGTATTTTAACCACTTAAGACCCGGACACATACGCTGCTAAATGACCCAAGGTGTTTTTACAATTCGGCGCTGCGTCGCTTTAACAGACAATTGCGCGGTCGTGCGACGTGGCTTCCAAACAAAATTTGCGTCCTTTTCTTCCCACAAATAGAGCTTTCTTTTGGTGGTATTTGATCGCCTCTGCGATTTTTATTTTTTGCGCTATAAACTAAAATAGAGCGACAATTTTGAAAAAAATCACTATTTTTTTACTTTTTGTTATAAAAAAAAATCAAATAAACTAAATTTTAGTAAAACATTTAGGCCAAAATTAATTCAGCCACATGTCTTTAGTAAAAAAAAAAAAATCGCAACAAAAAAAATAGCTACCTAGCGGGAACAGCGACACTAAAACAGCGATCAGAAAAATGATCGCTTAGTGATGCTGGCAATAGGGAGTGAAAGGGTTAACTAGGGCAGTGATCAGGGGGTTAAAACTTTATTAGGGGGGGTGGGGGGGCTATCCTGGACCTAACACTAACTGACTTTTACACTGCCTGTCACACTGACACTAAATGCAGTGATTAGATCACTGCATTCAGTGACACTGTGACAGGGGGGTGGGGGGGGGGGGGCGATCACAAGGGGTTAATGTGCCTATGTGTGTGTGTGTCAGTGTTGTGTTGGTGCACACTTACTGTGGATGTCTTCTCTCATCAGCAGCGGTGGAAAACACCGCTGCGATGAGAGGTGACATCATTTCCTCCTTCCTGTGTAAACACAGGAGGAGGAACTGACACGAAGGGGGAGCGCTCCCATTGGCTGGGAGCGATCGCGGGGGGGGCGGAAAACACGGACATCCGCCCGCTCGTCGGCGATCGCTCCCAGAGCCAGGGGGACCGCCGCACGCCGCGGAGTGGGTCCCGATGGGACGCCCGAACCGCACGAAGGCAAAGACGTAAATTTACGCCCTTGTGCCTGTACGAGCCATGTTGTGGCCGTAAATGTGCGTGCGGGGGTCCTTAAGTGGTTAAATATCAACCAAAAATCCAGAAAAAACACATGATACAATTGTTATAAATTGAATTGCAGTTCAGCGAGTAAAATAAATATTTAATCCCCAAGGAAAACATTACTTGGTGGACAAACTCAAGCCTAGAGCCGCCTCTGCATGGATGAGCGAGTTTGGGGTGGGAGAACTTGCCTGGCCTGCTCCCACTGTGAAGACGCTCATAAATTCAGTAACGTTTAACCACTTCAATACCCGCCCATTGTCATTTAACGTCCACAGATGGGATCTCCCATTCTGGGTGGACGTCAAATGACGTCCTGGGCTTTGCGCGTGGATATCTGAATGATGCTTGCAGCTAGAGGCATCATCCAGATATCCTTTTGTTCTGCTGGCGATTCTGCACAACATAAGATCTCGAATCTCTCCATAAAGAGGACCTATCACACACATTTCCTATTACAAGGGATGTTTACATTGTAATAGGAATAAAAGTGAAAAAAAAAATTGGAAAAAAAGTGTAAAAAATAAATAAAAAAAAAGTAAATAAATAAATAAAAGAATAAAAAATAAAATTAAAACGCCCCTGTCCCCGGTAGCTCGCGTGCAGAAGCGAACGCACATGTAAGTCCCGCCGGCATATGTAAACGCCGTTTAAACCACATATGTGAGGTATTGCCGTGTGCGTTAGAGTGCCAGCAAATACTGTTTTGTTATTTTTTTTAATTGATGAATAATTCATGCGTTTGAAAAATTATTGCGCAAATACGGTGCAAGATAAAATGTTGCAATGACAGTCGTTTTATTCCCTAGGGTGTCTGCTAAAAAAACATATATAATGTTTGGGGGTTCTGAGTAATTTTCTAGCAAAAGAATGATGATTTGTACATGTAGGAGAGAAGTGCAAGAAAAGGCCCGGTATGGAGGTGGTTAAAACTGCAAGCATACACAGGGTGCCGTGAAGAGGCCTTGCAGCTTACGCATGCGTTTGCAAATTAGGGTTGCCACCTTTTCTTCAAGCCAAACCCGAACACCCCAAGGAGAGTAGTAATGCGGTGCACTTAGCATGTCACAGCGAACAATTCTCTTGCTTGCTGACAATCATGACATCATCAGTGATGCCAAACCTGCCCCCAGAACGTCTGCCAGCAGCTCCTGATGCCAAAAGATTTGTGACTACCTTGGTTACTTGGGGGAATCAAAACCCGGTCTGAATAATGTGTCCGGGTTTCAGTCCACCTGAAACCCAGACACATGATTCAAAACCCAGACTGTCCAGATGAATCCCGGACAGGTGGCAACCCTATTGCAAATGTGTGCCAACTAAACCCCCTAACGCAGACTAGTGGACAGGTTCATTTGGCTGGTCAGCAGACTGGTTGGTAAGTTGAGCTATGGAATGTTCTGTTTTTGTCTTTTATGCGTTTGCCATTCCATGTGCTCCTTGCTGTGAAGGAAAGTTATAGGTGGGGGCAGGGGCCATTTGTTTGTTACTAGCCTGCACACAGAGTCCTGACCGTAACCCAATAGAACATCTTTGGAAAGACTTAAGCCTCATACACACAATCGGATTTTAATCGGACAAAGCGTAGGACTTTTGTGTGAAGGGCGTTGGCCAGGAATTTGTCTTACATATAAACGGCAAACAATTGTCCGCCAACAAACACAAAACTACGTGTATTTTCAGCTCCTGAGCGCCACCCTTTGGGCACCTTCTGCTAATGTCATGTTTTTGTTTTCATTGACTCCGAGCATGCGTGTTTGTACTTTGGACTTTTGTCCCGATGGACTTGTGTACAATTGTCACGGAAAATTTTAAAGCATGCCATCCAACATTTGTCCAAGGAAAATCCGACAACAAATGTCCGATGGAGCGTAGAAACGGATGTTTTTACTGCCAACATTCTGTCATCACACAATTTCCTTTGGAAAATCCGATCGTGTGTACGAGGCTTTTAGAGGGGAGACTGTGAGCCAGGCCTTCTTGACCAACATCAGTGCCTGACCTACAAAATGCTCTTCTGGAAGAATGGTCCAACATTCCCATAGACACTCTCTAAACCTTGTGGACGGCCTTCCCAGAAGAGTTGAAGCTGTCATAGCTGCAAAGGTGGGCCAACCCAATATTGAACCCTACAGACTAAGACTTGGATGCCATTAAAGTTCATTTGCGTGTAAAGGCATGTGTCCCAATACTTTTGACAATATAGTGTATATATATATATATATATATATATATATATATATATATATATATATATATACACACACACAGTGAAGGAGAGAGAAAATCCTTAAAGCTCATCTAGCACCAGACCCACTTCCACTTTATTTTTTATAAATCCTTTCTAAGCCTGTTTTTCTTCTTTCAGGAGTGAAGACCAATAATATAGTGCTGAAGTCTGAGCCCACCACCAGCTGGGTATATGTAATGCCGCGTACACACGACCGTTTTAATGTCATGGAAAAAACAATGTTTTTCTTGACGTGATTCTTGTCAAGCCTGCCTTGCACACACACGAACGTGAAAAAAAAATGCTTGAGCAAAGCGCGGTGACGTACAGCGGCATTATAAAGGGAAAGTTCCATTCGGATGGCGCCACCCTTTGGGCTGCTTTTGCTGATTTTGTGTCAGTAAAAGTTTGGTGAGAGACGATACGTGCTTTTCAGTCTGGTACAAGCGCGACGAATGTGCTTTCTCTCTCATTACAAACGCTAGTTTTTACCAAACCAAACGAGCGCTCCGTCTCATAACTTGCTTCTGAGCATGCACGTTTTTTTCCCCGTCGTTAAAGCTTACACACAACCGTTTTCACAATGTGAAAAACGCAGAGAAAAATTAGAGCATGTTCTAAATTTTTAATACCCATTTTTCACACCGTAAAAAAATGCCCTGGAGACCCGGACCTTTATGCAGCTAAAGGACCCGGGCAGGTTTTGCGTTTCGGCACTGCGTCGATTTAACAGACAATTGCGCGGTCGTATGACGTGGTTCCCAAACAAAATTGGCGTTCTTTTTTCCCCACAAATAGAGCTTTCTTTTGATCACCTCTGCAGTATTTATTTTTTGCACTATAAACAAAAATAGAGCGACAATTTTGAAAAAAATTCTATATTTTTTACTTTTTGCTATAATAAATATCCCCCAAAAATATATAAAAAAATATTTTTTTTCCTCAGTTTAGGCTGATACGTATTCTTCTACATATTTTTGGTAAAAAAAAATCGCAATAAGCGTTTATCGGTTGGTTTGCGCAAAATTTATAGGTGTTTACAAAATAGGGGATAGTTTTATTGCATTTTTATTAATATTTATTTTTTTTTTTTTTTTTACTACTAATGGCGGCGATCAGCGATTTTTTTCGTGACTGCGACATTATGGCGGACACTTCGGACAATTTTGACACATTTTTGGGACCATTGGCATTTTCACAGCAAAAAATTTAAAATTTAAAATGCATTGTTTATTGTGAAAATTACATATGCAGTTTGGGAGTTAACCACAAGGGGGCACTGAAGGGGAATGTGTGACCTGAAGTGTGTTTACAACTGTAGGGGGGTGTGGCTGTAGGTGTGATGTCATTGATGGCGTATCCCTATAAAAGGGATCACACGATCAATGACGCCGCCACAGTGAAGAACGGGGAAGCCGTGTTTACACCTGGCTCTCCCCGTTCTGCAGCTCCGGGGACCAATCGCGGGACTCCAGCGGCGATCGGTTCTGCGAGTCCTACGGTTCAGGTTACGGTCCCACGCCCGCGACCCACGGCTAGTTACTAGCACAGCACGTACCTGTACGTGCATGTGCCCAGCCATGCCATTCTGCCAACGTAAATGTGCAGAGGCGGTCCTTAACCACTTAAGGACCCCCGCACGCACATATACGGCCACAGAATGGCACGTACAGGCACAAGGGCGTAAATTTACGTCCCCGCCTAAGTGCGGTTCGGGGGTCCATCGGACCCCCTCCGCGGCGTGCTGTTTGGGGGGGGGGTCCCCCTGGCTCCGGGAGCGATCCGGGATGAGCGGGCGGATGTCGGCGTTTACCCCCGCCCCCCCCCGCGATCGCTCTCCCAGCTCCTGTCACTTCCTCCTCCTGTGTTTACACAGGAAGGAGGAAATGATGTAATCTCTCATCGCAGCGCTGTTTCCCAGCGCTGCTGATGAGAGAAGACATCACAAGTAAGTGTGCACCAACATTACACTGACACACACTCACATAGGCACATTAACCCTTTTGATCGCCCCCCACCCCCCCCTGTCACAGTGTCACTGAATGCAGTGATCTAATCACTGCATTTAGTGTCAGTGTGACAGGCAGTGTAAAAAACATTTTAGTGTTAGGTCCAGGGTAGCCCCCCCAACCCCCCTAATAAAGTTTTAACCCCCTGATCACCGCCCTAGTTAACCCTTTCACTCCCTATTGCCAGCATCACTAAGCGATCATTTTTCTGATCGCTGTATTAGTGTCGCTGTTCCCGCTAGGTAGCTATTTTATTTTTATTGCGATTTTTTTTTTTTACTAAGACATGTGGCTAAATAAATTTTGGCCTAATGTTTGACTAAAATTTAGTTTATTTGATTTTTTTTAAAAATAGTGTTTTTTTTCCAAAAATGTCGCTCTATTTTTGTATATAGCGCAAAAAATTTAAATCGCAGCAGTGATCAAATACCACCAAAAGAAAGCTCTATTTGTGGGAAGAAAAGGACGCAAATTTTGTTTGGGAGCCACGTCGCACCGACCGAGCGCAATTGTCTGTTAAAGCGACGCAGTGCGAATCGCAAAAACACCTTGGTCATTTACCAGCGTATTGGTCCGGGTCTTAAGTGGTTAAGTGGTTAATGACCAAGAAAAAAAAATGGAATTTTTCACGTCATGAAAAACGGTCGTGTGTACGTCGCAGAAGAGCTGCTTTAAATAAATAAAAAGTGAAAATAGGAAGAAAAAAAAGAGATATGACAGGCTGGTTAAATTTAAAGCTGACAAATAATTGCTGTAGCAGATTGGCTAAACTGATGTCATAGTGGATTATTAATTATCCACTCATCTCTACCGGCCAGAATAACAAGGATCTCTATTGTCCGCATGTCAAGTTTGAAAGATAAATCTCATTGGATGCTTTGGAACTTCTCCAATTTTTATAAAACATCATCTTCTAGAGGAAATGTAATGTTCATGGTTTATTATGTTCACTACCACAAAAATAGGATCTTTAAATATGTTTATTTGATGGCAGTTAAATGTGAAATGTTACATTATTGTGTATAGATGGTGGGCCAGATTCAGATACACTTAATATTGCGCTGCGTAATCGAAATACTCTACGCTGCCGTATTTCACCAGGCTCTACACCGAATCCTGGTAGATTTTTGCCCGTACGCTACGGCGGCATAGTCTATTTCTCGCCGCGTAATCGAAATACGCGATTGGGGGGCGTGAAGCATTTAAATTAAGCGCGTCCCCGCGGCGATCGAACTGCGCATGCTCCATTCAGAAATTTCCCGCCGTGCATTGCGCAAAATCACGTCGTTACGTCATTCGTTGTTTGAGTAGCGTCGTTTACGAACATTCCTATTCCCGGACGACTTACGTAAAAATAAAAAAAGACGACGGAAAACGTAGAAATTCGACGCGGAACAACGGCCATACTTAACATGGGCTGTCTAAAATATAGACCAACAAAAAGCTGGTATAGTGTTACGTAAAA